>JACDXK010000032.1:900892-1500892 GCA_019155195.1 Avicennia marina
CACGTGCGAGGCAGGCGCGGCGGAAGCCTTCTAGAACCATTGGCGAGCACAAGAGCGACACCATCCCGCCACCGTTCGCGTGGGCCACCGACCGGCGCGCCACCGTGCACAGGCTGAGCTACCTGCTGTCCAACCGGATCTCCACCATCAGTGGGCGGGTGCAGTGCAAGAGGTGTGAGCGCCAGTACGAGATGGAGTTTGATCTGGAGCAAAAGTTCAGGGAGATCGCATCGTTCGTCGCCGAGAACAAGGATAGCATGCGCCACCGCGCCCCCAGGGAGTGGCAGTTCCCGACCCTCCCCCGGTGCAGGTACTGCGAGCACGACAACAGCGTCAAGCCCGTCATCTCCGACAAGAAGCGGTCCATTAACTGGCTGTTCATGTTCCTGGGGCAGATGCTGGGCTGCTGCACGCTGGAGCAGCTCAAGTACTTCTGCAAGCACACCAAGAACCACCGCACCGGCGCCAAGAATCGCGTCCTCTATCTGACCTATTTGGGGCTGTGCAAGCAGCTTGAACCAAACGGCCCTTTTGATATATGATTGATATATATTACAAATGGAGTGGATTTATTTAGGTAATTAAATACCCTTAGCTAGTTTGTTGGTTTTCATCATTAACGGATTCTTCAGTGCCATGCATACTGCCGTTTGAGTTTGGTGTTGATGATCTCTATCTAGGGTTTGAGTTGGGACATGTGTAGTCAAGATAGAGCTTTGCTATATACGAATCAATCTCAGTGAATTTCTCTTTGGTTTCTTTATTAACAGAATATTGATTATCATATCTAGGGTTTTATTTTTTAGGGTTTGGGGGTTTCTCTGTTGCTCCTGCAATTTTCATTAGTGAATCTCAAGCAGCTTCGGGAAGGTTTTAATGAGCGATGGGGAGATTAGATTGTATTTAATTGGAGAAAAAACTCGAGCATCAAATATTATTACCCATCTTAATTTTGTAAAATTCAAAATTATTAGACTTCAAAATATTGTCAAGTAGCTTGCCTTATTCATACCCTATATTTATGCAGAGGAAGCATATTTCTTTCCTTTTGTTTCATTTCAAAATTTTGGGATTTTTTATTTTGTATGTTTCTCTTCATTTTGCTTAGGTCCATAGCTTGTATTATGTAATTTTGTTTCCATTAATAATTTGGTTTTTGGTTCGTAACAAGTTACATCAATATAATATTCATATTTATTCACAAGTCCTTCCACGAAAATAGGACATTAAAGTGAATATACAAACTATTAATATTTTGTTCATGAGTTCTTCCATGAAAGTAGGACATTAAAATGAATCTATAAACACTAACAGAATGAAAACTCGTAACGAATTTATAACTAGAATCAATCGAATTATTTAATTTCATTTCTTTAAACTTCCTTGAAATTTAAGGATAACACATTTGAAATTCAAAGACTAGTTTGCTTGAATAGATTGTATCTATACAAGACGTGAAAGCTTCATTAATATTAGTAAAGCGTGCTCAATGTGTGTGTATCATTATATACAAATGGATTAATAATACACTTAAAACATAAATTCTTTATAGTTTATAGAATAAAAATAATATAATAGTTAAAATTGAGGGAATAAGATGAAACAAATGAAAATTGAAAGGAAAAATTTTAAATATATATATGTATATAAATAAAATAAGGTTACTGTAGTAATTTAATATTACATAACTAAAAGTAGGTCGGCATATAAATAGCATACAAAATAATTAATAGTGCATTAATAATTATATTCCAAGTTATTTGGCCTTTTTAATTAAGGGCAGTGATGTAAAATTACTAATTAATAGTAATATTGTAAATTCACAATAAGCAATTAAATTAGCCCAAAATTCTTGATAGCATAATATAGATAAGAATGAAACTTATTAGTTCTCTTTGAAACTATCAAATATATAAATTTTATTGTGATAATTTGTAATATGCAAAGACTTATTCAAAATTTTATTTTTATTTTTATATACTACCAAGTAATTTTTATAAATAGAGCCAAAATTTTGGATAGTTTCAAAATTTTTATTAAAAATTTCAGAATTTAAAATTTTACTATATATAGATTTCAAAATCAGAATTTAATATCTTACATATACACAAATGAAATTTAATATATATGATAATTACTATAAACGAGCATATTATTACTAATGTTTAAATGTATTGTTAATTAGTATATGTACAATATATGCTACCAATAATAGCAAATTATTAATCTAGAAACTTGGGAGTTGGTGAGCATTCAAATAGAGAAAAATGAGCTCGAGCAATTTTGAGTTTAAGTCGAACTCCAATTCAACTAATTCATGAGAATTCAATAATACTAACATGAGTATTTATGTGATGACCAATATATTAGAAACAACATACAACTTGAGAATAGTGGAGAATGTGTTTGATAATATAATTAAGAGTAATTTGGAGGCACGTGACTACCCCGTGTGGATTTTTTCTGTAAATGATTGAATCTACAACCACCCGAAATTTATTATGTGTTTCCAAAGGGACAGAATCCAAAATCTTTTCAACAAGGTTTGGGTTTGAAGACTATATAAGTGTGTGCGTTGTGGAGGCGTGTGTGTTGAAAGTAAATATGAGTTGGAAAAAATATCAATTATCTCACGACGGTAGAGAAAAGTGACTTGTATAAAAATAAATACTTAATCCACAATTTATAGCTTAAAAATATAGTGTCGAACTCACTTATATACATATGTATGTGCAAGCTCGTGAATAATCTTCTACGATTTTGTTGAGCTTCGTTCTAAGTCCAATAAGTGTCATCACGAGTGATGTTTCTTATTTGATTGGACTTATGAACCTCACCCTATAAAGTTCAATTAGAATTTAAAATTAGAACTGCCACACACTCAACAGCGTTAGTGTGAAAAAAACCACACACGATTTATGTGAATTGTTTATCTTCTTTGAAGTTATAAAAAATGGAATTTGTATGAAAAAAAATTTAAAAATTTAATTAAAAATGTTAATTTCATAAGTTGTGGACTTCAGACTGGACCTATTTAGCGGGACAAAAAGTGCAGTTTTCTTTTCATCCAAACGACTGAGATGAAATGGCCACGTGCAGGGCACGTGTTTCTATTTATTCGATTTTGAGGGAAAAAGAGACAAAAAATCGAAAAGAATTTTGAAAATTCAAGAAAAATTCCATTCCGATCCCATGAACTAGAGGATTCTTGTAGTGTGCAGATTTATTGGTAAAAATGAAATGACAATTTTTGCACACTATTTAATAACAAATTTTAGCAAATATAAACATTGCTCAAAATTGTGAATAAATATTATTTGTAGTTTCTGCTAATATATTTCTTGAGTTAATATATTATTCTATTGAAATTATCATCTAATGATATCTATTTATCTTTTGATTTCTAATATACTAAATGAAGCATTTTTATTAGAAATAAAAAATAATAGGGAAAATTGTACTGGAAACACAGTATACTACATCTGTAATATCACATTCTTCCGTTCATTACCCTTTTTTTTTTTGGGCATATCTTTCGTTCACAATTTCTTATAGCATCCCAAGATAAATATGGAAAAAAATATATTAATGGAGATTTATCTTGGGTTTTGTACACATAATGTTTATCTATTGCATAATAACGTAGCATTAAATAAAATTAAGAAATCGCATTTCTGATGATTGTTTAAATTTAACTAATCTACACTCTTTCCATAATGCGACTCCTTTTGGTCTCATAATATATTCATTGGAATGGCATTCACATTTATTTAAATATATTATGTTCTTTGAATTTTCATATTTCCCCATGAACTTTCATTTCCTATACTTTCTTTTAACTCTTCATTCTTTCAACTAATTTAATTTATACGTTTCCATCTCCTAATTTTACTATATTTTAAATTTTATTTTATTTTTTAATCTATAAAATTTTTAATATAATAAAATAATTTTAAAAAGCATTATGAATTGATATTTAAAATATTTTTAAAATATTTATGCCCCACATCGAGTGGGCAACAAAATGCACTTTTATTGACTTTTTTCTTTGGAAAAAACAATGTTTGAAACTATACTAACATTGGACACCCACATTTTTATTATTGAGTAGAAATAAAACTCAATAAAGAAGTGAGAAATAGACTTAGTTTGAATCGTTTGTTTGTGAATTGTCTTGATGTGGTGAATGGAATAATTGATTATTTCTATTAAAAAAATATTGGCTCGAATTGGGATTGAACTTAGGCTTGTATATAAACAAAGTGTTATCCATGCATGAAAAAGATATAAACATTAATAAGCACTGTTGCTTTTTTTTTTTTTTTCTTATTATAATTCCTTTGCACTTTCACCGTCCTTGATTCTTGCAATTTAGAGAAGAAAAGCAAAAAAGCTAAGAAAATATACGAGATTATTTAGCTAATAAAGAAAATCCCAAAAGAAAAATTAGGAAAAAAAATTGTTGTATAACGAGGGAAAATTCATTTTCCTTTTTGTTGAGGAAAATGGAATGAATTATTTTAACTTTTATTGCTCCTTCAAAAAATTCACCACTTATATTGCTTTTTATCAATTTCTTCATTATTTTTCTCAAATTATAAGAAAAAATTAATTTAAATTTTGTTAATTTTATTTCTTTTATTTTTATTTTTTTATTAAAATCTTTTCAACCAAACAATATATGAAATTTTAAATTTCTTTAATTTTTTTTCCCTTTCTCTGTCTTTTTCCTTTACTCTCTAAATTCCCAAAGCCAAACATAGTGTTAACTTTCTCCTTTCATTTCCAAAATTGGCGACATATACATACATATATCTATACTATATATTAAGGATATAGAAACCATTTTGGTTGCGCCATATTGATTTACTATATTACGCTTGTTTATTCATATAGTTTCTTTTCTACTTTTTTCCCCTCAATTTTTACTTATTTCATTCTTATCTTACGTTTAAGTTTTTGTATTTTTATATCCTTTCTCAAATTTCATTTACGATATTTATCCTTTTTTAAAGGTTCTTTCTTTTCCTTTTATTTCATTAATGATATATGAAATTTATATTTAATAATACTATTAATGCACTTGTATAATTATACACACTCATCGACTGTCTCCCAATTATATTAAACCCTTTGTTTATTTGGAAGTTTGAGGAAAGATTATGACTTCGTTTACAGAATTTCCTCCCACCCTTAGATCTTTATCATAGTTTTAACAATTCTTGAACACCAACTGCAAATAATATTGGATTCCGATAATCACTGAATTTAACCCTCTGCTTTCAATTTGTTGGGGCATGAGTGAAAATTTTAGTTGACACTTGACTTATCTGATCCATGGATGTCAATTAAGAAAAGTTACTCAACTTATACTCAATTAATTTCAAGAAACCTAATTATGTTCGAATTCGAAATCAAGTAATTTTTTGAATTTAATCTGATTACTTAACTCTAATTCTACTTTGATTCTAAGTTTTCAAACTTGAGACGAGTATTGTTTGAGTAATTATCATGGTCAAGGAATTACTTACCGTGAAACATGAAAATCATTCACCTTCCTGAGCTATGAACTTGAATTCACAGCACCCTCTTGAGAGTATGAGCGGATAGTTTCATGGATGTGATAGCCCCTACTACCAAATCACAAACCACGCCTAGAGGAGTCAAGAGAATAAAGAACTGTAGGATCAATTTGGATTTAAACCCGTCGATGGCTATCAATTCATGCGAAAAAATTCAAAAAAGAATCGTACTTTATTTAAACGGGGCGGCCATTTGTAAATATTCCTTTTATTTGTTTACTCAAATTTGCCATTCCTTCGACTTTGAATGCATTAAACTATGGCAACAAGTAGGAAGTTGTAAGAAAACTTCCCTTTGCTTAAAGATGTGAGAAGAGAGGTATTCTTATATTGTACATAACTTCCTCTCTACATTTGACTCGGAGTGATATTCTGTCGCCATCTTGATGTCCCGGGAAAAGTGACGAGGAAAAAACTATGCCAGGTTGTGAGAGTACTTAATGCTCTACTTCATTCCCATTTTGATTGTTGATACAATAGAACAAGTTTGACCTCAATTGCCAGCAAAGATCCAGAGTGAAAAAGATTCTTTGAACTTCAGCGGTCTCAGATCACAGAAAATTCCCAGCTTCAGCTGCATACAGGTCAGAATTGTCACTACCACTACCTTTCCATATCCCAAAATTCATCACACATCTCGGGCTCTCATTCTTGAAGCTTTATTCCCATATAGATTGAATCTTTGCAGCCCTTTTTGACTCTTGCTATAGGTGATTTACCTCTTTAACAGTTTCTAAATTTAGCAGAAGTTATATGGGTAAAGGAGGAGGGTGTGTGCCCAGTAAAAGCAAGGCACTGGTGATAGCTGGTCATGGTGCACCCCCTCCCCTGAGTAAGAAATCAATCTCAACTGAGGGTCAGAGTCCCAACAGAAGCGATATCAGAAACTTTGTTCAGGATGGGGCTTTGCAAAGTGCCCACAAAAAGCTGAGAATCTTCATTGTGTTCTATTCAGTGTACGGACATGTGGAAGCCCTGGCAAGGAAGATCAAGAAAGGGGTGGATGGGGTTGAGGGTGTTGAGGGGGTCTTGTATAGGGTTCCGGAGACCTTGGCACCGGAGGTTTCAAAGCAAATGAAGGCACCTCCTGAAGATGATGAGATCCCAGTTGTATCAGTGGAGGAATTAGTGAAAGCAGATGGGTTCTTGTTTGGTATTCCCACAAGGTTTGGATGCGTGGCTGCACAGATGCAGGCATTTTTTGATTCCACAGGGGCCTTGTGGAAGGAGCAGAAGCTTGCTGGTGTTCCGGCGGGGTTCTTTGTCAGCACTGGGACACAAGGAGGCGGCCAGGAAACCACTGCGTAAGAGACTACCAATCAAATCTCCATCTTTATAAAATGATCATCATAACATGGTTAAAACTTGGTAGTGATTGCATAGGCATCCCTTCAATTACTTCTAAATTGAGAATCATGCAGGAATCATGTCATCAAATTGAGGTTTTCCCGTGCTATGTCTTAACTTCTAATACAATAACTATCTCCGTGTCCGTTAAAAGATGCAAAGTTCTCGGAAAGATAACAAAACAAGAGTAAGCTACAGTAATAAGAAACTGACAAGGTAGAGTTCAAGACGGTTGTCCCAACAAAATGCCTTCCCATCTAGCTTACCCCCAATTCCAGTCAAGACATCTGTTAGTGATTGCCCAGAATCATGCTTCACTTATCTGTTGCAGTTGGACAGCCATCACCCAATTAGCTCACCACGGCATGCTCTACATTCCAATTGGATACACATTTGGTGCCGGAATGTTTGGATCTGATTCTCCAAGAGGGGGTTCACCTTATGGAGCTGGAGTTTTCTCAGGGGATGGCACAAGGAAGCCAAGTGAGATTGAACTTGCTATTGGTGAGCACCAAGGCAAGTACATGGCCTGGATGGTCAAGAGACTAGCACAGCCTTATTCTTCTGCTCCAGAGCAATAATACAACAGCTGGCTTTTGGAATGGCCAACCCAGGATTACGAGTTGTCATTACTCTCTCCTGCATGCATCTCATGACTTGATACAGAAATATTATGGTTTTTGGTCGTGTATCTTATTGCATTTTAAGTCTATTTGTATGTGACCGGTTGTCCTTTAGAATTGATCATTCTTAATTTACACTTCTTGATGACCATCATTTTGAATTTGAATATGTTTTTGGTAAGGAATGTGGAATAAAGTAGTCAAAGTAATTACTATGACTTTAGTTAAATATGGCCAATATAGGTGTTGATAAACTCCTTATCCAATTTTAATTAAACTTAAAAATATTTAGATATATGTTTGTATGTATATATATATTTTAACTCAATCTTACATTTTTTTTGACTCAGATTTAATATTTATCAAGCTCATTTTTTTAGCTCAATGTTGCATCTTGACTTAAACTTAATATCAAGCGCTTGAGTAGATTGAAAAAAAGCAAAAGCAAACAAAGCAAGAAAAAAATATTATCAATACTTAAAAACGAAAAAGAAGAAGGCAGCAAACAACAAACAAAATTATAATATTCATGATACTTCTGTAATTGGGTTTTTCTTAAAAAAAGCAAATAAAATAAGTACCTAAAATAGACAATGCAGGGTAAAATTTGAAGTGAGAAAGGGCCAAACAAACAACTAAAAAATAAAGTAAGTCCGTCGAAGCAAACTTGAAGGAAAACAAGAAATGATTAGAGTGCCTTCTTTACCAAACAAATCGTTAGAAACAAACATATCAATAGGAAAAAGAACAATGTATGGTAAAGCTACTATTAAACGCCGTCTTACGACAAGAGAAGGGCGTTATCAGCGAAACCTCCACAAGTTGTTTTGCGCCTCCCATGAATCAGATAAGAACCCTTTCCAGCTTATCTGGGATTATGAAGGCACCTATTCGTTTACAAATCGAAGCATCAACTAATGGAGTCATATCTAGAAAGGCCGAATCCTCAATTACAAGAAATGTTGTCACAGAAAAAAAAATAAAAAAAAAAAAAGTCACGGCGGATGACGGCCGCGAGAATCACCTCACATCGTAAGGCGACGGTGCTGGCCACCGCTTCTACCCTAAAATCACTGATAATATTTATAGTGGGGAGCGACGGAACCCGGAGGTGTCACCTGGAAAACCCTAATTAATAGAGCATGAATATGTTCGCGCATCACAATTATGCGCTTATCTTTGGGCCCAACATCTAAATGGGGTAAAAGCCCATATTATGACTAAGAAACTAGTAACATGTTGGAGCGGGCTTTGTCCAAATAAGTCGAGTTATAATTTATAAAAGCCCAAGATCTGAGCTGACTTTTGATAGTATATACACACACATTGAGTACCACTTAAATATGTACATTATCAGGTGATCTTATTGCACAACCTAATTTATACCTAATTAATAATTAGAGATTACGTAGATTGCCAAATATGCAACACACGTCGAACAATATTTATGCCTAGTTTTCTACAAACACGAGGTATTAGATCTCCAAAAATAGATACATCAGTTGCTGCAAAATTAACAGGAGACTGCTTCTATAGCCAAGGTATACGTAGAGACTCCAGCAGTCACCAGAAAACTAAAACCAAACAAGAAACAGTACCTAAAAACAACTGACCAAAAGAAGACACACAAACGACACAATAATATGCAAAATAATTAGCAAATCTAGGCTGGCATAACATAATTAATTTAATTCGGACAGTGGGCGGTTGAATTAGGGTCACATATAGAAGGCAGCTCCATGGCCCTCGTAGAGTTGATCCCCAGAAGAGGCAAGAACTTGCTATCCCTGAACGTGCAGAAGCACGTCAAGTTGGCATGTTTCAGCGCGGCGCAACAGGTGTCGCTAGGCGGCTGTGGGGCGGCGCTGCCCGTGGCCACCGCCGGCTTGCACTCGAGCAGCTCAGCTTGGCTCATCCCGCACAGGCCGTCGTCGTCGCTCATCCCGGAAATGGCTGCCAATAACACCACTAATGCAGCAAAGGCTATCCTAGTGACAATTTTTGAATAAGCCTTCATGATCTTTGCTAGCTAATGTAGCTACGTACCCTTGGCTTTATTCTTAGTGTTACTGCCCTTTCTTCCATGGATATGGGCTTTTTATAGAAGAAACTTTAAAAAATATATGTGCTGTGGTGATTATATTTTTTAAATTTTATTTTATTTTCTTTTACTTTTTACTCAATTTAAAAATATATATATATATATATATATATGTAAAAAAACATACACTTAAAAGTAAAAATAAACATTGATGTTTCATGTAATTGTAAATGTGGGGTAAGTAGGGATAGGTTTGTTGTCAATGGATCATTCTTTTGTTTTTAAAGGCTTTTAAAGGCAAAGAATGGGTGCTTTTCTGCTTAGGATGTAATGGCTATGTTTGTTTTAATATATAAAAACGTTTTCGATCGTTACACATTTTAAATTTTACTTCTTTCTTTTTTATTTTTACATAATTAAAATAAAAATATTTAAAAACACACGACAAAATTTAAAACGAACATAGCCAATACATTTGTAGTGTATGCCACATAATTTTTAGGTTAAATGCAGAGGCTTTGTTTGGTTAAAAATATGGCTACATTTGCATTTCATCAAAATTTATATTCTTAAATATGTTGCTTAATAAAATAATCTATTTTGGTCTCTTTCTTTTTTTCTTTTACACTGTTTTTAAATTTTCAAATGAATTCTCCTCCTACCATAATTTGCATCCAAACAAAGCCACAAAGTATTTGTCTGGTAATAATTTGTGTAGTTGGAGATTCATAGGCTATGTTTGGATGCTAATTTTTCAATATTTTCGTCTCATCGAAACAAACACTTTAAAATGTACTATCTATTTACACTATTTTAAAAAATCCTCGGCAACTTTACTAGTTCAACATAATTTGCATTCACACCAAATTAACCACAATGATTAGGGTTTGTTAAGACAACTTATGTCGATTTCAACTTTTCTAGGGTCTGATCTGCAAACTGTGAACCACTAGATTTGCATCAAGATGTGGAAGAAATTGATCTCGTGAGTGATGATGACGACAGAAAAAGTTGGCAGAACTTTGGCTGCATGCATCACGGGCTGGCTTTTAAGTCTCATAATTGGGGTTCATGGATGTGATGCGACCCTCATGCTCTAACTTATTACATCGTGAATCATGTAAACTTAAAAGGAATGTTTGAGCATTGAAATTTTTACCATGTTACGGATGTTCCCCATTTATAAAAAGTTTGGCAATGCTTGTATTGCATCCATTTTCGTCCTATTCAAATTTATATGATTCTGACTGGAATATGAATTAATAAATTTAAATTTAAATTTAAATTTTACATTCAATTATTTCCTTTATATATATATATATATATATGTATACAAGTGCACGTGCACGTGCACAAATATTCAAGATTGGTCTTTACGTCTATTCAACGTCAAAATAATATTTATATATACGCATGTACACTCATGTTCATATCTATTTATTTATAAATTGAAATTAATTATTATTTTACATACTATTATATAATTCATTCATTATTATATATTATATAAATACAATTATATATATTAACAAATCAAAATATGCATGACTAAATGAAATTAATATAATTAATTGGGTGATTCACAGGCATGATTTAGTTGAAATCATCAAATAGCGAAGCTTGCCAAGAACGCGTTAAAGGCTATGTTTGGATTGAATTTAGAGAGGATAAATATTTAACACGAAAATTTAAAAATAATATAAAAATGTGAGAAAGGAAGAGATAAAATTGATAATGTTTGTTTTGATTCCACTCACTCAAAAATGTATATTATAATTAATATACTTTTTAAATTTTGACTATTTTTTCTCTTATTTTTATATAATTTTTAATAAAAATATATATTTAAAAATAAGAATAAATATTATTAATATTTTGAGGTATATTATGTTTATAAAAAATGATTTGAATTGCCCGAAAATTGAATCCGGAAGAGATTGCGAAACATGTGATTATGAGAATCTAATGACGTAATGTGAAGAAGATCGTTTTGAGGGGAAAACGAGTAACGCTTTGACACGTATCGCATCTGGTGACCTGTCATTTCGAGGGCAAAGCATGCTGTGATTTTGGCTCCTTTCTTAATTCTTATAACGACTTCCATTTTTTATTTTTGTTCCCAATTTTATGGTTTATTCCCTCGTCCATTAAAAGAACAAACGCCCTCCAACGTAATGAAAATAACGAAATCGCCATTCCTTAGCTGCGTAGAAAACCCGACCCCAACCGACAATGGCTCAAAATTTGTCCCTCTTAATTTTTTAAAACTTGAAATGAAATCAAAATTTAATTTAAATATATATATATATATATTAAATTTAAAAAATTATTTAAGTTTGAATTCAAACTCAATTACATTCAAAAACATTATCAAATTTAATTGAGTTGAGTTGAACAGTTTATCTTATTAACAACTATTAAATAGATAATCCATCAATAAAATAGATTGGATTTAATTAAAAAAAAAGTGATATTAAGAGATCATTTTATTTAAAAAAAATCAATTAAAATCACAAAGGTCATGGTTTATTAAAATCAGGCGCTTCAAATTAGCAAATATATATATATATATATATATATAGCAATTATTTTTCATCTTTTTAATATCATTTTCTACTTTTCACTCAATCATTGATATATTTTTTCTTCTTATAAAATTTTTTATGAATCAAATGAATTGTTTTTTAAAACATCATATGATCTTTGACTTGAACACACATATATAATAGATATGAACCTTATTAAACTTAAACTATATTTAGGTTTAAAATTTTGATAAGATGTTATTTTGTTGTGACTTTTTATATTTCAATTTACTTGATTAGAATTTATTTTATTCATTTATGTGGCGTTTTTATTACATTAGTGTGTTGTGTTTAACTATAAAAAATAAAATTAAATCCAAGCATTTTTTAATTTCTTATTATTTTATAAAATTATAGTGTATAAATTAATAATTGTAATATAACTATGAGATGAACAATTCGACCTAGTTGAACAAACTATTTAATCAATGGCCCTTAAACCAACAAATTTTTTGATTTGACAATGGTTTTAAATCATTGATTATAAGTAGTTGGCTGATTTGCTTTCTTTACCATCTCCGCAAGCATTGATGCCAATTGATAGACTAATTTTGCGAGGAGAAAAAAGACCATTCATTTTCATGATTAAATTGTTTTTTATTACAGCATATACTTTAGCCAAATGACTAATTCGTTTGTATTAGTTTTAAAAATTAGTGTGGTGTTCTATACGGGTGATCATTAAGTTACTGAATATTAAATTGAACCAAAATTTTTTTACGAAAAAGTTTGGTTATTTTAGTTACTTTTATTAAAAAACGAAAAAAGAAAACAAATAAAAATCAAAGTATAAAAAATAAAAAAAAATGACAATAATAATAGAGGAATAAAAATAAAAAAAATAACAATCTTAACTAAAAATGACAATATTTGTAGAGAAATAAAAATAAAAATACAAATTGCTATTTGATTTGATATATATCAAATTTATACACAAAAATCAAACCAAAAATCTTGAATTTTAAAAATAATTATCATATCAAATACTGAACTAAGTATATACTAAAATTTTACTTAGAATCGATCAGATTGGTATGTTGAATTATGCACTGCCTGTTGTTCTCATTGGAAATGTCTCCCCAATTGATAAAGATGAACTAAATGGGATTGGACAGTGAAGAAATTTGATTTTGTTTTCTTCTTTAAACACGAATAACCAACCATAATAATAACTTTTGCCCTTATTGCACAAGAATCTATCATTTATGAATTACATTATTTCTAAATGCCATGTTTGCAACGCAAATTTTACTCTCTCAATTTTTTCTTCGAAATTTATCCAACCAAACATATTACTCAACAAACTTTGATTTAAATTTAAATTCAATTTTTTTTCATGTATGACTAATTAATTATTTTTCAATTATTATATTTATTTACAATTAAATTAATAACTATATACACACATATACATGTACTCACTTATATATATATATATATATTTATTTATTTATACTCTATAAATTAATCGTTATCTTTATAACTATCACATCATCTAATTATTTCTACATATTCTATACATATATTTAAATAAATTAAATTTTCAATATATCAAAATTTTACAACCAAAAGTATCACTCATCCTAACACAACTCACACTAAACATCTCATTTAACAAAATCCCTCTCCCAAACACAGTGAAAGTCATTTTCTTGCATGGCTTCATAACAATATAAAAATCCCATTTGGATATATTATTGAACAAATTGTATTAACAAGATCTTGCTACCTGGCCACATCAAGTATACAAATATAAGTTTTTGTTAAGGTGCGTGTAAGAACTATATTGTAAATAAAAACGTATCTTAATGTTTATTATTATAGGAATTTTCATTAAAGAAATCACAAACACTAAGCATTTTCTTCATTCATTAATAAAACGTGGTTGGACATTGGCTTTCTTTTAATTTTCTCCTTTCAGTTTTAGGGATCACTTTCTGTACCGGATTAACAGATGTAAGATCCTTATATGTTATTTTAATAAATTTCCTACAATAACTCATTAAAAAAATTAGATTTAAGTATTTTTTATGGCTAAACTATTAAACGCTTTATATTGACATTTTTATTATTATTTAAAGTATTAAGATCAAAATACCACTTTTATTTATCTTTTACATTTTTATCCCATTTTTTATCCTCCAATTAAATTTTATTTAATTTATTTTTTCGTATTTATTTTTTTTTCTCTTAAATGTTTCTCTTTTCCTATTATTTAAATAATTTTTGATACATTTTAATTTATATTTTAGTGTCAATAATAACATCTAGAATTTCATTATATTTAAATAGACGAATTTTCTCAAATGATAAATTATTCATAAAACACGAATGCGTATGATTCAAAATATTTATATAAGAAATGTACAGTTTTATTTATATACATAATAAATTATATTTTTTAATTTTATATATATTCATTGAACGCGCACGAGCTGTTAGTTATAATTAAAAGAGTGGCAAACATGAAGAGGGAAAATACCAAACAAACGAACAGAAAGAAAAAAAGGATGAAAGAAATAGGAAAGAAATGGTTTTTGGTTTATAAAGAGTCAAAACAATCATACACTGATTAAATTAAACAGAAATGGTGATTTGGTTATCAACACCAAACAGGCTCAATTAAGTCTCCTAGATACATGTTGTAATTAAAAAAACAAAAAACTATTATTATGATTTACAATGAAATATATAGGTTATGTTTGATTGGAGTTTTTGTCCAGGGTGAAAATAAAGGAAACTTTGTTGCGAGTTAACAAAATATTTATTTGTAAAATTTTGATAAGGTGAATGTTATTGCTACTTGTGAGAATATCAGTGTCACATGTGCAACAATGAATGAGTTGTCATTATTCTTAACATAACTTTTAACGTGGCGTTTACATGTTAGATTGATTTCTTATATAAATTATGGATTTTTGTTGACTTGTTCTGACCCATGTTGTAACATGATTTGCAACAAAATTTGTCAGATTTGTTGAGGTGATTCAATTGGATTTATTCCTTCCTATATACGATTATGTACTGTGGACTTAACTAATTTAAATTGATCTAATGAGATTATAATAGACTGAATTCGGTATGGTTAATTTACCTTATCCATAAAAATATAGGAGAATTTTAAGCTATGTTTGGGAGGGGGGTTTTGTTGGAAGATGATGTTTAGTGAAAGTTGTGTTTGAATGGATAGTTTTAATGTGATGAATAATATAATTTTATTTGAATTTGTATATTTTAATATGTATGATATATATTATAATAATTAAATGATGTGATAATATATATGAATGATAAGTAATTTTTAAGGGACAAGTACATATAAATGCAAGAGAAAGTATGTATATATATGTAGTAATTTCATTGTGAATACGAGTAATAATAAAAAAAAATAGTTAGATATATATATGAGGAAGGAAAAGTTTGAATTTGAATTTATGAGAAAATTTTATAGTGTAAGATGTTTGGTTGTATGATGTTAGATGAGATGGGAAAAATATTGAAACATGGGTAAAAAACATAACCTTATAGTTAATCATGTCTTAACTTACTCATATTTAAACCAATCTGGCTATACAAGGTATGGTATGTGGAGGATTTTTAGATCATTTCAATTAGGGAAGGTTGTTGAGTTGTTGAGAATAAGAAATCTCGAAAGTGTTGCAACCGATGTTCTAATATAGAAAAGTAACATTTTCGGTATTTTGAAAATTTTAGCCAAATTTCGAAGGAGTTTGTTTCCAACCTTAAAGATTGATAAGACTTATATATTTGGACAACCAAGAGAAGACATTGCATCGAAAGGAGTTATTTACTTAAGAAAGAACTCTACAATTTTGCTAAGAAAACTTATGTTTGAGTGATAAGAATTTAAGTGAGTCTTCATTTTCTATGTCCTTGACAAAGAAGATAACAACGAGATCGAATGTTTTGCTAAGTTTCTATTCATCTATCAAAACCACCAAATTATCAATTAATGAAACCACTATTAAGAGAAAAGGCTTGTCAATAAATACTATTAATTTGGGTCAAGAGTAAATCTTAGCAAAGTGGAGTTAGGGGAATTTGTTGTATAGAAGAGATAGACTAGAAATATATTAATAAGTAGATAAGTTGGAGTTTGAGTTAGGCCAGTGTTTGTCTGCTAGTTTGACCAATTGTCTTAATAAAATTTTATTTAAATTTAAATTTAATTTTTTCTTTCTTTTACATATATAATTAATTAATTATTTTTCAATTAGTGTATATATTTACAATCAAATCAAACTTTATATATGTACATATACTCACATTTATACACACACACACACACACACTATATCAAACTAATTATTATTTTTATATACTATTACATCATTCGATTATTATTATATATTTGATAAATATATTCTAATAAACTAAAATTTTTATTCCAATACAATGTTATAACCAAGCATACTACTCATTCAATATAATTTCCTTAAAAAAAAGGAAAAAGAATTGGGGTCAGCAAATACCAGTTTCTTAAGAGTGTGTTTGATTTTAGGAATTTAGAGTTGAAAGGAAGATGATAGAGAAAGAAAAGAAAAATGAAAGAAATTTAAAATTTTATATAATATTAGGTTGAAAGAATTTCAATAAAGAAAAGAAAATTAAGAAAGAAAGAAATCAAATCAAATAAAAACTTAGAATTGAAATTTTGTATAATTTGAGAAAAAATAATCAAGAATTAAATTAAAGAAATAGCATGGGTGATTTTTTAAAGGAATAATAAGAATTAAAATAGTTTTACTTCTATTTTTCTCACTATTTTGTGAGAAAAATAAGTTTTCCTTTCTTAAATTATAATTTTTATATAATTTTCTTTTTCTCTAGATTTTTCTTCATAACCAAAATAATCAAAATCATTTTACTCAATATATATTTTTTCTCGCCAAATTCTATAAACCAGACATAGTGTAAAGGTGAAGCTTGAGAAAATATTGACTTGGTGGTCTGCAACAGGTTTTAAAGCAGTGTCCTTCCTTTACGCGTTTGAATTAATATTCAGTAGGGAGGAAGACAATGTCATTGCTTCCCGCGATTTGCATCTGCATTTCCTTGAATGATCTCATGCGTGCAAGCTATACATTTCTTCGAAATAATCTCAGCCCACGTTCCACCACAACTTCCCTCATCTTGCCGCCTTAACGGCTTTTTGCAGTTCTCTTAAAGCTTCTTCATTCCTCATCGCCGAGGTATACGTCACTTTCCTTTTCCCTGTCGAGGTTTCTTTTTCTGCAACCTTTCCGTCGAATTTATATTACCCATCAGATTGTCGGACATCGATTTTTTTTTTTTTTTCTTTTCTGTTGCTGGAATAATATTATCTGTGTTGTGGTCATTTCAAGGGGCAGCTTGATTGTCCCGTCCTCTCTGTTGTTGCTGATTCTCCGAGAACTTTGCGATGTACCTGCAGTTCTTCAGATAAGAATTGAATCTGTGTTTACTTCATCTGGACATTTTGCGTACTCTACATATTCTTGGAATTTTTTTTGGCGGTGTGAAATTTGAATGTCGTTGCTAGTTAGTTATTCTGTTTATTAGCTAGATAGTTTCTGATCGATAGGTTTCCTGAATGGAATGAAAGAATTCTGCAGTACATAGTTGTGGTTTGGAGGATTGAAGTAAGGAATTGATACATGTTTTCGCCAATTTTTGAAGCAACAATAACATCTTTAACCTGTTACATGACATTTCCCGAAGACACTGGAAATTTGAACTTGGCTTTCTTTTTGCTGTTTTGATTAATTTGTGTCCAGAGCAGAATTGTTGAGATCATGGGAAGCCAAATGAGCAAGAAGCCCGGTGAAGCTTCAGGTGCAAATGCAATCAACTATCTTCATTACACAACTGAGCTGGTCTCGTACGCGGCTGCCCGCAAGCTCGACGTGGATTTGCAGTCATTCGATACGACCCTCGAAGCACGAACCAACGATGTCATCGATGCCCTTGCTGGTGGGGTTGAAGTAAGGGCCTTGTCCTTTGACTCCCTGAGGGAAGTCACAGAATGCCTTCTGGAAATGAATCAGGAAGTTGTTAAGGTGATTCTGGATTGCAAGAAGGACATTTGGAAGAGTCAAGAGTTGTTTGAGCTTGTTGAGGACTACTTTGAAAACAGTCTCAAAACTTTAGACTTCTGCGCGGCATTGGAGAAATGCTTAAATCGCGCCAGGGACAGCCAACTGCTTATCCACGCTGCCCTTCAGCAATTTGTGGAGGAAGATGGGGTGGAAGGGAAAGAAAGGTATTCTAAGACATTGGAAGAGCTGACGAATTTTAAGGATGCCGGGGATCCATTCACTGAGGAGTTCTATCAGATTTTCCAGTCTGTTTACGTGCAGCAAATGTCGATGCTGGAGAGGCTGCAATTGAAGAAAACCAAGCTGGATAAGAAGCTCAAGTACATCCATGCCTGGAGGAAGGTGTCTAGCATTATCTTTGCAGCCACCTTTGCTGCTGTGCTTATTTGCTCAGTGGTGGCTGCCGCCATCGCTGCACCACCTGTGGCCGCTGCCCTGGCCGCTGCAACCTCCATCCCGTTGGGCTCAATGGGGAAATGGATAGATTCACTGCTTAAGAACTATGAGGATGCCGTGAAAAGACAGAAGGAGATCATCAACTGCATGAGTGCTGGCACATATATTGCTATCAAAGATTTGGACAACATTAGAGTCTTGATTGATAGATTGGAGATTGAGATTGAGTCTCTGTTGAAGAATGCTGATTTTGCCATCAATCAAGAGGCTGTGAAATTAGCTGTAGAAGAACTTAAGAAGAAACTAGATGTGTTCATGAAGAACATTGACGAAGTAGGGGCCCAAGCTGATAAATGCAGCCGGGATATTCGCAGGGCAAGAACTGTTATCCTGCAAAGGATCATCAAACACCCCAACCATTGATGATTTTCAAGAAATCTGAAAGGTGCTGAAGTATCAATCTATTGATCTTAATTTACTCTGATATCTGCATCAGTGATGATAAAAACTAGCATGCGTGGTCTCAGACCTCAGCCCAGTGGTAATACTTAGTATTGCTATTACAGAAAAATTGGACTGAGGCTTTTATTCCTTGATTTTTTTGAATTTGTTGATTGGTCATCAATTGTAACTATCATATGCTATTTAAATTTCTTGTAATTGATTATTCAGGACACGTATGCATTGCATCTAATTAACACCACCATATTTAGATTCTTCAAAATATCACCACCTTTGCTTGGACAGTGTTCTGTCATCTAGGGATGAAAAGATTGGTGATGGAACAGAAATGCGTGTGAATGAATTATCTGACTGCATCTTATCCCCTTTGGAAATGATCGATTGTCCAAATAAGAGCAGAGGCATTAAATGAACTAAGCTTGATAATTGCTCCAACATTGTCTAACTTAATTTTATAAAACTCAAAATCGAATTAAAATTTAAATTAAACAATAAGATAAAAAATGTTTAAGTTTTAATTGTTCTAAAATGTTGTTTGACCTAATCAAACTTGAGTTAAATAGTTTGTCTTATTAAGATTTTTAATTTTAAAAGAAGATCAAGGATGTTTGAAATTTATATATTTTTTTTG
Organism: Avicennia marina; assembly: GCA_019155195.1. Classification (NCBI taxonomy): domain Eukaryota; kingdom Viridiplantae; phylum Streptophyta; class Magnoliopsida; order Lamiales; family Acanthaceae; genus Avicennia; species Avicennia marina. The sequence goes on from JACDXK010000032.1 coordinate 920,658, forward strand.
GGGTGAAGTGGCTGAAGTCCCTGTTCATATGATTTTTGGCTTTTCATCTTTTTCTTCATTAAACCTTGCCAGCATTCCAGCAAGGGTTGTCTTTCTGCCCGCCCTCTGTTCTCAGTTTCGACTTTCCAATAAACCAAAAATAGAAAGAGGAAAGAGAACAACTGCCATAATTACTGTACAGTAGAAACACAAGAATTAACGCTCTTTCTACCAGCAATTTTCCTCTACATAGTAGAATGTAAGAACAGAATTTCTAGCAGGAACGAATGTAAATTCACAATCTTCTTATAACGTAAGTTGCTGGAAAGACAAATAAACAGGTGTATTGTCGTAAATACTACATTACATTAGGAGAAAAATTCCCTGTTTCAAATAATTTATTTGAAGGCTTATCCTAAATGAAGTGTTTACTGCGCACGAATGGGAGAGGGCCGTATATCGAGGTATGTTGCTGTTGCCATGTATGCACAGACTAAAGAGACATAGATTTTGAACCAGAGTGAGGAGAAAAAGGTGAGATATGTACATGTACCAGTCAAGATCATTACAAATACGAAGTTCACTACACACTTCGCCGTGTTAAGGCCAGCTTCCTTTCCCTCTTGAGGGAAATGCCCTCCTGAGTAAAATTCTGAGAGCATTTGATCTTTTAGCTTAAATGTGTCCATCAGCCACAACGATACCTGATCTTCAGATGTCGGGATGTCACTTATGGAAATACGATGAACATGGATGTGAACTTCGGAAGGGTCTACTCCAAAGGCATTGTCCAGGAAAGAAGGGCAACGGTGCCTGTAGCCTATTGTGATGTCATAAACTGCATGTGCCAAAATCCAAAGCACGTAAGCATGTGCCAAAATCCAAAGCAAGTGAGTGCGAGAATGAAAATTGTTATCATAATACGAGTACTGCTACTTTCATCCACACAAATCATTAATTACCTTAAGCATGTTAAAGGTTGGACCATCCAGCCCAAAAAGGTCCAGAACCTCCAAGGGTCCAGAGATTCAAGGCTATGAAAGCCCAACCTCACCCTAAATTATATACGGAGAATTCATCTAATGTACATTATATTCCAAATTTTCTGTTTTTTCTCACATTTAGTTCTCCATGGCTGAGAATGATGTGTGACTTTAAATTTTGAAATTCAAACTTATTTCCTTGATTTCCGTATAATAACTTTTATATTGATCTTTCAGTTATCATGCACTTCAATTTAGGATGGAGACTAAAATAGTCAGGCTTTTCTGTGCAGAAGGCAATGGCATTAAGTAAAATAATGCAAATATACCGTCATCCAGAAACCACATAAATGACAGTTAAAACAGATTTACCAAACCACAATATAAAGAAGAAAACACAGAATCATCAATGTGTGAGGCTGTCAAAAAGGAATTCCAGTTCCAGACTAAAATTTGAAAGGTAATAAAGAGCAGCACAATGAACATTTGAAATAGCCATTTTCAAGAGATTGTCTACACTTTCCATTATTTTCACCTTCCGGCAATGCCTTTTTAAGAAAAAAAGAGTTCTTAATCCAATGTGATAACTAAAAATCAAGCTTATATATTGTAGAACTTGACTATCGTTCAGGTTTAAATACTTAAAACAGTAGCTATGCAGTACGCTCAGGAATGGAATAGAGCATGCTATAGAGCTTTAGAACCAAAACATTTACAAGGTAGCTTGTGTCATCATGCCTTTAGTTCTTTGAGTCACAGTAGAGCCCAATAGAATAATGTAATTCATCAAATACTTTGTTGGGTCAAATTTGTATTAGTATCAAAAAAGGGTAATAGCAGTAAACAAAGTAAAATGACAACAGCCATGCCAGGAAGATAGAGAAAGAACCTGCATCCAACGAGCCCCTTAAATTTTCCAAACAAGAATAAAAACCCTTTGTCTTCGGAAGCAGCACATTCTTTAGAAGAGGCAGCCCATTTTCAGAAGCATACTTCTGACTGCGCAAGCACTTTTGTTCTCTGCATATTATTAGCATAAACCAGAAATCAGAAAGAAAGTGATGAACAATGAAAAAGCTCCAATTGCATGGACAGAATAGCGTTTTGCAAGAAAATGGAAAATTTTTGCATTTTAAATTTGAATTTTTTTTGGTTGAAAATAATTTCAAGGGCAGAATAGCGCCTTGCAGGAGAAATGAAATTTTTTGCATTTTAAATCCTTGTTCTTTTTCATCTGAAAATAATTTCATTACCTAGTTGTTCTCACATAATATATATACATGTGTGTGTGAATCAAACAGGAAAAAGAAAGTATCAGAAATCTGATCCATTTAGGAGAGGAAAGAGACAACAGAGAAATACGTGAAATCTGTGCCCTCAGGGAAAATAGCAAGCCATAAAGGATCTCGAGGATCTCTGAAGCTTGACAGCATCTTTCGCATGATCAATTCATCAGCTTCCCATTTCCTTACCACCGGAATAAACTCCATTACATGAAATACCCAACCAAACACAGGCAACTTCATCAAACTGCTCTTAAGAATATACTTAATGTAACCCTCACATCCCTTCCTCAATGCAAGATCCCACAAGTACATCCAGTCTACCTCAGTTCTATGGTTTGCAATAAGCAGCACACGTTCCTTAGCAGGAACGTTTTCTCCTGAAAAGATCACTTTCGTCTTGTTTATCTTCTCAAACAGGAAAGGCCAGAGAGCTATCCAACTTCCAAAGAAGAATGCTGTTAGTTTCCTACTGTGATGTATATCAAAAAATCTCAAGACAATGGCCGTCCCGAAACCACAGAACACCAACAATACAAATGCAGTTAAGACCAACATGACTAAACAAATAACACCTCTTATTACTCTCAATGGAGTCAGAGGACGGTGCTGTTCTCCTGGTATCAAATTCAAAGCTGAGTCCGATTCCATCACTTAGGAAAGCAGTTCCAACCTCTATTATTCAATCAAAATAAAGAATTGCAGTATTCTCCACAGCAACAAAACCAACCACAATCAATCTCAGTAGTTTTTATTCTGGAGTGGAATTAAAGAACTGGTGACAAAGTTGAACCCTTGAATCAGTAATAAAGTTAGAACTGGAAATTATAAGTAAACAGCACAGCCAAAACTCAGGCAAGAAACAGATTAGTATGAGAACTATTTTAACCCATCTATAATTTTCCTATTGCCATACATATGCAATGGCCCAAACCTGAATGAACTAGCACGGTGAATTAGCATACAAGAATTATGTTTTATATCCACTAAAATTGCAAAACAAGAAGCAATGCACTAAAATCTAAAGAATCAGAAAAATCCATAAGTTTAAAATTTGCAGATTCTGCAACTTCTATTCTGCCTTCTTAAATTAATTAGCCCCTCAACAAACAATGAAGCAATGAAAAATAAAAGCATTCAAGGGATAATAAGCAAATATAAGAACTCATACAGGACAAGATTCCAACAAGTTAAGCAGCAACAAAAAAAGGGAGAGCGGGAAAAGAGATGCACAAATAAAAAGAGACAACCCCCACAACCAGAGCGTAGAAGTTCAACAGAGAATGCAAACATCTAAAGCACGCAGAAATGTTCGAGCGAAATCATCGGATGCTAACATTCCAAGAATCCAAGAACAATTAAAAAATAAAATACCTTAGGGCATCGATTATTCTTGTTTCTTCGGGGAAGTGGCGGAAGATTCAGAGCCTTTTCGGATGGAATTTTCAACGGGTTAGAAAGAAACAGCGGAGCAGGTGGACTCTGCCCACACTGCTCTTGTCTTGAGTCTGGAAAACAGTATGAAAGATTTGTCACTGAGTCGACTCTTCTCACTTGCCATTTTAATGTAATTTGCAGTAATTTATGTTATTTTTTCAGCCACAAGCCCACAGGCTATGGCGGAGGTCTGGGATATGTTTGGAACCCAACTTTCAAAAGTATCGAATTTTATACTTCTCAATATATTATTCAATAATATTTTAATTTAAATTTAAATTTTTAAAATTTTTTTTCTTATATATATCTATATATAAATTACTAATTATTTTTAAATCATTACAATTATTTAAAATCAAATCAATATTTGTATATATATATATCACATATATACTTATATTTATTTTTATTTATACATATAATATAATTATTATCTTTATAAATTATCACATCATCCATCATCATTATATATATTATATATTTATTTAAATAAATCATACTATTCATTTTATTAAAATATTCTTTTCAAGTATACTATTCAAATGTAATTTCTATCAAATATCATATTAAATAAAAACTCCACTCCCAAACTTAGCCTTAAAAACACTAATTTAAGATTATGTTTGGGAGAAGGGTTTTGATAAGAAAAAATATTTGATAGAAATTATGTTTGAATGCTGCAGTATATTTGATTTTGATATTTTAAAAGTTTTAGTTTATATGTATATAACAATAATAATTTGTTTGACCACTTCACATGGGAAGCCATTGGTTTATTCTTGTGATGGGCAGGGTCGTTCTTGGGGAGGTTGCTCCGTCGAATTGAGTTAGACTAACAATTTCGACTTTATAACTACTCAAATTTGACTTAGTTAATTTTAGGCACTTAAATTCAAGTTGAATTAACCAGAAATATCAAGTTTGAAAAAGAATTTAAAATTCAAGTTCAAAGTCAATTAAATTTAATATATATAGATATATATTTCTTTTAATATAATCGAATTCATCTCAAATAATTTAATTTATTAACACAATGATCGTAGGGCGTGGACCTGCTTGACCTATCCCCCAAAGGAAGTGCTAAACTTGGGCTCATTCGGCCTACTTTTGTTGGGCTCTTGGCAACATGCAGGCCAACCTAATTACGGAGATAGAGATGGGCTTCCTCTTCATCTCTATTAAGACCATTTATTGAAATTCACGACCCATTGCGATTTGATTTTAAAATCCATTAGTATATTGTTATAGTTGTGGTATCTCCCATAGTATCGTCTACATAGATGGACACCAGACTAGCATATTGGCCTGACAAGAATAAATATGGCACTGTCCAAAACTGGGAAGTAAGAATTGGGCCATACTGTAGGCCCAAAAATCCTGCAATGCTTAACACACAGAACGGCCCACCATTTAATACATGAGTCCAATGGGAAACGTGCCATTTCTATAACACCGTCATTTGGGCTAATCAAACTGTCATCGCGTGGTTCCTTCCAGAAAGTACTTGAGATTGCGGCTGCCATTTTGCCTATTCGGTAGTGGTTTCTTCCAGAACCGAGCTTGTGGCTGCCATTTTGCCAATTTGGTAAGTGGTTTCTTCCAAAACCGAGCTTGTGGCTGCCATTTTGCCACTTGATGGATCACCGATGGTGTTTCTGCTTTTTACAAGCATTTACGTGAATATCAAAGTCAAACTGTTGACGTGGGATTGCTTGTCCGCATGCATGATTTAATTAGTCTGTGGGTACCAAAGAAACAAGACAAATTAGCGATAATATCTCCAGTTGTTGTCGTCTTCATCTTCTGTCCCCGATGGCCAGTGGACAGCACCGTCCAAGAAAAACAGAAAGGGAAGAAATTTCTAGTGGTGTATAATTTTTGAGAGACAGAGGAATGAATATGCATCGCAATAAATTCATGCAATTCATGGACCACGAGAGGCGACAGCTGTGGGGTGGATAAAGCGCCCGCCGGACACGTTACACACGTAATTCTGGTCTCTAACAAGCGCTTGCGGTGTGCAGACGTGGTGTGCAAGCTAAAGCTCACATGGCCATTTCTCTGCAGTTCTCTCGTATCCCGACCGGAACCGAGCTTTCCTTGCCGGATACCAGACTATTCCGCCAGAGGAAACCCTTCTTCTTACGATGCTCCGCTGCCGGAGAAGCTTCCACGACTTCGGCCGAGGAGGTATCGGAGTTTGACGCTAGGGCTTTCCGCCACAACTTGACGAGGAGCAAGAATTACAACCGCAGGGGGTTTGGACACAAGGAGGAGATTTCTGAGCAAATGAGCCAAGAGTATACAAGTATGTTTTATGATGTTGATATTTGTGTATGCGTCCTGGCGTTGATGCAAAGTTTGTGCGTGCTTCTGCTTCTTATTTTTGCTCTCTTTACTGGACAAAGATGATTTACTGGTTGATTTCAAATTTGATTCGTTCACACTGTCTCCAAAAACAACTTCCTTAATTTGTAGAGTTTTTGATTCCTTTCTAGATTCGCTTAGGCTCAGAATTATTGCTGACTAGGTTTGCTCTTGCTCCAAATTCCTGGATTTTCACAGTTATGTAATCACTTCATATCCTTCTGAACTCTCACATGGAATCTTAATCCCTTTGATGTAGTTGTTCATCTTATATCTTCCATAGTATGGTTTTTAATATCCTTGTTGTGATCTGCTTAACTATCCTTTTTATCTGTCTACTCATGTGCCTGTTCCTTGAGTATGCAGGTGACATCATAATGACATTGAAAGAGAATGGGTATGAGTTCACATGGGGGAATGTTACTGTGAAGCTTGCCGAAGCTTTTGGATTTTGCTGGGGGGTTGAGAGGGCTGTTCAGATTGCATATGAAGCTAGAAAGCAATTCCCGTCCGAGAGGATTTGGATCACTAATGAAATAGTTCACAACCCTGTTGTTAATCAGGTTTTTGTTTCCTGCAACCTTAATAGCAGATCTCCTTAGTATTAGTGGTAACATTAGGCGCTTGTTGATAATGAAAGGAAAAACTCCAAAATATGGTTCTCTCAACTTCTGAGCATCTATGGATTATTCATCCCTTTGCATACTCAGAGTGAATATTAGTGTAATTTTGGTCGACCCTGCCACTTTGCCCCATAGAGTTAGTTTTCTTGGTTGTCGATCTGCATATTTTAACCAACTGAAATTACATACAGATTAATTCATCCGTATGCATGATTTCTTTAAATCACTCTGCACACACTTCTCTCGTGCAACATGTTGCAATTGATTGTGTATGTATGCTGCGATTATCTTGGGTGTATATCCTCTGTAATGGTTTTGGGTGATTGACTTGTGCGGTATGCATTTTTTGATGATTGACTGGAAGAAAGAAAATTTCATCAATAATACTGATTGGATGAGTTGATTTGCCAACAGCGGCTTGCGGAGATGGAAGTGAAAGATATACCTCTTGACGATGGGAATAAGCAATTTGATGTTGTCGACAAAGGTGATGTTGTGGTGTTGCCAGCTTTTGGAGCTGCTGTGGACGAGATGAAGGTCTTGAGTGAAAAGAATGTTCAAATAGTTGATACAACTTGCCCGTGGGTGTCTAAGGTACTTTTTGCTATTAATAGCTTTGAGAAGTAATAATTCTATTTTATATTGACAAGCAGCCCCCTTTCTTGTAAAGGTCTGGAATGTCGTCGATAAGCACAAGAAAGGAGAGTATACTTCAATAATCCATGGCAAATGTTTCCATGAAGAGACTGTGGCTACTGCTTCTTTTGCAGGGAAATATATCATTGTAAAGGACATGAAAGAGGTAAGGTTAATTTTCTGTCTCCTTCTGACTTTTACGTTAGTTTATCAATCATTTTAATTATTTTAACAAAAAAATTATAATGTTTATTCACAGGCGAAGTATGTATGCGATTACATTTTGGGTGGTGGACTTAATGCGTCCAGCTCGACTAAAGAGGCATTTATGGAGGTATGGTGATGTCTTACTCTTCTTAACTTCAATTATTATTGTGCGCTAGAATTTCATTTGATTTGTTGGTGTCCAGAAATTTAAATTTGCCGTGTCCAAGGGGTTCGATCCTGACAGAGATCTTGTAAAAGTTGGTATTGCAAATCAAACTACTATGTTGAAGGGAGAAACAGAGGAGATTGGTTAGTTAAATATCTTGTGCCATTTCTCTCTACATGTTTGCAAGTTCAATCTCTGATAATGATGTTCTTTGTTTCTGCAGGAAAGTTAGTCGAGAGAACCATGATGCGCAAGTATGGAGTGGAAAATATTAACAATCACTTCCTCAGTTTCAACACCATTTGTGATGCAACTCAAGTAAAATAACCTTCTCTTTCTTGTTGGTTCAGTTTATCAAATTTTGCTGGCGTCATATTTGCTTGACGTGATTTGCATCAGAAATCAGAGTATTGCATAGTTAGTTTTATTGACTGTAAATGACATTATTATATCATATGCCTGTTTAGGGAACTCCCAACCATGTTCCTATTGTCTAAACCTTTGTGTTACACACCCCTTGGAGAGTCGGTACTTACCTGTGTTATATTTCTTCAATTCTCTTCTGGAATTGGATTTGGAAGCGCTTGTTTGATAGTTTATCGATGTGGGTCTTATTCTTAGGAAAGCAACTCACAAATGCAAAACCCCCTTTGTCCCTTAGTTCAATGCATCTTGGCTCATTCTGTGCAGGAGCGGCAAGATGCCATGTATAAACTGGTCGATGAAAAGTTGGATCTCATGCTAGTTGTTGGCGGATGGAACTCGAGCAACACTTCCCACTTACAAGAAATTGCAGAGGAACGCGGAATTCCATCGTATTGGATTGACAGCGAGAAAAGAATAGGTCCTGGGAACAAAATTAGTTACAAGTTGATGGTACGCGCATTCTGCCTGTGATTGTTCTATCTCACAATCAACCAGGTTACACAAACATGACTAAATGGCATTGCATTTGTCAGCATGGCGAGTTGGTAGAGAAAGAGAATTGGCTACCCGAGGGTCCTATCACCATCGGCGTGACTTCTGGTGCATCCACCCCTGATAAGGTGACTTTGCAGCCTAATCCCTCTTTTTCACTGTCACTTGGGATTCACTTTGTCCATTACATTTGGATTCATCCTCCATTGCCCTTGTTCAGGTGGTTGAAGATGTACTGAAGAAGGTTTTTGAGATGAAGAGGGGTGAAGCATTGCAGCTGGCATAGGGTGTGTATCTTGATGCATCTATAGCAGGGATTGCTTACTGCAACTATGTATTGTATTTAGGATGGAGGGATGATGAAGGAATTATAGTGTGCCTCATTCCATCTAACATCAATGCTGTACGGATTTCTATCCTAAATATCATGATAGGCTTCGACCTCCTGAACTGGACAAAAAACTTTGATGATATAGATAAGGGCATGATGATTCAGAGGGAAATGTTTGGTTTATGAGGAGCTTTCCTCCCATCAAAATTTACACTCTGTAATCCTGTTACTTAACAAAATTTTTATTTATATTTAAAATATTTATTTACACATATACATAAATATACAAAATTCAACCATTACATTTTTGTACAATTAATTAATATCTATATATGCACATGTACACTTGTACATATTTATAGTCTAAAAATTAATTTTATTAGATCATTTAATTATTATTATTATTATTATTAGTATATATTTATACATATATATAACACAAATTCAAATCAATTAAAAGTTTACAGCTAAACGCGAATTTCATTTTCAACTCACGGACCATATTCACAGCGTTATTGGTTGTGTATATGCTAGGACATGATATATCAAATGCTAATGAGTGAGCATACATCCATGAACAATTTTATTAATATTCAACATTAATATCAATTACTATGAAAAGAAAAATACGGGTGTAATTGACATTTAAAAATTTTGGGTCAAGGTTTTTTAGTTTCGCTATTAAGTTAGATTGTCCACATTACTAGAGAGTATACTTAATTTTGAAATAAATATGGAATTTTGTGCTAAAATTATTCGGAGTTCTAGTTTCTAAATATATTGAAGAATTACAGCTATATATAGTTTAGAACTAGAATTCCATGCAAATAAAACTTTTAATAGCAAGTTAGTGCAAAAAAAAAAAAAGGTAAATTGAAATTAATTTTGAGAATGCAACTTTCACAGGTATGTATTAGATGGATTTTTTTAATTTCCAACATATCTTTAAATTTTTTATAATTTATTTTTATTATTAAAATTTACAGGATATACAACAACCTATATTTTATTATCACTAATATATAATTTTTTATTAGATAATAAATTATAAAATAAATTTTTTATATAATGTAATTTAAAATATCGATATAGCATAAGTAATATAGACATGTTAACACGATAAATTGTATTTCCAATTTTATCTACATGAAATGGGCATTTACTGCTAATTATATTATAAAAAATTGTAAAAGAGTCAAAGAATTAGTCAGCATATGCAAAATTCCTGTTTTTGCGCAGAAAAATATGTGGTAGCAATTTTCTTTGAAGTTAGCGCTTGGCGGACACCAACGGTCGGAGGAGGTTTCTCAAGGAGAAGCTCTTGGATAATGGATATAGATAGATAGATAGACAGATAGATCACTTTGTTGCATAATAGGAGAAAACCGGTAAAGTTTTCTTCTTTTTTTCTTTTTTTCCCTCTTGAAGTTAAGTGTTTGGTATTATCTCCACTAGATCGCCAGCAATGGAGGTCCGCTGCATGCAGTCTCCTACATTGAGCAGCATTCCCCCACGTGGGTTCTTGGAGCAGACGCCATTTTTACGTGGGCACGAGGGGATCAAGTTGCCTGATCGCAGATTAAGCTGCCCGGTTGCCAGAGGGGTTAAGTTTCTTGATTTGAAAGGTCGAGCATCAGGTAGAACTTAATTTGCCTTTATTTATGATTTTTTTTTGGTTGTGTGGTGTCTGATGAGTGTAGGAAGCGAATGGAGAAATCTGCTCTCTTTTATTTTCTTTCTTTGTTCTCATTTTTTTTCCCTACTTGGGGGGACTTTGTTGAACATGCTTTTCTTGGATTGGGGATTTGGTGCCTAATAAAGAATCTTGGAAACAAGAAAAAAGTTTGTGTTTTGGTGAGATTTCTTGGACTTGTTGAAATTTGAATATTACGTGTGCTTCACGCAGCATTGTTAATTGTTTTTTGTGTCAATCTTGACCGAAGAAGATGAAGTAATATAATGCATATATAGGGAAGGATTTGATGATTCAAGATTGTGATCTTTTAATTGAAATGCTGATTGATAGTTCCTACAGAAATAGAAATATGATTGGGAATATTTCTCATTAGAATTATATGTAGTTCGAATGTTATGGAAAGGTCTTACCATCTCTAGTGACAGGATAAATTTACTCCAATGTTATGCCGACTTTGTAAGGTTATCTTGCTACGGTTTAAGAAAAGTGAATTGGAAATCTTAGACTTTAGGCCTGGTCATGCTCTGTGTGTTAGGCATACTGCAAAATGTGTTGGAACTTCACCAGGCGCAATTTAGCTCGTCCTCGGAAAATTGAAGAGTTTAAATGGAAGTTTCCGACCACTAGAGGGCCCCCGAGGAATTGCCTTATGACTTGTGTGTAAGGAAAATGCTGCCTACGCCTAGTCAGTCCTGCTCATTTATACAAATTATCCTCCATCCATGTCTCACATTATTTCATAGAAACTGAGGATAGGAAGTGTTGAGATCCTCCTGAAGGGGCATGAAACAGTTTTCCCTATCTAGTTTATTTCCATCTCGACAATGTCTAATTCTTACCTGGTGTATGTCCTGACTTTGTTTTACTGTATTTCTTTGCCAAGTAAGGCCCTACAAAAATCAATTCCAGGGCACAAGATGCTGCTGCTAATGATGTTCGCTCGAAAGATGGGAATCTTGTGTTTGTAGCCGGTGCTACTGGTAAAGTTGGATCAAGAACCGTGAGGTGCATTTTGACATTGCTATACCATAAGTAGCTTCAGGACTGTGGAATTTAATGACTGAGTTCAGTTGCTAAAATGTCTTACTGTTGCAGGGAGCTTCTGAAATTAGGGTTTAGGGTCCGAGCTGGTGTTCGGAGTATTCAGAGAGCTGAATCCCTTGTGCAAGTACACATTCTAAATTTTATTAGCATATAAATGCACCTGGCAAACCTATAATTCACCCAATTGTTTATTTTCTCCGAACAGAGCATTAAGAACATGAAGCTTGAGGATGTTGAAGGAGGTGCTAAATGTAAGATAAAAGAGCTTTTAGAATGTTAATAAATATATAAAGAAGTTTGGACTGCTAATGGCTATTTAGTTGATCTTCTTTGCATTTCCGTATGCGTGTTGCATGAGTAATGCTCTAAGATGAGTATATCGTGCCAATGAGGAAAGTCATTTTTGGTTATGTGAACTTTAGCCCAGCCATAGATACGGTAGAGCTCGTGGAATGTGACCTGGAGAAACAGGATCAGATTGGGCCTGCACTGGACAATTCGTCGATTGTGATATGCTGCATTGGTGCCAGTGAGAAGGAAATTTTCGATATCACTGGACCATACAGAATTGACTACCAGGCAACCAAAAACCTGATTGATGCAGGTAAGACAACTTCTCTTTAGGTTTTGCATCCCATTTTTTCTTTGTGACAACCTACTACAATAACCAAGAACTGCATGGTTATGGAGTTCAACTAGCCTGCTGCGTGTGAAGTGAATGTGAGATTGAACTGAGGGAAAACAAAGCGTCAAAATATAGCTAATATTCTGATGTTTTCAAAGTTACGAAATGATGTAACTACACACGAGATACAGATACGAAAATGAATGGAAAAATATGGATATATTTGCCTCATCCCTTGCCATCTGTGCTTCAAACACCTGAGATTGAACAATTGATTCCAGAGCATAAACTTTAGATGGAACGAAAAAATTAAATTTGGGTGGCAGCGCTCATTCCTCTCAGAATGAAAATGAAAGTCTGAACTTCTGCACAAGTCAAATGCTGAAGTGATGCCCATTTTCTTTGCAGCTGCTTCCGCAAAAGTTGACCACTTCATTTTGGTCACATCTCTTGGGACAAACAAAGTTGGATTCCCTGCTGCTATCTTGAAGTAAGGCCAAGTGTTACTCCATTTTCTATTATCAGCTTCCTTGTGAGGACAAATACTCATAGGTCGTCAGAAAAGAATTTCCTAACACAAACCTTTTTTGAATTTCTATTATTTGGACTGTCCTCTGCTTCTGTGCAAAAGTTTGTTCTGGGGAGTCCTGATTTGGAAGAGAAAAGCTGAAGAAGCACTTCTTGCCAGTGGTCTTCCTTACGCTGTGAGTTCTTTTGGACCTCATTGTAGCCTGTAGAAAGATGTGAAGATTGAATCATCTTTTCTTTTGACGACTGTCATTTATCATGTTTACAATACTGTTGCAGATCGTCAGGCCTGGAGGAATGGAGCGGCCTACTGATTCTTTCAAGGAAACACATAACCTTACCTTGTCAGAGGAGGACACCTTATTTGGAGGCCTGGTCTCAAATTTGCAGGTTCTCTTTCTTTGGATTAAGGATTTTGTCATGCATTTGACAATGCATATGAGGAGCACTTCAAACTGTGCACACGCAATATAACTGACTTTATAAACTGAGCAGTTTCTAAAGGAAACACAAATAGTGGCTGATCTAGAAGGATCAATATTTGATTGTTTCTACAGAAACATGAATGAAAGATAATGGGAGTAAGGAATTATCACCTGCTAATTGATGAAAAGTTACTGTTCTTTGATCTGTTGTATAGTTAGAACATGCTTAAAGAAACCAAAGTGATTCAAAATCACATGCGTTTTCTGATATGACAAGAGTTTCCATTCTGACATAAGTAGGGAAAGGCAACATAGTTAATTTGGCATCTACTAACTTTTGCTGATTAACACCAGGTAGCAGAATTAATGGCATTCATGGCCAAAAATCGCAGTCTTTCATACTGTAAAATTGTGGAAGTAGTTGCGGAAACATCTGCTGCTTTGACACCTATGGGAGAGCTACTAAAAAAGATACCATCTCAGCGTGAGGAAATTTATCCTTCCAAGGTAAGTTCTTATAGCATCTTTTGAAGGACAATCATATAACCGACATCTCTTATAAATGTTTTACCAACTGAGAAGCATGTATGCGCCGGGAGGCTGAGAGAAGTAACAGAATATTTGACTTTACTGTCTCTCAGTCTGCATGCTTTTCTCAACGTTTATTTTTGCCTTCAATGTGGTTAAATTCTGTTTTGTCTTTGCCACAATCAAATTAATTTGAGACCGGCTGATCGTTACTATTTGGTCTGCTTAGGAAAAGTTTTATTTAACTTCTCTTAATGTGCCATATAAAATCAAATACTAGCATAACAAAGAGAGCAAGAGCATGTTTAGCTTGGTATAAGGTCATCTTGGCACATGAATCTACGAAGAAGAAAGATATGTGAGCAACTTATAGCTGCCATTTACAATCAGTCAGATATAATTTGAAATATTTTTCTACTGAGGTTTAGGAATTCTTTTATTTGTTTAATTGGTCTGAAATAGAACTTTTTATCTGGTTTAGGAATTAGATGACACAGATGTGTCACAGCTAGTTGCCCCAGAAAGCAGTTACCCAGAGAAGAAGCCCGAGCAAGTTAAGGCAACTGCAGCAACCCCATCGTCCCCATATACAGTGTGAGTAACTTTCCTTATCATATTTTACAATTTAATACTAAGACAAACTGTATTATCAGCTATGAAGATTTAAAGGCTCCCACTTCTGCAAATCCCACCCCAAGGCACCAAAGCTAGCAAGACTGTTATCATACCTTCTGCAAGTCTAACGAGAAATATCACTAGGAATTAAGTAATGAGAATGGTGCATTTTGGAGTGTTCTGATCCAACTATGCAACCTAAGACGCACAATATCACACTATCTGCTATGAAATAAGCCCCCCTAGCTTGGGTGGCTCTTTATGCAATGCTTATTGATTATGCATCCTCGTCATCTGCTGCATGTGTATTCTAGACCTAACAAGACAAATGTTCAGCAACTAATGCTATGCTAACAAATAGAAAATGGTGCCAACTCAATTACATGTTGAGGCCATGCTAATCAGCAACCACTATATTGGAGAAAGGAAAATGGTAAGATGGCGATTTTGCATCTTGTGGAAATGGTCGACCAAATTGAGGTTTTTAAATAACTTTGCTGCATCTAAAAATTTTGTTAATTTGTCCGAATCATGCCTGTTGGTTGTAAGACCTTCAAGGATATTTGATTGGTCGACTACTGTACTTAGGTCACTTGATCACTGAATTCCTTGGTTTCATCATTTTTTGCACTATTTCAGTTTCTTCACACAGCTGAATTATATGCTTTGGGTCTCATTATATCTCAGATACGAAGACTTGAAGCCCCCGTCATCGCCAACTCCTAGCATACCAACTATATCAGGTAACGACAAACCTGGCAGTCCTGTGAATGAGGCGTCAGGGATTATGCATGACCTCAAGGAATCGAGGGCTAGGCCCCTTTCACCTTATATTGTGTAAGTACTTCCTGCTTGCCAACTATGCCGTTGAGTTGTTCTTGAGAAAAATGGTTAAAAGCCGTAGATCTTTATACATCTCTCACCTCTTTAATTACATTGTCTAGAAAAACGAGCACCTTAATAAAATTTTATGAATTAAACTGATCTTGACTCACAGCCCAGCAAACATTACAAATGATTGGCCTAGTTCAAGTTTCTAAATTACTTTTAGCTAAAAATTAGTCAAAAATACTGCTGCATGCTAAAGTTCATTAATTTGTCTAAATCCCTCCTGCTGGTTGTAAGATCTTTAGGATTATTTGGTTGGTTGATTTCGATACTTGGGTCATTTGATCTTTGAATTCACTGGATTCATCATTATATTCATTATTTCAGTTTCTTCCGACGGCTTAAATATATGCTTTTGGTCTAATTGTTTCTCAGATATGAAGACTTGAAGCCTCCTTCATCACCAACACCTAGTGTACCGACTGTATCACAAAATGACAAACCTGGCAATCCAGTCAATGAAAAACCAGGGAATGTGAATCACCTCAAGGAACCAAAAGCTAGACCCCTTTCACCTTACACCATGTAAGTCCTTCCTATTTCTTTAATCAAGACATTTTCAAATATTTTTATTGATTTATGTTGAAATGTGTTCTTTCAAACAATTATACTTTTTCTAACCGGTTGTCTTGTTCAACAATCATACCTCTTCAAACAGTCATCTTTTCCAACAGCCACATCTCTTCAAAGTTGTTTTTTTGAAATTTATGAATAGAGACTCTCTGATTCAAAATAAAGACAATCCAATGATATTCCATTCATTTCCCTATTTTGTTCTTTCATTTGCAGTTGGGTGGATCAAACAATTTGTTGATTTCTAAGTCATCTTGTAAATGCAGATTTGTTTAATTTTGAATGCATATTTCACACCTCTGAAACAATTTATAAAAACAATGCAAATTATTGCGCGACTCATGTCATGATTTTGTATTTGTTTTGTATTGTTACCCCATTGCCTTCACAGCTAACTTAGGTTGGCATTACATGCCAATCCTCGACTTGTTTGGACAAACAGGTACGAAGAGTTGAAGCCGCCGTGTTCTCCCTCGCCTTCTCCGAAGAAGCTTTGAATGTGAAGGAGAAGCTGCAGCTCTACTAAGTGCAAATTTTGTTTTCTTTTCAGTGCTTTCTCAGTGATTTTGGTATCCCAGAAACCTTTCCTCCACCTAAGGTTAGATCTTTCTTAGCGGGATTTTATGATGCATCGATTCTTGCATGGGAGAACCAGTTCAGACAACAATTGAATATTGCATTCTGTTGTGTAGTGTTTATTTATTCAACATGTAGATCTGATTGAAATTGAAATCTTGATTTAATTTAATCGAAAAATATGCAGGGAGAATAAGATCAAAAATGGAATTAATGACCTAAAATGACATCATATGAGTTCACGAATTGTACCAGAGTCTTATCCTGTGATTTTCCAAAAATGTGAGGGTACAAACATTCGAAGCGTCGTTTTCAGTAAAGTTCGTCACCCTGCAGTCACCTACGGTTCACTCTCTCACGGCCCTCGGTGATCTTCAACGTCGACCGTCGATCTGATGCCAGCTGGCACTTTGTCTTGGGTCACGCAGATTCCGAGATTCCAGTCAAAGTGATCGCAATTGGACCGTTGGATCTCTGCAAAACTGCCTGCCTTCTCATCGTACGGCCGGTGATTATGCACATGCGGAAATGGGGACGACACTCCATGGATCGCAATCCTGCTGTTGTGCAGCAGATCAACGGTGGTTATCTTCGCGTAGTTAATCCTCATCGGCGCCAGAGGTCCGCCGCCACCTGCGGTGGTCACCACCAAGTAATTTCCAGCGTCCATAGTCGGCAACGTAGTCGTCGGCGGTAGGCTTTCGAGCTCCGCCGCCGGCAACCACCTGTTTGGCACCACGTGGTACCTGAAATTCGAATAGTAAGCATTTCCTTCGCGGGAGAAGATTGCGGTGTCATCGAGCGCGAAAATAGTCATCGCCTTCAAGGCAGAGAGCTCGGCATGCTTCATGCGCAGAGCAAGCGACACGACGCTGTATCCGCTGGCGTGGAGTCGAATGATAACGTCCTTCAGCATCAAGCGCATGACGGAGAGGGAAGGAGGCGACGCCGAGGTGGAGGAGAGAGCGGGTGGAGGAAATGACAGTGACGTCATGCGCTCGATGTCGCACGAGAGCGCAGAGAGATGCGAGACGTACCCTTGGAGACCATGGATGATGACGAGTCCATTATTGAAAAGATCTGGACCGGTGATCTCGACTCCGTTGACGAAAACCTTATCCTCGCCGTTGGTTGTGACGGTGAGGCAGCGGTTGGGAGCCAGGGTTCCGATTTTGGTACCGAATGCTAGGGTTTGGAGGAAGCGGAAGGGGTAGAGCCCCGGGAGGGAGAGCTCTTGGATGAGGAGAGGGAGGGAGCAAGACGGGCAGGTGAGGAGTGAGGCGTCGGAGGGGACGAAGACGGTGAACGGAGTGGCGGCGGAGAGGTTGGCGGTGGCGGTGGCAGAGGCGAGTTCCTGGAACCCGAGTCTGGAGAGGATGGCAGCGAAGAGAGCGGGGGTGTATGTGTTAGTTGGCCCCGGGAATGGGGTGTGGGAAGGCGACAGCGACAGCGTAGGGGAGCCGAGTGCGGCGGCGGCGGAGATGAAGAAGAGGAGGAGGAGGAGCTGGAATGGTTGAGGGATCCCCATTCGATCTGTAAGAATCAACCGTTTTTCGTCTGCATGGATTTATTATTTAATTACCTGCATTAAATATATATTATGACGGACTAATGGCGGGAGAATCGTGGGAAATGCGTCTGCATGTTTGAACTTCGACCCCGGGGAACGTCGTCGTTCTGGTGCCTTTTTAAATTGAACCATTCATTCTTCACTTCTCTCTATTTTTCTTCTTCTATATTATTTACCTGATTGGAGTTATATTTGATGTACTTCATATATATTGCAGATGTCACTCGAACCAAGTAAGTGTGTTAGTTGAATAATTATTCGAATTTTATTTAATTTAATCTTATAGAAATTAACTTCAATCCCAAGTTTAACTCAATCAGTGAGTCAATGTCACCCAAATATGATAAGATCTAAGTAAATAGTTACTTAATTACAGTGATTTTCAATCCATCTGTGTGCTATTTATTGAATCCTGTTTGGGTGAAAAAAAAATGTCCAAGTGACCCAAAGAAAATCCTCTTTGGAATCAAATCTCAATCGCATCTAATTTATAAACAACAAATGGAATCCAACACTAGGATCCAACAATTGGATATGCTAATTAGATAGATCTGACATGTATAATTCCGCAGGCAAAATACACACGCACACTATATACAACTTCCCTCGTGAAATATCAAAAGGACTTGTTTTTGAAATTTTTAATAATTTAAAATTTATAATGGTATCATCAATGTAAAACCTTTTTTTGGAAGAAAGAAAAATCATTCATCACAACAAATTTGCATGTACAGCATTTTTAACATGATTGATAATATATGAGTTGGAATATTATTTTTTCTTCTAACATGATTGATTTTAACCGAAACAAATTCTTTCAACAAAATCTTGATGTCTAGAACAATATTGCTAATTAGAGACTAATCAAACTCAATAGAAATAGTTTTCCGAACAAAATAATCTTGCCACTTATTTTAGAACTTGTACATGTCACCAGTAGAAAACACGAAATTTATAAGATTTATGATGGAATTCTCGATCCAAAATTACCCTAAATTCACGTTGAATGCACAAACACGTGGCTATATTTGGTTTCCATTTTAAAAATACTTTGGAGAATTTAAATTAATCTGTTTTACAAAAATATAAGTAATGAAAAATAATCAATATATATATATTTGATTTGATATTTTTGTATTATATATATAATATTACATACTAATTGAATAATGTAATGATATATAAAAGGGTATATATATATATATAAACATGTAAAATTATATATTTAATTTATATATTTATAAAAAAAATCTAACAACAATATTGATTGTAGCACTAAATTTCTTTTAGGAAATAATCTTTTAACTATAGGCTAAGGCTTTTTTATTTTTATAAAATAAAAATATACGTCATATGTTTTAAATTTTATTTATCTCTCTCCCTTTTCTTAATAGTCCTCATAAAAAATTGAATAGAATAGAAAAACCCCTTAAAGCACACACATTAATTTGAAAATAATAAACAAAACAACTATTTTTGTCTATTATATTTTCTAATTACAATATCCTATTAAACTTTAAGTAACCAAATATATTACTTAACAAATTTTTATTCAAATTCAAATTTAAAATTTTCCTATTTCTTATATATATAACTAATTAATTATTTTTTAATAAATCAAATTAATACTTAAATACATGTTCACACACACACAAACCCATATTTATACATTAAAAGCTAATTATTATATGTATATATTATCACATCTTACCATCATTATTATATATTTAAATAAATAAAAATTTTCATTTTACCAAAATCTTATGGCTAAACAATAAACATGTTACTCAAGAAATATAGCCAAACATGTTATTTGAAAATCTTACAAATTAAATATTTTATTATTTAAATTTTATTTAAATTCAAATTTAATTTTTTTATTTTATCTTCTATAATTAACTAATAATTTTTTCAATCGTTATATTTATTCACAATTAAATCAACATTTATTCTTATAATTTTTCTATTAACTTTTAATTTTTTTTTATCACTCTATAAACTTGTATTCTATTAGATTATTCAATAATTATTATATTTAAATATATATAATTAATTTCTTTACCTATCTAAATCTTACAAATAAAATATTTCATACTTATTCAAATCACTCAAATTATTGAAAAATTTGACAATGTCTAAACTAATAAATATGAATGTTGATCTATAATAATTGTCCAATGGAAACATTAGAATAGTACCCACAATCAATTAGACAAAAGAGCCACAATTTGTACGGGCGAATTAACTTCAAAACCTTAGTCGAAAAGAGGCAAAATAAATAAATAAATGGTAAAAAAAAATGAATAATAAATAATGATACAATAACTTTAATAAAATTTACCTTTCAACAGACTAGGTCTACAATAAGATTATTTTATTATTAAATAAGTAAAAATACAAAAGAAAGACTTCTAAAAACAAAACAACAAACTAGTAAAAAAAAAAAATAGTGACAACCAAATATTCAGAAGAACACTCCAAACATATCATCACTCTTTTATTACTCACAAATTTTTTTTATTATTATCTTTTACCTCCTCTCCACTCTAATAATTTCCCAACACAATAAAATAAGCCTCACATCTTTTTGCCCGCCTGCTCTGCCTCGCTTGTTCTCTCCTGCGGCGGAGCCTTCCGATTATTTTATTTTTTTTAATTAATATGTGGGCCCCATTGGAGGGACCCACAATTCGATTTCGGCGACTGCTACTTCGTTGCAATTGCTGCTAGCTGCAGCTCTCAAACGCTACGCTACGCTACGCTCCGCACCACCGAACCCGCCTCATTGACGGAGTTGCAATGGATGAAGATAGAATTGGGCTGGTGTTGGCGAAAACCTCGGAGTTAAAGTCCAAGATTATTAGCAGCATTCGGAGGGCTTCGAATGCGGGGCAACAAGGCAGAGAAAGCGAGTCCAAGGACTCCGAAGCAAGCGCAAGTGCGGAATATCAAGAAGCTGACAACGAGGAAGAAGCAGAGAGTCTTCTCAATATTAAGGACGCCCTCGAATCCCTTGAAGTCCAGCTGTCTTCTCTACAGGTCCTTTCAATTCGAGTCTCTTTGCAACGATTTGGACTTTTAGTTGTTTGTTTTGCCACAGAAATCATAAGCATGTAATTGTAATGCTTAAGTTTTGGAATGGGCATTTTTTCTTAGGGATTTGAGATACAGCTGACTATTCTAGGGTTTCATCAATGGCTAGTTTGTTTAAGGCTGTAGCGCTTTTTTTTTCTCTCTCTTTCTTTCTTTTTTGTAGATTTTTAAGTTTTCCAATGAAATGAAAGACGGCGGACGGTTTTAGGGTTTAATCATTGGCTGATTTCTTGAAGGCTCTAACAACTTATTCCGTTTTTTTTTTCTTTAAAAACTCCATTTCTCTGTTTCTAGCTGTTTGGATTCCTTGTTGTGCTAGTCACATAGGTCTTTCTGCTTTCGCCTGGCTGATAATAGTTAAAGAGCTTGTTCATGCGGAGGTGTAATCTTGCTGGTATAAATTTAAGGCAGTCTGTTAAAATTTTCCTCTTTATGTTCTAAGTATATGAGCTTGTGATCAATAATTGCAAATAGATATGCGTGTCTGTATGCGTGCGCCCGCAGCTTGCACTTTAGCGTTGGTTGTGTGGGAATCACTGATCTAGACAATTGAACCGGGCTTTACAATAGCTTATTGACCTATCAATGGAATTGCGGTACCCAATCTCAGCACTATGGAGGAAGATCTATAATTTTGATTTAACTTTTTGTGATTTTTTCCAAACTCGGTTGTTTTCTTCCCTTTTATCACTTGTGTTTGTGTGTTTCATGGTGCTTCCTGAACGGATCATGTCAAAAGCTAAAAAATACTTCCTATGCAATGCTTGTTTCCTTTTTTGAGTTCTTCCAAGAAGTTGCACTCTGAAATTTTCTTCACCATCTTAATTTCTTGAGACCGTAGGTCTCTATTCTAATTTGATAATTTTCTAAGTTCTTTGCTATTTTTGCACTGTATGCACACAAGTGTTTCATAGCATTGTAAGTCCAGGGAAATGTATGCATCTGATTGTGGTGAAATATTGTCTGGTGCTTTGGATGAGTATGTTGCATAATGTACATGAAAATTCACTTTAAGGGGTTAAACGAGAAGTTTCCTCATCAGATTCTCACCATTCTTGATTTGTGGCTTGACTATTTTAAGTATTGCTTTATGTGTTTGTGTATATACATATGTGCGTGTGTGTGTGTTTTGATAAATATTCAGACTGGTTGTGTGTTATGCTGGATTTATTATTTTCTTGGTTTGAAGTGATCCT
The DNA here is from genome assembly GCA_019155195.1 of Avicennia marina. Classification (NCBI taxonomy): domain Eukaryota; kingdom Viridiplantae; phylum Streptophyta; class Magnoliopsida; order Lamiales; family Acanthaceae; genus Avicennia; species Avicennia marina. The sequence continues at coordinate 942,945 of JACDXK010000032.1, forward strand.
CAAGCAGCCAGAGATATTTTTACTTGGGACCATCATAAACTTTTGTTCTTTTGATTAATTTTATTACCAGGCATTGCAGCAGCAACAATGGTATGAAAAAGAATCTGCCTTGGCTGAGATTGAGTACAGCCAGCAGAAGTTGCTCAAGGAGCTGAAGGAATACAAAGGCAAGGACCTGGAAATCATACATGAGGCAATTGCATTTGCTAGCGAAACAGAGGACAACAATGATCTCCTACTTCCTCCATATCCCAGCCGACCTTCTCACTCTGTTGGCCCAGACAATGGTTATCACCCATCTTTCCCTTCCTCGCATAAATTTGTTCAGAATGGGGGGAAAAGGAGTGGCTTAAATAATATCCATGGCATGTCCAAAAATCTCCATGCAGCAGAAGGACATCAGAATGAGTCGGGTGAAAAAGGCCCATTTAAACGGGTAAAAATCTTGTTAGGCACAGCAGCTAAGACAGCTCTCACTGTAGTTGGTGTTGTCACTATCTTGAGTTTGGCTGGTTTCAAGCCGAGGTTGAGGAAACGGGATATTCAATTTAAGCTTTTGGACTTGTTGAAGCTGCAAGGGAATGGCGAAAAGGAAGCTTCAGTTCAGTGCCCACCTGGGAAGGTCCCTGTGATTGAAAGTGGGGAAGTTAGATGTGTTGTGAAAGAGAGAGTCGAAGTTCCATTTGAGACTGTTGTTGCTACTCCTGATGTGAGTTATGGGTATGGATGAAACAAATTTTGTTTCCACTCACCGAAAAAAAAAAAAAAAAAAGCAGAGAGCATTTGTATCGTTTTGTATATCTTCATGTATTTTGGCATGCACTTTGTCATTGGAGTGGTTCTGATTATGTAACTCCTATCTGTGGTCACTTACGCTTGCCTGAACCGCAAAAAGGAAAATCAAGGGGCATCCGGCAGCACAAAATTTCCTCTGGTTAACCTTTCTAAATCAAGTTGCTTGTTGCAACTTTGCTCTAGTTTGTGATGAATCAACTTAGACTTACTCTTTAGTGTATTTCTTTGAGCACTTTGCCCTGTCTTGCGGTTTCTATTACTTGTATACAAGAGGGTCATAATGTTGTTTCCTTGCAGTACTTCATTGCTATACTTGCTATGGCTACCTTGAAGGACATCTTTAGCTACTTCCACAAGCTTATAGGTGCATAGTTAAATTGAGTTGCATGCTAAGATTAGCTCCCAAATTTGAGTTATTTTGTTGGAGCTCCCATCATACGGTGCTTGTCTTTGTCCTGGAATAGCTAATAGAATAGAATAGGGATCCCATCTGACAAAATGGTTGAAGTAAGCATTTCATCTGACCTCACCTTCAACCTTCCCCAATATTTTATATGTATAATTGGGACAGAAAATCAGGAAACAATGATGCGATAGATATAATTATATTTCCAAATAAGGAGAAAGTTGGTTCTTCTTAAGACTGAAAGTGTAATCAAACTTCAATATGCTGGCCTTCCAGCAGCCAAATTTACAGAGGTGCACGTAGATATTTTGGGCATTTTTGAGCTGTTAAACCGCTTCAAGAACCCCAACTCTTTGCTTCAACAATCAACCATGAACATCTTGAAGGTCAACAGTGTGGGATCTGTAACTGCCAAGCTACACTGCAATGGTGGGTGCTTCTCTCTTGGAAAGTTCTTCCTGTGGCCCTTTTTCTCATTTTCTCAATGATGAAAACTTGCTTACTAAGCATTTGTTTGAAAAGCCTCAGCATGTCCTTACTCTCATTACCAGATAACCAAAAAAAAGAGTATTTCTAGGTTGGGATTCCCATGTCATCAGGCTGTCAGCTTGCCGTGGCTTAGAAGGGAGGCTTTGGAGCATTTTCTTTCTTTGGAAACTCATGGGATCCCGCGATGTAAGTTCAAGATCAATTGACTACGGATTTCTTATTATTTCTAGTTATTTTCTTGTGCAAAATTCTTTTAATTTCATTTCACTTGAGGGAAGGCATGGCGAAGAGCCCGGACTAAAAGTGAAGGCTTTTACTGAAGAGCAAGAAGCTTTGGTAACGAAATCATGAGTGAATGCTTTTACTGAAGAGCAAGAAGCTTTGGTAACGAAATCATGGAATGCAATGAAGAAAAACGCTGCAGAATTGAGACTTGAGTTCTTTTTGAGGTGACCATACCATTCTAACCTTTTCATCTGTTGTCTGTTGGATGAATATGAAGCATGAAGATTTGTCCAGGTTACTTTGGTTAGAGTCCATTTAATAAAGTTGATATTATGGGTGAAATTTGCAGGATCTTTGAGATTGCACCCTCTGCAAAGAAGCTATTTACATTCTTGAAGGATTCAGATGTTCCTCTGGAGCAGAATCCAAAGCTCAAGCCCCATGTCCTCACTGTTTTTGTCATGGTAGTGCTTTTACTTTTAAATGATTTTCAAGTTCTTTTAGAGCCCATGTGGATTTATGGATTTGAATTTGAAGAATGGATTTAAAGAAAAGATTTGAAATGACTTTAATATAAAAGGAATTTCAAATTTATCATAATTAGTAGAATTATAGTTTAAAAGGAAAGTTTATGAATTTTGGAATATTTTGACATCTAAACAAATACAATGTATTCATTATTATGGATTTAAAATCCATTATGTCAAATCCTTCAATCAAATGGGGCCTTAAGGATTCCTCTTCGCATTTTGTTTTATCTTATCCCTGCACGGAGGATAAGAGTGATGTTGATTGCTTGCCTTTCTTTAATGACGAAAGAAATCAAATAATCTTGCAAGATTTTGCAATTTCTCCATATTTCCCACTAAGTTTAAGTGTCATAGGGGCATGATGATTTTGCAGACTTGTGAATCAGCCCTACAACTTCGTAAAGCAGGCGAAGTTACTGTGAAGGATTTGACTCTCAAAGATTTGGGAGCCACCCACTTTAAGTATGGTGTAGTTGACGAACATTTTGAGGTATTTTAGATTATTCCTGTTGACTGTAATTGTTTGTTTACCTGCTAGATCAACTCTGGGAATGGCATGTGATATGCACTAGAAGAGAAGATGGTACGGGCTATCCACCTTATTATGATAATGGTATTTTGGGAACATATTGAACACGAAACTTTTTTAGTATCAGCGTTTAAATAATATGTTGATGCCCTGTGACTCGAAACAAATTGGACACGTAATATTTTTAGTATCAATGCTAGTGTGTTGATGTCTTGTAACTCAAAAAAGGAGGATGACTCCGCATGAGTGACTCAAAAAATGGGTCGTTAATGCTTACGGTAAGCCACAATGCGCGCACAAGAGTGTGCATATGTTCCAATGAGGGAGGAAGTATACTTGGCAATTATAAACCTTAAAGAACGGTCGCATGCCAGTGCTAATTACTTTCAGTATTTTGAAGATGGATTGGACTCATCACTCTATGTCAAAATTTAATTTTAAAGATTCAAACTAGATTTGTTTAATTAATCAAACGGTTTTCATTTTTCAGACATATTTATGTACATTCCTGTAGGAGATGGAAATGTTATGAAACAGGTTACAAAGTATGCGTTGCTGGAAACAATTAAGGAAGCCGTCCCTGAAATGTGGTCACCGGAAATAAAGAGGGCAAGCTTATGATCAGTTGGTTGCTGCAATCAAGATGGAAATGAAGCCTCCTTCTTGAGAAAAGTCATAATTTGTTGTATCGTTTCTTCCAATTCAGTAAGCACCTTGCAGGGTATCGTGATTTTCTTTTGTTCAACTAGTTATCTATTTGAATAAATATAGCTTTTGCACTTCAAATAATCAGTGTGATTATTATGGAATAAGAATAAAATGTTTGGGTGATTATGATCATTGATCACGTCTGTAACTTTTTTGCTTTCAGTTTTGATTTCACTCTTCCACTATTGCACTTAATTTTGGCTGCAAACCCTCGTCTCTTGCAACCACCACCACCACCAGTTCCGCCTCTATCCGCCGCCAGGAGCGGCCGCTCCTTCCGACGGAACAACGTTAATCATCTGACGATTATGATCGTCTCTCCTGTTACTGGCAAGAGCTATGCTTGCTTCGGAGACGAACGCCGCCATTTCCTCCGCCTGCAGCTGCTGGTTCCTCTTTCCCGTCGGCAACGGAAAGTAGGGATCCTCCGGCTGCAACGCCTCATCACCGGCCTAATTGCCGCCATGGATTGGTCAAATTCCGTCTCCTTGAAGCTGTGCATGAAGCAAATATCAGAATTTTGGTGCAACTGAAAAGACGAAAATTCTCGAAGCGCCCGCCTAGGAGAATTGATATTTCGAACACCACCGCTCAAAGTCCCGTTGGTCTCATGTCCGCTCTCTCCCCACGGCCACCAAGGACAATCGCCTCAGCCATCTCAATTTTCCCAAATTGCCCTTCAGCTGCGGAACGAACCTCACATCTCCCTCCGGTTCGTTCTCTTCACTCTCTACCGCTGTCTTTCCCCTCACCCTCTATGCTCCTACGCTGCGATTGTTCACATTCTACCTCGCTAAAGGCTTGGTTCCATGCCCCGTCCCTAATTGAACAAGCTATGTGTATGGTCAATGAAGCCAAGCAGCACAGAACGAAGCAGCCGCGATTGAAATTCCTGAGGCGCTAGTTATATAACTTGTAGAGCTTGAACTTATGGGCCTTTTGTCTTTGATTTGTTACTCAAGGCTTGTTTAGTGTCAACAAAGATTGATTGATATTTTGGTTACACTTTTGCAATTCTCAAGTCGAGGTTGTGTTCGGTGGGCATTAGTGTTGATTATGTGGGCAAGGGAAATGTGAGAAGGGAATTTTTCCAAACATAAACACAGTGAATGTCGTCGTGTTTGGTTTTGTAGAGTGGCTGGTAGATGTATGGTCTAGGGGATGTGATAGAATTGGTAGGAGTTGGCTGTGTGCCAGATATGCACGGTTTTAGTTCTGCCAGGGTATGGGAAGAAATGGAGAATAAAGGTTTGAAGATTGAACCTTGATGTGGTGGCATGCAATACTGTCATTGTTGGGCTTTGCGGAGTAGGAGAGGTTGGTAGGGATGAGGACATTTGTAGGGACTTGTTGATGAGAGATGTGGAGAGTACTCGTACTACTTTTGAGCATCTCATTGATGGGTGTTGTAAAGTCGGAGATTTTGATTCTGTGATGATGCTGTATAAGGAAATGTGCAGGGGCGAGTTCAACTATTAATGTAATTATTAGATCACTTTGTGGAGCATTAATGTTTTGGAGTATTGCAGTAATGAAACATGAGCTTTTTAATGGAGACAGAGAATTACAGAATAAGGGGTTTGCGTCAAGGGGTCAGGCAGAAATAGTAAGGAAAGGGAAACCAAATCCGGAGAATTATGGTGCCTTCATTGATGGGTATATGAAACAATACCTAATAGATTGGGGAAACCAGTGTTCTTGAAGCAAATGTCCGAGTAAGTAGATAATGATGTGATTTCCATTTCTTGTCATTTAGAAGCTGCAGGATCGAGCAGAATGTCTTGGCCATGATGCACAAATTTCTCCACCAGTGCATGATTGTTTTCTAGGAGTTTGATCTTCATGTAGTAAAATTTACAACTTCTAGTTTTTGAATCTGTACAGAGATCCTTTTGCATTGTTCTGGCTAGAAGTGAAGATATAGCTTGGACTTGTATGATACTAATCTTCAAACAGCAAACAGAGTCTCAAGTGTGATTGGCGATTGCCAAACGTAATCCATACACTAGATGCACAGCTGTCTCCTCTTTCTACTGGACATTAAAGATAACTGTTTTAGGCCTACTATTTTAGTGACATCAGTTGTTTCTGTAGAGCTTCTGGCACTGAAAGTTCTCGTTTGCCTTAATTTTTGATTCTTGGCTCATATTTTCCTTGTAAAAACCACAAGAGTTGCTATGTAATTAGATTGCGAAAGATGACTTTTCCCTACATCAATACGCTGTGTTGTGTACAATTAAATTTCCTGTGTGTGATTTGTTGAATCAGTGGGTTTTGACAGAGCAAGTATAGGTTATTCTCAACCAGAAGAGCGCCATCAAGGTTTTGGTACTTTATGGACAGTATTCGCATACAGATATTCCTAAATGTGTGCAAATGTCCTATGTTTTGGCTGCTTATAGGTACCAACAATCTTGAAGGGCCTTCATGCCTCTTTTTGCTGCCATTTTGGCGAGTGCCAACATATTCTTCATATGGTTGTTTTGCATCTTCTTGTATAAAAATTTTCTTGCAGGAAATTTACAGAAACATGTGACAATCTTTTATCTGATCATGACGCAACCTGTTCAGAACCGCTAAATTTACCATGTGGAGATTACTGTCTGTTGCACCACCTTTGTACAATATTCGGCCCCTGTGGCATCACATCTACCATCACTTATGCCTTCTTGGCACTGACGGAGAACTTAATCACCTTCCAACTTAGGGAGCAGCCACAGGTTGGAAAGAGATGAGATCAGGGAAAGAAACCATGACAAGAAGGCCATTGCAGCTGAAATTTGATATTTACCACAGAGTCTTGGAGGACAAAAGGAGGCATCTGCTTTGAGCAGAAGATTGACAATACTTGCAGTTGAACTCGCTGCTGCCAGCGTGAGAACTGACAAGACCTATGAATATCGATTTTGTTACCATGAGAATCATCATATCTTTGTACATGGACCAAAGAGTAGAAATTACCAAGTCCCCTAAAATGATAACTTGCAGTATTCCTGGTCGATGTATGGGTAACTTAGCCAGGATGGAGTATCCATCAAGAAGCGCCAGAGTGAAACTCCATGGAATGACCAGGCCCATGACTGTTACCAAATAGCTGTGGCACCAAATATGAAAATGGTAAATCATTCTGGAATATTTGATCAGCCAGTATGCGATAACTGGCCTTTTCAGCTCAGAATCCATGAGGTAAATCCAATTCTGATCTAAATTCTGCAAATTTCATGTACAATGAATAACATGTGTATGGAGTTAAATGAGATATGTGCAAGTTCTGATGCATATCATTCAGATTGCAGCTATCACAACACCCCACCTTATTTCCTTTTTGTGTGTTTGCTAGGAATATACTTATCACTGTTATGATCCAGCTATAAACCTACATCCTCGTAGCAGAATAAGCGTTGGAAAGAAAACTAATTACCAGAAGGCTGTGTAGCTGTAGAATCCAACTCCTAAAGACATGAAGACAATAGATGATGAGGATAAAATGGCCTGGCCCAGTCTCAAAGCAATGCTGCCAGTGGTTCCTACAGACCCCGGAACATTTTTCATTGCTGTATGCCGTGATTAAACATGATCCACCCTCAGATCTTCCATCTGAATGTTGCAGCCAGTTTCCTTCCTCGGGCGATCACTTCTCCACACAGGTAATTCGCAGAATTCTCTGGTTATTCTTGTCCCTTTTCTTCAACCGAAATGGTCTGGTATGATAAGCTTGACTGCTACTTTGGAGGGAAGAAAGATTTTGAGGATGGAGAAAATGTAGTGTAGGATTATTATATGGCTACCTGTCACTTCTGTTTCTGCTTTATGATTGCAGAACTTCTTCCGATGGACGGTTGGGATCTCTCCACTGAATTTCCAACTGGGATTTCTATATGGAATTTGACATTTCAATTCCATATTCTAATGTATTATTATATCTCCACAGAATATCAGTCGTAATCTTTCTTGTCTTTATCAGGCTTAAAGTCATGCACGAAGCCGGAAACCTCTCCATTCTATTGCGTTCTTGCACAGCTCTGCCGACACATTAACTTCAACTACGAAACCAAGTACGAGATTATACGTATTTTGATTTCGTTAGGCACCCAAAATATTGCTTTGATCTGACGATTAGTGCTGAGGTAATTCAGCTGTCGACGTCAGGAATCCACCATTTTGGAGAGAAATAGGGACGTATTTCTTGGTGGTTGGTTGCTATCTTCTTTTGTCAATGGATTGGGACAAATAATTTGTCTTGAAAGAACAAGAAGTTGAAAAAGATGTGCTTATGGTCTTATGGTATGAATGGGGTTTTGGTATGGTATTTAATATTTTTATTTATTTTATTTTTTGAAAAATATAATTGAAAATGGGAACATGTCTTAAGGTTGTTTGATTTAATGGTGTAGGGGACACAAGCGTGGAAGTATATGGCCATGTTTGTTTTGCAGTTATTATCTTTTTTTTTTTATCTCTTATTTTTATACAATTCTCATGATAAAAATACTTAAAAATACAGTCTGGAAAGTTGTATAAGAAGAAAGAGATAAAATTTTAAAAAATATAATAATTGAATCTGTATTTTTAGTAATCAAAATTACAAAATAAAGATATTTTAAGACAGGAAATAACAAGCTGGAGATGGAATGCCTCTGTGCTTTTATCATGTGTTTATTAAAGCAACGGAAGACATTAACTATCCACCATGGCCACTTAAATAATAATAATTTGAAAAAACATTTTATTTCGAATCAATTATTGGGACATGGTGGGCTTAGATTATATTTAAATTGTTTTTAGAAAGTATTTTTCATTTGATTAGTATGGTCCCAACAAAAGAACTTAAAAATACAAGGAAGGTCCCAAAATTAAATTGTTGTTGAAGATGTATCTCTCTTCTCGACCTTATCATTCTAACTAAGTTTAGCAAACCTATAATTAATTTTTTGAAGCATTATTAATAAGTGCTTAAAAAAGCTCAGTGGGTGCGCGCCTATTAAGCACTGCAAGAGCATTTTGGGCTGCAAAACTCAAATTGGGCCATAGGCTCAATCGGCCTCTTGGGATGTATTAAGCCCAATTCTCATGCACACATAAATAAATCAATCAACTTCTTTCATGCCAACAATAACAAAAACCTCTTAACCAGTCTCAGAGGTCAGACCCAACGTGTTCTTGATTACTCACTTCCTAGACGACAATGTTAATAACGTTTCCATCTCTCAGAAACTTGTCTATGATTGGGCGGTGAGTTTGGCAAGAATTCGGGGAAAAATCATACAGAACACTGCAAACTACCCACGTAAATGAAATATTGTTAATTTCATATAATATAAGATATTTACGTCGTTTTGAAAAGTCAATTTATTTTTAAGGTTTGTTGGACTTCGAGTTTGTTGATGTTTCCTGGTCAGTCAAATTGAAGAAACATAATGAGTTACGTAAAAAAATTTGAGTATCAGCCATGTCTGTTGCCTTTTTTCCTAATTTCGGGTTTGTGCGATTTTCTGTTTCGAAAAAATTTCATAAGCTTTTTTGTTAGAAAAATGACAGCTGTCACACATGGCCTATGCAGGTCTCGAACCTGCGACCTTCGCGTTATTAGCACGACGCTCTAACCAACTGAGCTAATAGGCCATGCGTTGAATTCTCGACAGAGATCTCAATAAAAGGATAATGACTACTGTCTTTGTGCATAACCCAAGAGGCCAGAGAATAAAAATTAGATCGGCTCAACAGCACTGCTAAGGAACTCGGGTTGTGTTTGTTTTGGTCTATAGACGTGTGTTTTTAATTATATTTTTATTAAAAATTATGTAAAAATAAAAAAGAGAAAGAGATAAAATTTAAAAAGTGCTTGTGTATTAATTATTTGGGAGCAAATATAGAATCAATGTACTTTAAGAAATCCACAAATTCTTAAAAAAGTAGTGGTATGTACCGAATTTTTTTTTCCTTTTTTCCAAACTTGGCTTATAATAATTATGATTGATTAGCCAGTATTTCTATTTTTTTTTTTTCTTTCTTTATTTGTATACAAGGTAAGCAAAGTGAGTACATGTAATGAAAGAAAGGTAATTAGAATGAATATATCCCATTACCCTAACCAAATATCTTGAATAGAATGATTATTTTTAAGTTACCAGATTTACTTAAAAAAGAGAGAATTAATTTGTTGGCATGATTTTAGTATAATCTTGTACTGTGCTGCATTGCCAAACCACTAAAAAGCTTACAAGTTTTGTTCTTATTCTTAATTTTGTCTTTATTTATTTAGTGTGTTGTAAGATTGAACAAGTCATAAAATCTGTAAATCACATCATCTTTGAATCTGCACAGTCCCTTGGGTTTAAGGGCACCTAATGGTAGGATTACCTTTTAAATATAAGTGATAATAAATAATAACAAAATTTTAAATATTTGTATATGTATGTAAGAATAGAATAATAGATTAAAAAAGTTTATTTTTAATGTATAGTATGTTTAGAATTTGTATATTCTTTGTTGTTTTAAAAAGAAAGTGAAACAAACATATCCAATGTCTTTGAACTTACTACAATTAATTAATTATTGTCTGTTCATTTAATTTTCCTCTCTGGCCAGTCGCTAGGCATAATATTGCCAAGTTTCACATTCAATAATAATTATAACAGCAACAATAATAATAAGCCATACAGTTAGAAATGGACGAGGTGTCTAAATAAACAGTATTTTGAAATAAAATTCATTAAAATTTATTATCATTCTGTGCATTAACATATACAGACAGATTTTTTTCTTATTTTTTGCACGCACAGTGTGCTTCTATTAATAAAACAACGCTCTTGTAAATGTCGTTGCCGGTGTAAATATATTGGGTGATATATTTTTCATAATTTTAACATTTATTTTAATACATATCACAATTTTTAATATTTAATAAATTTTTCATACAGAAACTTCAGCAGTTCTGCCATTGGGTGGCTGTCTAATTGGCGAGCTTCACAAGTCCAATTCAAGTTCCAATCCCAAAATCAAGAACGAGGAAATCGGAAGTGTTGGGAAATTGTAATCCTCGTTCCATCACAGCAATCCAGGGGAACATCTGACGCAAAGCTCCAACTACCAACGCTGACGAGTTCCCCAAGTTTCTTATCTCGATAAAGGCCGCCGTTCGAGTTCTTCTCCACCCTTTAACCCGAGCCGCAATCGTCTCCGAATCTGCGTATGGAAGAGTACATTGTGAAGGTTGAGGAAGCAAGGGCTGCGGCTGATGGGAAGCCCTCCGCTGGGCCCGTGTTTAGGAGCATTTACGCGAAGGATGGGATGTTGGAGGTTCCTCCTGACGGCCCCAACAGTCCGTGGGATTTCCTCAGGTGAGAATTAACGAAGCCGAATGCCCGTGTTGTGTTCTGGGAAATGCCCCATTCGATTTTGCAAGCAAATATGCAGTTGCTCGAGCGCATGGGTGATGGTTGTGTTGGTGTTTGTTGTTCATTTGAACTAAAGGGAATTAAGGTGTTGCTGAATCTGAGTAATGATCACTGGCGAATGATCGTTTCTGTTTTACTGTTTCAATGATTTCTTCCCTCGAAAGAGTTCGGAAACTAGAAGTTAAAAAATTCGCTCCAATTCTTGCGGGAAAAAAATATTTAAGTCATCATCTCGTCATATTTGAAAGGTCACAAATAAAAAAATTTAATTGGAAAATCTAAAGAACAGAGTGGCCCATGCAGGTCTCGAACCTGCGACCTTCGCGTTATTAGCACGACGCTCTAACCAACTGAGCTAATAGGCCGTTGCTATTGGGCTTGACAGTATTTGAATTTTTCAATATCTAAATCTAATGATTGTATCGAATTGCCAATGCAGAGACTCCGTGGAAAGGCACCCAACGGAGCACATGTTGGGTTGCCGTCAAATCAATGAAGGAAAGGTACACTTCTCTGTTCCACAAATACTAATCACTCTGTTTGTTGATTCACATTTCTGACCCAGTTTCACATTCTTTGTCGATGCAAAAATGAATGAGAAGTAAGTAATGAGCTGCATTTCCACAAATTATATGGCAGGTTGGTGCATACAGTTGGATGACCTATCAGCAAGTAAATGATGCAGCTCTTAAGATTGGTTCAGCCATGCGAAGCCGTGGGGTCAATCCTGTTAGTCTCGTATTGCATTTTCATTCGTGTTCACGGACATGTAACGTTACACATAATGCTGGCATTGTTTTCACTAGGGTTATACTTGTGGCATACTTGGGGCTAACTGTCCGGAATGGACTATTGCAATGGAGGTGACGATCCGAACTCGTTCATTTGTCTTAGTTTCATTGAGTTGAGATCAAGTTACATTGCTTATCTGAATGCTCTGCAGGCATGTATTGCTCATGCCGTAACATATGTACCGCTGTACGAGACCCTCGGTGTGGCATTTATTTAAGGATTTCTTTTGTTTTTTTTATTAGGTCATGAAGGAATAAGAAAGTGTTGTAATTTGTGGGCTTACCAATTAATGCAGGTGCAAATGCTGTGAAATTCATAATAGACCATGCTCAGGTTTCCATAGCCTTTGTTCAAGAAAGCAAGCTACCAGCTGTATGAGCTCTGATTTTTACTTTAAATTGTTAATAGATTGTCTTCAATTTGATTTTCAATTTCCAATGCACAGTTAGTTCGATGTGTTTAAGCCTTTATTGTGGTTATGTTTTAATTTTCGTGCATGTGAGCTGAGAATCTTTATCTGCGTCATCGCCATCAACTAATGGGGCTAATTTTAAACTTTTTGTACATTTTACAATACTATAGTGACTTTCATGTTGTTTTGTGAAGAGATTCTAGCATGTGTAGAAAATTCAGCTGTTTTTATTAACTCCATCTTATGATCTTGTTCTTTTGCAGATACTGTCTTGTCTCTCCATGAGTACATCACATCTAAAAAGTAGGTGCAATGCTTATTTTGTAATGTTATTAGTGTATTGTATTGTTTCTTCCTTTGAGCGAATGTATGTCACTTGGGCGTGGTGTACTTTGTGAAGCCATTGTCAGCTTTGGAAGGGTTTCTGATAAACAAAAGGAGATGGCCAACGATTTAGGTGTTATATGCTTCTCGTGGGAGGAATTTGCTAAACTGGTTAGAATCAAGTCATCATCCGTTAACTATTTATAAGATAGACACTGTTGACACATTTTAGGTTTATTCTCATATTATATTTTCTTATTTGGTCGATATGTTCAGGGAAATTTGGATGAAGTTCTTCCTCCCAAAAATAGATCCGACATTTGCACAATTATGTATACCAGTGGAACAACCGGAGAACCCAAAGGTGTCATGCTAACAAATGGTGCTATCGTGACACTGATCTTGTCTATTCATTTTCTTTTTCAGCAGACAAACGATGAGGTAAATTCGACTTTGCTTCAGAACAGATAAATGCATGTTGACATAATCTAAAGGTTTACCCGTGTCTTCTTCTTATGTCTACTGGAGCAATATCACTGTAATCTTGGAAAAGACATACTGAAGCAATATCATACTGAATTTGGATGTTTGCTTTCAGATAGGTCTTCGTTATGCTATAAAGTGATGTTTGAAATTAGTATTTGTTCAATCAATGACATAACATTCTGTCTCCAGCTAACGGAAGACGATGTATACTTGTCTTACCTTCCACTAGCCCACACATTTGAGCAATCTATGTTTTTCTATTGCATTTACCGGGGTTCATCTGTTGGATTTGGGCAAGGGGTAAGATGAATATTGTGCTACATTTTATTTATTTATTGCATTATCTGTAGAAGCATCTAAAGAGCAATTCTTTGTAACTTACAGAACGTTAGGGTTTTGCTTGATGATATTGTAGAGCTAAAGCCAACATTCTTTGTTGGAGTTCCAAGAGTTTATGAAAGAATATATAAAGGTATTGAATCATTTATATGGATGTCTAGAGTTATAATCCTGACAAAATATTGATTTGGGTGTTTGTTTGTGTGCAGCCATAATGGATAAAATTTCCGCTGGTGGAACACGAAGGAAGTTAGCATTCATACTTGCTTACTACTAGTATGTACATCAGTGCATTTGATTACTTTATTGCACTAGTTTTTCCGATTCGACTTCCAGTACAGATCATAATGAGTTATTTACAGTAAATTAAAGCAGCTGGAGAAAGGAGTAAAGCCGAAAGAAGCAGCTCCTCTGATGGACAAATTGGTTTTTGATAAAGTTCGTCACTTTTTGAGTTATTTGTTAAGTCTGTTTGTCTTAGTTTCTAATGTCCTGTCATCATAGATCCAACAAGAATTGGGAGGTCGACTTCGTATTATGCTATCTGGATCTGCTCCTTTACCTAAACACGTCGAGCAATTTTTCTGGGTTGCAGGCCACTGTTTGTTTTCTCAAGGATACGGTATGGTTGACACACAGAACTCAAGAAGAACTACTCTTCAACTATTCAATGTGACTACACAAGTCTGCAGCTTCAAACAAAGTCATTCAGTTTGCTTGCCTTGAATAAGTTATTTTTCTTGTTATTTTCATTTCAGGTATCACAGAATGTTGCTCTGGATGCTTCACTGTCGTGGCCTACGAGTATGCTATGGTGGGAACTGTGGGTGTTCCTATGCCGGCTATTGAGGCGAGGCTAGAATCAGTTCCTGAGATGGGATACGATGCGCTCGCTAGTGTTCCATGCGGTGAAATTTGTGTGCGGGGGAACACTTTATTCTCTGGATACTATAAGCGCCCGGATCTCACTACAGACATAGTTGTGGATGGATGGTTCCACACAGGTAAAATATCTCAATAAAAGTAGTCATATGTGGCCCAAACGGTCCATTTAGGTGATATGTGGAAATGTGACCGAATCATTATAGGTGATATTGGTGAGATGCAGTCTGGTGGAATAATGAAAATTATAGACAGGAAAAAGAATATATTCAAGCTCTCTCAAGGGGAATATGTTGCCGTTGAAAGGGTTGAGAGCACATATATACAGTCCCCTCTCATAACGCAAGTAAGTGGTCTGAGACTAACAGCTTTTTTGACTTGAGATTCATATCGTGGTATTCACATTGCAACATGAATATCTTCACTGCACGATAGGTTCTTCTTGCTGATTTTTAGCTTACTTTGTGGTGACAATTACTGTAGATTTGGGTCTACGGGAACAGCTTCGAGTCATTTCTGGTGGCTGTCGTAGTGCCGGAGAAAGAGGCACTTGAAAATTGGGCTGTAGATAACAGAGCTGAAGTTGATTTCCAGTGTTTGTGCAGTGACCGCAGAGCACGAAAATACATATTAGATGAGCTCAATGCCGTTGCCAAAAGACACAATGTATGCTTAGAGACATCCGTTTTCTCTAATATATTTTTATCCAATACTCAAAGTCTGACCATGCATTTGATGTTCTCCTTCAGCTTCGAGGTTTTGAGATGATAAAAGCAGTTCATCTGGAGCCAAGTCCTTTCGACATAGCTAAAGACCTAGTCACTCCAACATTTAAGCTTAAGAGGCCCCAGTTGCTCAACTATTACAAGGTATTGTATCATTTATTCTCTAGACCTTGTTCTTCCATCATCTACCAGTAAGTGTGTTCATGGGTAGGGGATTACCAGGCTCGTGCTCAATTCAAAACATATTACCCACACCCATTGGAACTCATAGTATGGGTATGAGCAAGAAAGAAAGCATAACAAAACATCATTCCAAATTTAACACAATATAATAAATTTTAATCATATCTATACCCATAATGGGAAATACGTAGCAGATCTAATGTTGATTGGGTAAGGTAGTGTATGGGTATTTTGTGTATGAGAGTATATGGGTGTGAGTATATATGAGTAATATAATAATAGGTATTTATAGGTGTAAGTATGAATAGAGTAATGTCTTATTGATTGACATAGTGTATTGCATGTCGTCGTTGCTTGCTCAAGCGTGTTCTACCTGGTTTGCAGGAACGTATTGACCAGCTGTATGCTGAAGCCAAGCAAATCAAAAATTGAGAACAGGATCATACTTACTCAATTGTCTCCTCAAGTTCAAGGTCAGGGTTCAGTATGTCTTCCTGTCGAGGAAGAAATGAGGCGTTGGTGCATGCTTTTGCATTCGTCCATTGTTGAAGGCAATATCACAGGAAATAGACCTGTTGAGGGTTTATGACATAGTTGATGGACTAAACATTAACAGTGTCATGTTGTAGAAGTCAAATAATTCAAGGCTATGATGTTATGATTCCATGAAGAATTTAAGATTAACGAGGCCAAGAATAAGGTTACATTGTGCACACACTTTTTTTTTTCCAAAAAATTAGTTAATGCTTTTCAAATGCAAATTATTCAAAGGAATTTGACAAATAATGTGTCATTGAGTTATTTGAGTAGAATGTTGATTTTGGGGCAACGTTTTTCTGTTGTATTACTCCATAAGCTAAATGTCTTTTTCATTTTCCACATCATAATTAGCTACTATTTGCACAAAGACTTTTGAATAAAAATAGATGATATATTTTATCTAAATGAACATACGGCAACTAAAGTCTATGATGAAGGTTGATTTAAAAATATTATAAAACATTCTCATAAATTGTCATCAAATATAGTATGTGGCACTTTGTCGAACCTAAAAATTCAGGTCTTGTTTGTATTGTCAGTTATCTTATAATATAATAACACAATCAAATTAATGTAATGACCACAAAATTATTCAATTTGCAAATCAACTCGTCATATTATAGAAACTAGTGAAAATTGCACATTTTATCTATGTGCCAAATTTTTCTAATTATGAGGTTATTTTATTATTAGTAATAAAAGTAAAAAACATTTATTAAACTTAAAATTTTAAAAATATTTAAGATAAGAAAGTAAAGAAACTTTAAAAGAATTTGATAAGAGAAAAAACATTGAGAGAGAAAAGAAATATAAATAAGAAGTTCAGAAAAGAAATTTAAAATGATTAAAGGTAGTTATGTAATTTTCATTTTTGTAACCTAAAAGTTTTATTAACCCAATAATATAGTATAACTAAATCAATATATCTCATCAATCATTTTTGTCATGTTAAGGAAGGTTAAATATAATATAATCAATATCTCAAAAATCCACAACATGAAGCAAAAAGTGGGAATTTGATAATCTTTTTCTATTCCGCATCTCTACACCGAAAATTATTCAAATAGTTTTCTCTAGTTCAATAAACTTAATAATCATTTTTAAAAGGAACAAAATACACACACACACACACACAAAGGGGTATGAGAAAACACCAGAATAAGAACATTCTCACGACTTTATTTATGTTGCTACATAGTTTCAATGTAATATAAAATTTCAAATACTAACAACTCAGTACTTGTACTTGATTCATAGTTTTAAAATATTTTTAAACACGTATATTTTATTAAAATGTTACTAAATGAAAGAACGAATTTCGTCGAAGTTGGAAAATTGATCAAAAGAACACCCTAACTATTGTATGTAATATAACAAATTAGATAGCCATTTGATTGATGATAGTCAATACATCAAGTAATAAATTTAATTATGCAAATTGATATTAATTGAATGTATAAGTGTTAGCATAGTTTTTTAGTTTAAAATAAGTAAGAATAACTCATGAAATTTGTTTTGGAAACTAATTAAAGTTGTGTATAACAACAGTCATAATGTGCTGTGACTAAAACTATAGATTTATGATAATTTTGATAATTAATAACGTTGTTCTAACATTAAATAACAGCAATATTTGATTTTTATTTTTTTATGGTAAGTTTGTTGATTTTGAGCGCATAATTAATATAAGGAAACTCAATGCTTAGCATACACAAGTTTGAATAATTATTATATATACTATATTTTAATTTAATTGAAAATTTTAGTTTTTTCCCTCTTTATCATATGATTTTCCCTTTTTCCCTTGAGATTTTTTATTTTTTAACACACAT
Organism: Avicennia marina; assembly: GCA_019155195.1. Taxonomy (NCBI): domain Eukaryota; kingdom Viridiplantae; phylum Streptophyta; class Magnoliopsida; order Lamiales; family Acanthaceae; genus Avicennia; species Avicennia marina. The sequence goes on from JACDXK010000032.1 coordinate 960,539, forward strand.
TAGTTGCATCAAATTTAATGAATTTAATTAAATAAATTTAATATATTAAATTAAATATGTATTGAGATAATTTGGATTAGATTTAGTAAATACTTATATACCATACACAGTCAATAAAAAAAAAGCTCAAACATTTGTTGGAATATAGAAAATGTTCATATAATTTATATCTTAAATTTATGTAATTAACTGTAGAATTGTTGTTTAATATATAGATATTGTAATTGTATTTAATTTTAGGAATTAATCTTTACTACTCGAGCAACACCTTATTTTTGTATGTTTAATAATTTTTCTCAAAAATAGAGGAAAATAGAAAAGAAATATTTTGCAGAAAAAATGAGCAAGGAAAATTATATTAGATGAATTTCTTTAAATTCAAAGATGATTAGAAAATTTATTTCTACAAATTATTTTGTTTCCCTCATAAAATTATTTTGCTTGAGTTTTTTTGCATACCTAAAAACACAAATGAAATTTTCTAGATCTACTTAAACCAAACCTTTCTTCTTTGTTATATTTCCACTAAACCATAGAACCAGAATTATCTATTTTAAAAGGAGGGAACAGATTTGAGGCCCTAATTTCGGTGCCAACTTTATTTATCTGTACTTATCCTATGCCACATTTATATGTAAATAAAAATCGTGTCACAAGTCCTGTCAACATGTTATTTGGGATTACTTATAGATATGTTTGCCATTCCTTTTACGTCAAACTCAATAATTACTTAAGTTTTATTCATTTCAAATTTATAAAATTTAAACTCAATTTATAGTTGTCAAACAATGAGATTTAATTCTAGAAAATTGTTAAAATTCAAATTTGAACTCAATTACACTTAAAAATATTATCCAATATAATCAAGTTTGAACTAAATAATTTAATTTATTAACACTTTTACTTTTTATTCCATCAAAATACATACTTTTAAACATGTCACTGGTCAAAAATAACTATTTTTTCTTTCTATTTAATTTTTATATCACACCTAACCAACTTTCATCCCTAATAAAATTTGCATCCAACAAAGCCCATATTTAATAATTTGTTCAAAAACTTATTTAACAATTATGTAGTTTGTAAGTTTAACAGCACATTTAATTTGACAACACCCTCTTTTTTTGGAACTTTACGTCATTAATAATTTCAATTAAATGAGTGATTATAACTAATTACATCTTTGTCGAGTTAATCTTATATTTTCCTTAGACTTTATGTTGGTGGCTTGAAACATGACAAAAAAAAACCCAATAAATCAATAATTTCATTATTCAACAGCACTCAGAGAAATTTTCCACAAGTCTTCATTGATTCTCACTTCCCAGACCACTGTACCAAGCATTCCAACACCACCAAGCCTCTCCAATTGGGTGGTTTTGTGGGTGGTGAGTTTCACAAGTCCCATTCAAATTCCAATCTCCTAATCAAGTAAAATAAAGGGAAAACACAAGTGGTGGGAAATCGTGAAGCTGGTCTCACAAAAATCCAGAAAAGAGAACCATCTGATACAAAAAACATAACTGCAATGACCAACGTATAGACCTCCTTTCTTCATCACTACACCTTATATATTTATTTCTTCTTCTCCACCCTTTACCTAAGAAGAAGAGTAACACTAGAATCATCCTTGAGTCTGCATTTTGGGTCTGACACGATGGGTGAGTACCTTGTGAAGGTTGAGGAAGCAAGGCTTGCAGCTGGTGGGAAACCATCTGCCGGACCTGTTTATCGAAGCATTTTTGCAAAAGATGGGATCTTTGAGGTCCCTCCTGATGGCCCAGAAAGCCCCTGGGATTTCCTTAGGTAATAATTCACCTGCATTTGTGTTGGACATGCATTTGTTCATTCTCATTAAAGAGAAATCAGTAGATTTTTTAACTGCTGGGACTGTGTAATCTGAGTCTCATGTTTGTTGCTTGTTACTGTATCATTTATGTTATGGAGATTAATCCTTGTAAATTTTTGGAAGTTACAATGAATTTGTTATATTGCCAATGCAGGGATTCAGTGAAAAGGAATCCAACAAAGCCAATGCTGGGCTGCCGTCAGATCGTTGATGGAAAGGTACACTTCTCTATTTGCCCAATAACTAATAAGCTTGTTTACTGATAATGTAATGGGCTGTATGTATTTCCACAAATTATATGGCAGGCTGGTGCCTACGGTTGGATGACCTATCAGCAAGTTTATGATGTAACGCTTAAGATTGGTTCCGCCATGCGAACCCGTGGGGTCAATCCAGTTAGTCTCTTAACTATTGCATTAGCTATTCTTTTGATTCATGTATATTATCACTCAATGTTACACGTGTCTTTCTGGCATTGTTTCATTAGGGCAACACTTGTGGCATACTCGGAACCAACAGCCCCGAATGGACTATAGCAATGGAGGCGAGGAACTGAACATAATTTGATTTACTTTGTTACACTTAATTGAGATTAAGTCAATTTTTTTTTTTGTGCGTGTGTGTGTGAATGCTGTACAGGCCTGTATTGCTCATTCTGTCATTTATGTTCCACTGTATGAAACACTCGGTATGGCGTTCTTCATTGCGTAATGTCTTTTTGTTATCTGCAATTACTTAATGAATGAATAGTCCGAAGTATTTGAAATTATTGGCTTGTGCAGGTGCTACTGCAGTTGAATTCATAATAAACCATGCTGAAATTCCCATAGTTTTTGTTCAAGAAAGCAAGATACCATCTGTATGTGTTCTTATTCTAACTGCATTTTCAATTAGGATCCATGCCATGGCTATTTTACTTGATGATTTTACAACCGTGGCATTTTGCAGATTTTAGCATGCCTTCCCAAGTGTGTGTCACATCTAAAAAGTATGTGATCTTTTGCTTATTCTGACTATATTTGTTCTGTTTTTTAGCTAATAAAGGCAATTGAATGTTCATCACTTGTTCATGTTGTATTTCTTGAAGCCATTGTGAGCTTTGGAAAGGTTTCTGACAAACAAAAGAAGACAGCTGGGGAATTAGGTGTAGCTTGCTTTTCATGGGAGGACTTTGCTGAATTGGTAAGCACAATTCTTCAACTGCTAAACATTTTAACACATCAACCGTCCCTAATCGTTTGGGATGTTATTGTTTACATGTTATTTATTTCATTGTCCTGTGTTTCCAGGGAAATTTGGATGAAAATCTTCCGCAAAAGAAGAAGTCTGATATTTTCACAATAATGTACACGAGTGGAACAACAGGAGAACCCAAAGGAGTTGTGATCACAAGTGGTGCCGTCATGACACAAATCTTGTCTATTCATGCTCTTTTTCAATGGACAAATGATGGGGTAAGTTCAAGTCTTCGTAAATGAACAATGTTTACATGTAGATTTATGCCATCCCATCATCAGAGGTTTCGATTTAGAACTTGTTATGATAGACTTTAATCATCGGTATTTACTCTCTTCAGTTGACTGAGGACGACGTGTACATTTCCTACCTCACACTTGCCCACATATTTGAGCAATCTATGTTGTCTTATTGTGTTTACCGCGGTTCAACCATTGGATTTTGGCAGGGGGTAAGACGGGTATTTTACTTTTGTAACTGATGCACATTCTGTTCAAACATCTAATGAGCTATTATGACAATACTCACAGGATATTAGATACTTGATTGATGATCTAGTGGAATTAAAGCCAACTTTTATGTGTGGTGTTCCAAGAATTTATGACCGGCTATATAAAGGTAACGAATCATTTACATCCTTGTTTAGAACTAATATTTTGGTTATTTATTGTGTTGCACTTCATTTACTTGCAGCTCTAATGGATAAAATCTCTGCTTTTGGAGTACTGAGGAAGTTGGCATTCAAGCTTGCTTACTACTAGTACGCGCCTACGATTTACTTATTACCGTAGTTCTTCCGTTTCATTTCCAATATTTATATTTTCATATCATAAACAGTAAATTAAGGAAGCTGGAGAACGGCGTAAAGCAGAGAGAAGCAACTCCTGTGATGGACAAGCTGGTTTTTGATGAGGCATTGTAACTTCTTCAACCAGTTCATCATGTGCCTGATTGTCGTAATTTCTAATGGCATGTCTGTTGTTATAGATCAAGCAAGCGTTGGGGGGTCGACTTCGCATTATGATATCCGGTGCAGCGCCTCTACCTAGGCACGTCGAGGAGTTTTTCTGGGTCACATGCCGCGGTCTGTTTGCTCAAGGATACGGTATGAGTACCCAAGTCCATATGCATTACCTTACAACTGTGTTTCTGATATTTTCCTAATCTTGGTTGCCTCGAACAATGTATGGTCTCAATCTATGTTCGTTCCAGGCCTCACGGAATGCTGTTCTGGGTGCTACACTGCGGTTGACAATGTGTACTCTATGATGGGAACAGTTGGCGTTCCTATGCTACCCATCGAAGCAAGGCTAGAATCCGTGGCTGAGATGGGATGCGACGCCCTTGCTGATGTTCCGCGAGGCGAGATTTTGATTCGTGGGAACACTTTGTTCTCTGGATACTATAAACGCCCGGAGCTCACAGAGGAAGTATTTGAGGATGATGGATGGTTCCATACTGGTAAAATGCCTTGAATGACTTTTGTTCGTTTCCAAGCAAAGGTCCAGAAAGGGGTTGGCTTTGACAATGTGACCTGAACATTGTAGGTGATATTGGTGAGCTGGCGCCTGGTGGATTCATGAAAATTGTTGACAGGAAGAAGAACATTTTCAAGCTCTCTCAAGGAGAGTATGTTGCTGTGGAACGAGTCGAGAACACGTACATACAGTCGCCCCTCGTGACACAGGTAGAGAACACATTCAACATACATAGGTTTTTCAGGTATGCTACATGGATGATAGGTTTCCTGTTATTGAATTTTTTGCTCCCCAATCTGTAGATTTGGGTCTATGGGAACAGCTTCGAGTCGTTCCTCGTGGCGGTGGTGGTGCCGGAGAGAGAGGCGGTGGAAAGCTGGGCAGCAGATAACAAAGTGGAGGGTGATTTCCAGTCATTGTGCAGTGACCGAAGAGCCAAAAAATACATATTGGATGAGCTCAATGCCGTTGGCCAGAAACATGAAGTATGTTGCGAAGTCTTCCTTCCCGTCTTCTCTATTGTATTATGGCTTGTTCAAATGCTCCTGCTCATGCCATTGATTTGTTTCTTCAGCTTCGAGGTTTTGAGAGGATAAAAGCAGTTCATCTAGAGCCTAATCCATTCGATTTAGCTCGAGACCTTGTCACCCCTTCGATGAAGCTCAAGAGGCCACGGCTGCTCAAGTTCTACAAGGTATGCCAAAACAATGGCTGTCTACGTTTGGTTTCTGGTTTTGGACGTGTGTTTTGAGAGTTTTTTGTCTCGAAATATGTTTGATGAGATGTAATTGATGTCATTTGCAGGAATATATTGATAAGATGTATGCTGAAGGCAAAGGAATCAAAAATTAAGTGCTTATGGTGGTTAATGATGGCATCAAAAGTTGGCTTTTGTCCATGTTGAAAGTTGATGTCCAATAATTAAATTTTTGGTCCCTTTTTCTTGTTGATTCACATTTTTTAGACTTTCGCATGCATTAATAAAATCCTTTTTATTGCTCCATGGAATGATAGTATTTGTCATATCTATTGATACTCACTCACCGGGGGCATCCAAGGTCCTCACCACAACCAACTATTTTTAAATTTAAGTTTAAAATTTAAATAATATAATAATTTAAATATTTATGAGTCGGTTACTAAATTCTATTCAATTATCTTCACATATAACTAGTGCATGAATCTAATGGGCAATAACAAAATGCACCAATGTTTGTTCACGTGTATTATGTTTTTGAAAAGTGTGGAAAATTTAAAGAGAAATTAAAATGAAATTTAAAATATATAAAAATTATAGTATGTAATTTTTGAGTATACGAATGAAAACAAATATAACTATTCATGAATTGGTATTACAACACAGTGAACTTTCCAAGTAGAACATCATCTTATTGCCAACTTGAATTTAGATTATATGTTTATGTTTTTTATGATATAATGCGTTGTTTAACAAAATTTGAAATGTTAAATGCAGTAAAATTATGTAAATTTATTAATATTAAAAAAATATAAATTATTATGTTTTAAAATACACTGAAAATTTATACAATACAAGAGTCATCAAAAGAAAATTTTAGAAGAAAAAATTTATAAAAAAAAAAAGAATTAAAAATAGAGGAGAAACAATGAATAACAAAGAGACATTTAACTTTTCATACGAAAGGTATTTAGTTTAAGATGTTTAACCATAATAAATATCATAAAATTACTGAAAAGGTATTTTCAAAAGTCTATTATGTGAGTCTTTCCCTCTAGAGATGTAGTCATAATAGTGTACGTATACATTCATTGTATCCGCATCAGATTTAAATTATGATACGTATACATGTAATTCAGACAATAGCGTATCCATGTCATAATCTGTACCGTCAACAAACTTACAAACACTCAACTATCTTACCCAATCTTTGTTGTGCTATTGAAGTCCCAATATTTTATTAAGAAATAATCACGTAGTTACCTTAACATATGTTATAATTGGTTTTATTATTAAACTATAATTTCAGGTTTTTGATGTCATGAGTTAAAAAGTAATATTATACTTTTATGTAATAGTTTGTTTCGTGATAAGTAATTTTTTAAGTCATATTGATTGATGGTTGACGTTTATTATAAGTTTGATATAAAAATAGTAAGAACATTTTTTAGGAAAAATTTCTTAGGAATATATGATAGATTATTTTCTTGAATTTCACAGATGATTGGAGAAATTACCTTTTTCTGTAAATTACTTTATTCCCAACCAAACTAAGACTCTAATTAGTAACACTCGACATGTATGTGTATAAAATTTGAAATATATTATATAATGTGTATGCATAAAATTAATATTTTTATTTCAAAAAGAGTTTGCATTATGTTGCATGTATATTTATTTTATAACTGAATTATATTACATATACATTTTATTTTATAATTTACCATTTTATAAAAATTACGTATTTTTGATATGTGCATAAAAAAAACATATAAATTCATTAGTAATATTTAAACATAAATTATTATATTTTATGGCAAAGATAAATTATTCAAAGTTAAAAATGCATTAAAATTATATAAAATGAGAGGAGGAATATAGAAAAAGAAAGCTACAAGAATAAATTCAATCAAATTTAATTAGAAAAGATGAAAGGGGGAAAAAAGAAAATATAAGGAAATGAGGAGAAAAGTACAAACTAGACATTATTGGAAGCACACATTTAAAATCAACTGATACATACACATATTACTATTTCATTTTATTTGAAATTTAAAAATTCACGAAAATTTTAGAAGAAAATAAACACTTTCTCTGGATGAGTATTAGATCTTCCCTTGGGTTTTTCTTCACATCTACAAAATAATTATAAAATTTTTCAAGAATTTAATGAGACCAAACCCACTTCTTTTTATTTCCTTTTTTTCTATTTTTCATTCAATCAAAGGACAATACTAGAATTTTTTTTTTTTTTTCTTAAAAGGAAAGAACGTATGTTAGGCCCTAGCTTAGTAGCTTACTTAATTGAGCTATACTTACTCTATGGCACATTCATGATAGTAGATAAAAAGCGTGTCACAGGTCCTCACGACACGTACTGCCTAATGTCTACCCTACTAACCATATTTATTAATTTATTCAAAAAAAAATTAATAATTAATTAGCTTCTAAATTCTCACAGGATATTCAATCTGGCGGCAACGGCCAATTTCCAACTGCCCTCATGAATAATTTTAATTGATTAATTATTTAATCAATCAGTCAAAATTGACTTGCTATGTTTCCATGCGTATTTTAATGGAAAGAAAAATTAGCATGACAAAAATAGTGTACAAGTGAAAATGAAAGAGAGATAAAATAAAACGTGTTATTCTGATGAGTAGCAAGTTTGAGAGGAGTTCGAATTTTAAGGAAATGGAAATGATGCGAAATTTGCATCCAAACAAAGCTTTGGTATTTTTGTCAAGTTAATTATCCCAATTATGTATCTATTTACTCATTTGTGGTTTGGTGGCTTGAAAACAACCGAGATAATCAATTTATTGTGACTAACAATAACATTACTAATAATACCATAAACTTGGTCCAAGTGCTAAAAAGTTGACCATTGACAAGTCAATATTATCATGTTTTATTCAAGCATCTGGAAAATGCTATTAATCTATTACACACACAAAAGGAAAAAATTACGTTGTGCGTTTTTTACTTAAAATGGTCAATTTTTATCAAGGGAAACTAGGACAAGTCATTGGGCCTTAGTATGAGACAAAATATGTTAATAGCTTTTTTTTTTTTTGGCTATATTATAAGTTAGAAAAGTAAAATATCTGGTGCGAGATGAGTTAAAAAAAAAATTAGGTGAAAATAGTAAAGTCTATGGGCAACATTAAAATGAACCTCTTTTTTTTCTTTTGGAATGACAGTGTACTTATAATTTTTATGTCAATTTTCCAACTCATCATGTGCAAAACTAGCCTACTATTAAACATGTAAATGGATAAGCTAAATATTTTGTTAGCTTTTGCGGTTAATTATGAATATTTCCCAATGAATTAACGTAATTGTTAATTGTGCCTCTCTCAACTACAAATATCGCTATAACCGATCTAAATCAAAACAATTACACCCTTATATTTATGAAAATTAAAACATTAACATCCCACAAAATTTCTAACCATTAAAATGTACTCAAATAAAACATTTTTCTCAAAGTTGTATTGTATTTTATATTCAATCTAGTGCATGTTTGGGTTCATAAAAATTAGATGCAAACATATATTATAAATAATATTTAAATATATTTTATCATTTAAATTATATAATAGAAACAAATTTGAAATAAATATTTAAACTCAAAAATATATAAATACTGTAAGCATGAAGAAGAGATCTTCGAGAAAATTTTAACATTTTATCTAACTTAGGAGAGGCCTTTGATTTGAAAATTTTGGAGTCCAAATTTTAACAATATTTGTTGAAAATTTTGGAGTTTAAATTCTTAAGAGTTGTTGGCACGGCAATGACATGGAGATGACGTGGCAACTGGCCTAATATTGCCATGGTACTAGTGTAGATATGTATTGGAAGTGATGTGATCATTCACTGTGATATCTCATGTCATTTGAAAAGATTTTTATGTACTATTCTTCTTTATTTTGTGAATTTGATTAAAATTAGTTAAATGTTCATAAAAATCAAGTGTTAAATTAGCTCGTCCAATAAAAAAAAATGATTCATCTATATCTTGTTCATTGATAACAGAATCCACTTAAATAGGAAATCATTTTGTCTAAGATGAAAATCGAACTAGTGTTAGCACATTCAGTGTAGAGTTTGGATGTAACGAGGTTGTAATTTGGATTTGGCGCAAAATTTTCAATGACCTTATCCCCAAACGGATAGGATTTGTTGACCTTTTAAGATTATAAAGGCTAGAGACATTAGATTACATGTGAGACCATTCGAGCTTCATGAATTTAAGTGTAATTAAGTGAATACATTGTTTTTTTATAATGAGGACTGGTTTCTATGTCAAATTAAGTGACAAAAGAGTAAATAATTGAGGTAAGAGTGAAACACGTCTTACATAGCCTAAATGGACCATTGGGGGCTAATTGAGTGTGCACTTAAACATTGTAAAATTACTTGAAATGCTTGAAAGTTGGAGGTTAATGGGAATTAATCGAGTGAAGTGTTTCTGTTAAAGCTTAATTGTATTCTTAATAAATTTGATATAGTGAAATCATTTACTTAGGTTGCTACCTTACTGATGTACGAGGTTGACTTCAAATTAGATTAACAATTGCAATGTTCAAATTTTTTACTTTCTTTGTTACTTGTTATTCCAATATCACTATTTTTAATAACATGTAGTGGTGCAATATTTAATTAAAACTATCAACTAGCATCAAAGCCACATCATCAACACTTGTCCACTATTTCTTAGTAGGCCAAATTATCCATACTGGAAATCCAAGATGAGGACATCTATCAAATCTGTTAAAAAAAACACCAAGTGTTTCATCACCAACAGATGAAATCCACCCTTGTAGATAGTTGATAGAAAAACTGTAGCTAAAGATGTCAAGGACTAAATTGCTAATAAAGAAAGAGCTACCTTAGGTAATTCAAAAGCCATCAATACTATCTTCACATGAGTAGACAATGAGTAGTTTAAGCTAATATCAACATGTGAATCAACTAAAGAAGCATGGGACATATTTAAAATATTCACAGAAGAACAAGGAATGTATAGATGTCTAAGCTCCAAATGCTTATCTCATAATTTGAGAATCCTTAAATGGGAGTGTACAACAAAAATTCTCTCAATTGGATTTTTATTAGACAAGAAATTTGTACAAGTCGATTACAATTTGAATTGAATGAAATTTTGCAGGTACAATTTCTAACTTAATCCTCTGATTCTTCTTCCAACTTGTGTGATTTGAATGTTCTTGAAATTTGCTGAAACTTTTATGAATTTGATCTTCTTTGAAGTTGTCTAGGCCTTTAGGAAACATTAACTTTTAGGTTTAATACCATGATTCTGAATTGAACGCCTTGATTTGTTGAACTTTGTTGAAGAAAGTTTTGAAGGTTGCAGGAATGCTTTAAATGTTAATTAAAGAATCCGGTTGAAACTAGGGGAGCTTTTGACCTTTGACCTTCCTTAATGCTGACTGGAGCCTTTAATAACGTTAATTCATTGGTTTAGTATCTTAAATGTGGATCAAACGCCAAGATTTGATAAATTTTTGGGAAGAACGCCTTGAAGTTGATGATGAACTCCTTCAAACTCCTTAAAACTGGTGGAGAAGATTTAAACTCTTTGAATGCTTATTCACTAAAAGTCTTCTTGTTGCTTCTTCGGTTGGTTGTTGTGTCCCTTGATTTGTAAAGGCCACCCCTATTTATAGGGGTGGAGAAGGCTTTGCTGCCATTTATACTTAATGATGTGACATCACTTAATTGGTTGAGAATATTTGATTTGACATTACTTTTTTTAATTGAATGATTACAAATTAATTGTCGAATCAACAATATTCTCTTTTCAAATTTACTGGACCACACACGTGGTATGATATGACTGGTCTGTCTCGACACTTGTTGCGATTTGATTTATCTGCCAATTTTGTAGTACAATACCAATTTATTTATTATTTGATTTCAGGAATCCTTTTTTTTAATTCCTAAAATAGAAATAACTAATAATTGAAATCTAATTACAAGAAAAATGCCACATGGCAGCATTTAATTTGGTCAAAACTTTGCTTGCTTAGAGGGGGAAAAAGAAAATATTCTCACATTTTATGATAGATTAAGGGACATAGTCAATAAGGAGTATCAATTGGGAAAATGGTTTTTGGAACTAAAGATAGTATACAAAATATTAAAGTCCCTATATATGAGATTTTCGGTTAAAGTTGTTACCATTGAAGAAGCAAGGGACACGAAAAATATGAGGTTGGATGAGTTGATGAACCCTCTACAAATATACGAGATGAATTTACTTCAAGCAAAAAGGAACAAAGAAACTGCTCTCAAAAGTGAACAAAGCTACCATTGAGATGCATGTTGCAACACTAAGGATGAAATTACTCTTATCACATAAAGACTCAAAAAAAAATCTATCTACTGATAAACCTAGAAAGTTTGGGGATCATCGTTCAAGCAAGAACAATGAAGAAATGAAGAACGAATGAAAAGGAATTTAGTGCCATGAGTGGCAACTTTGAACACATCCTTGTTGAATGTGCAAATTCCATAAAGAAGTAAGACAAGTTAATTGCAACTACATTGAGTGAGGATGACTAATCAGTCTAAGGAAGATGAACATATATCCACACATGTGAAATTAACACTATATAAAAAAAAAGGGATCTTGCTCCTATAGCCCATGTTATGACACCAATAGAATTTGAAATTGAAAGTAACAGAGACTGAGCTAACACAGTTATTTGTAACATATGATGCAGGGCTTGAAAAAGGACAACAAGGAGTTGAGGTAGAAAAATGAGGAATTTCAAGAAGATCATGCCATATAATCTTTGAATTAAAACTATTACAGAATCTATTAATATTGCTTTTGTAGATGAATGAAAAAGGATCGGGAGAATAGAATTTATGAAAGCAACTAATAACATAAAAGACAACAATTCTAACAATGATGTTCTTGAAGGGGCTAAAGCAAGAGGAAATTAACAGGCTAATGTTCTAACACCAGACAATAATAATAGTACTCATGATGGAACACCACCGTAGTCTCAAAAGGAACCCTTCTCAAGAATAAAGAAGAACCATCCTCTAGAAGCAATCATTGGAGGCTTAGATGACACAAAGTGTGGAAAAAATCAAGAAAGGATCAACTACTGAGATCTTGTAGAGTATCCTTGCTTTTGTCCAACTTTGAACTTAATAATCTGAATGAGGCATCGAAGGATAAATTTTAGATTGTTGCAATGCAAAAGGAGCTCAACCAATTTGCTGCAAAATGATGTTTGGACACCAGTGGAATGACCATAGAATGTGAATGTGATAAGCACCAAGTGAGTGTTCAAGAACAAGATAGGCAGGCATAGAATTGTAACACGTAACAAGGTTAGATTAGTCACGCGAGGTCACACACAAGTAGAAGTTACTTTTGACAAAACTTTCACACTTATGGCAAGCCTTAAAGAAATTAGATTGCTCACATCAGTTGCCTATTATCTTAATATCAGGCTGTACCAAATGGACGTAAAAATTCAATTCTAAATGGAGTGTTGAAGGAAGTCTATGCAGAGTAACATAAAGGGTTCGAAAACCCCACATATCTTAACCTTGTGTATATACTTAGTAAAGCTTTATATTCGATCAACACCAATATTCTAATTAGACAACTCTATGTAGATGATATTGTCTTTAAATTGACTCTAAAGCAGGTTATTGATCACTTTGTGAAGTTGATGAAAAAGGAAAACGAAATGAGCATGGTTAGAGAACTATATTGTTTCTTAAGGTTACGAGTGAAATAAACTGATGATAGAACATTCATCTCACAAAGTAGGTACTCTGAGAATTTGGTGAAGGACTTTGGCCTTGAATCATCTCACCATGTTGCAACACTAATATCAATCAGTACAAAGCTTATCAAGAATAATGTTAAAGCACTATGATGCAAACTTGCATCGTAACATGATTAGAAGTCTTTAGTACTTGATCGTTTAGTCATCCAGATATGTTAAAGAGGAGAAGTGTGTGCCAGGTTCCATTGGACCCGAAAGAGAGCCATTTAAGTGTTGTAAAGAGAATTATTTATTATATAACTAACACGTGAGCTTGAAATTTGGTATTTAAGAAGGTCAAAGTTTGGATTTAATATGCTTTAGTGATGCTAATTGGGTTGAAGATGTTGATAATCGAAAAAGCACAACAACAGAATACTTTTATACAGGTGATAATTTAGTATCATAGCTCAACAAAAAGCAAAATTTGATCTCCTTGTCCACGATGGAAGCCAAGTATATTGCCTTAGGAGCATGTTGTGCACAAATTTTGTGTATAAAACAAATGCTATTAGATTATGAAATTTTGCAAAATATTGTGGTAATTAAGTGTGATAATTAAAGTGCCATTAAAATTTTTAAAATTCAATTCAACATTCTCGTAACAAGTATATTCATATAATATACCACACATTTGAAAATTTGCAAAAGAAAGTGTAGAAACATAGACTATGTTCCAAGTTTTGGCCTAGTAGGCGAAAATCCTTACAAAGTCATTAGACCAAAATAGGCTTTTTGAGCTGAAATTGAGATTAGGCCTTTACGTAGTCTATCTTATTGGCCCATGTTAGGCCCAGTCTAGTAAGGACTAGGCAGGAAAAAATTTGGAGGAAAGATTAGATCAAATCTTTGCCAAATATTTACTTCTCTTGTATAATGGGTTAATCAAGAATCTAACCATTCCTTGTCTCTTAGAATCTCTCTTTTATTTATATACTTTTTGACTTGATTGTTTCCTCATCTGTTTTAATTCATTAGACTTTATTCTTTACCATCTCTTCAACTTAAAATGATGAAGGAGGATAAAAAGGATTAGCAAGAAAAAAAGGTCTCATTGATATTTCAGCACTAGAAACTCGACCACAGAAATAGATTATGACAGTAGGAGAGGAATAGAACTTGCCACCAGAAGTACCAGTAGAACAAGAAGCGGTTAAAGAAGATGTTGCCACCTAAAGCAAATAAAAAAAATATAGAAGGCAAAATTGAACTCGAGATTGAATGACAATAACTATGAGAAGAGAAACCACCTATAAAGATTTGGGAACCTTTTGAACCATCAAGGAAAAAGAAGAAGGAGGGAGAAACATCGTCTTCAAAAAAGAAAGGGTATTGATGTTTCTAAAGCCTTTAGTTTTAAGTTCTATGATTCTCAAAGTGAAGAGTAACATGATTATGTTTTTGGGTGTAAGATGATTTGTTGATCCTAAGAAATAGAAGGAACTAGGGCTCATAAATTTGTGAAGGATTGAACTATGTGATATTGTAACATCATTTGATGTGTATTATCCAAACTTTGTGAAGGAGTTTTACTTAAATCTTAAGAAAGAAGTTGTTGAAAATGAGTTTCAAAAAGTGTATGTCAGGGGGGAAAGTGGTTCAAATTTCACCTTTAGTAATTCAGATGGTACTACAACACTAAGGTATTGATTTTGCTAGTACATAATTGGCTTGTTTCACCTTAAATTATGATAAGATTCCACAGGTGATCACTGGCTACAAGCATGGTACATGACTTTTAACTTCTACTTTGTAATTATTGACTTTAAGAGTCAAATATTTTCTATTATCCAAAATTGTGTTCAACAATTTTATGCCAATTACAAACTCAACTTGGGGGTCAAGAGAGATGAAAGTTATGTTGTACTGCTTTGGGACAAAAAGAAGGTTGAATCTTGGAGTAGTCATTTTCAATAATATAATGCAACATGCTAAATTTCGAAACCCTACCATGAACTTAATACACTCTAGGATGATTTCAAAAGTATTCTTGAGGAAGGAGAAGATTGATCAATTTAAACCAACTCTAAAGATAATAATGGCCATGCAATACAGTGGTTAGCTGCTTTGCCTTAGAAATATGAATGATTTATTGTTATTCCAACACTAGGATCAAAAGATTCTAGTAGACCCTAGTCAACTAAGGAATGTCTTATTACAGTTATTACACATTTATAGGCACTTGAACGTGGAATTGATGGGTAGATAAGTCAATTGCAGCTTCAACACCATTGATTGGACTTGCAACTTACTACTTTGAAATCTGTATATGCCTCTATTCCTAATGATGATGTTCCAACATTAGCTTCATTAGGGATTGAACTATCTTGCTCTTGAAGCCCAATTGGGCCCTTCCTCCTCCTCAGTGCTTAACTTTGTCATTGTGTGTCATAAATGAAGAGTAGATTGAGAAGAGTTGAGGGGGAGCAAGAGATAAAGGGAATGGGCTGCAAGTTCCTAAAAGTTGGTTGATTTATTGGTTGCTTGCTTAGATCATAGCTGCTTCTGTTTGGTGGTTTCTAAGTTGTTGCTATTTTGCTATTCCTATTGTCTACTATTTATCTTAACTAGTTTTCTTAGTTTTCTGTTGTTTGCTTTCATTTGTTTCTACTGTATTGAAGATTTTGTCAATCGTTTGATGATATTGGTATGTGGCTATTTTTGAATGATTTGTTATTGTTATAACAGTAATGTTTACAATCTTCCTTTGCGACCTTAGACTACAAATTCTTTCACTAATATTTAGTGAAAAATTGTTGTTACTTTGACGGTGTTGTAACACCAAAATGAAGGAAATCGCCACTTGGGTTTTCTAACACCAGATATGAACACTCAAAAAATTTTTGTTGTGTCAAAAAAAAAAGATTATTGGCGTGGTTGTTGGCATAGTTGATGACATTGTGTTGGCCTAGCAGTGACACAGTGTCAGTGTGAATATGTGTTGGTAGTGATGTGATAGCAATAGTTTTGGAAAGATTCATTGTGACATCTCATGTCACTTGAAAAGATTTATATGTAATATTCTTCTTTATTTTGTGGATTTAGTTAAAATAAGGTAAGTTTCTATGAAAATAAAAAATGTTGACTTAGTTTGTTAGATGAGAAGGAATGATTCATTTATATCTTATTAATTGATAACAAAATCCACTCAATTAGAAAAATATCTCATTTAAGATGGAAAATCAAATTGATATTGGAATCCATGTGGAGTCTAGGTGAAAATAAGTTGCAATTTAGATTTAGTATAGATTTTTCGGTGATCTTGTTCCCAGGTGGATTAGATTCATTGACCTTTGAAAATTATAAAAGTTGGAGGCATTAAAGTACATCTTAGACTTTCTGATTTCATAAATTGAATGTATTGGAGTGAATACATCGCTTATGTGTGGTGAGGAATTGGTTTCTATTTCAAATTAAATGGAAAAAAGAGTGAGCAATTGAAAAAAAAAGTGAAACACGTTTCGTATAACCTATATAGGACTAGTGGGGGTTGGTTAAGTGTGCATTTAACTATTATAGAATTGCTTAAAGTGCTTTAGAAATTAAGGTCAGTGGAGATTGATCGAATAGAATGTTTTTCTTGAAACTTGATTATATTCAAGTTAGAGAGGTGAAACTAGATTGAATCAGTGGGAAGTAGAATCTATGTGATGCACAATAGGAAAAGAGTCGAATAGGAGTAGTAATTAAAACCTACTCAATTTCATTAAAATCGAACTCAAATTTAAGATTAAGTGAGTAAGAGAAGGCAAGCTTAAAAAATTTTTAAAGTTTAAATTTGAGTCCCATTAATTTTGAAGTAATTTTTAGAATATCGAACTAGATTCGTATAGTTTAGCAACACCCACAATGTAAAAGAAAGATATTATAACATCAGTGGCATGCACATTTACGCCAGAGGCTTAATTTTCTTTTTCTTTTGGTCCCTTTTCTTTTTCAGTGCCAGTAAGGAAAGGACAAGGGATGGATGCCCTTCTTTGAAAATCGATTTTGAAAAATTGAACGAAATATAATTTTTGGAAGTAAAGAAGCAAAATATTTTGGTACAATAATTAGATGATTTTGTAAAAAAAAGTATAATGATAATGCCTAGTAGGATAGTGTAGCTGAGTTGTTTAGTGTAATAGGATGTTATATATGTGTTTATAAAAATGAAGTGATTTTTGGGTTAAATAAAATATTATTAGTATGAAGTGTTTGTAAGCATAATATAACATGTTACTTGAATAAATATTGTTAGTATGATGTATTTATAAAATGATGTGATATCTTAGTCAAATAAAATGATATTAGTACATGGGGAAAAATAGGGTAGTCTTGGGGCTAAAATAGTGTGAAATTTTTCTTACGAATTTTTCTAAACTAAACAAATGGATCAATTTTTACGACTTTATAGTATAAAATATATTTTCTGTTCACCTAAATAGTTCAAGCAGCCTAATATTTCTGTATTATTTCTAAATGTCAGTGTCTCTTTCTTGTTTGGCCAGAGATTATTTCTAC
Source organism: Avicennia marina (assembly GCA_019155195.1). Classification (NCBI taxonomy): domain Eukaryota; kingdom Viridiplantae; phylum Streptophyta; class Magnoliopsida; order Lamiales; family Acanthaceae; genus Avicennia; species Avicennia marina. Next base: position 978,125 of record JACDXK010000032.1, read on the forward strand.
AGCAACATGCATCAGATCGACTTAAAGTAACTGGATTTAGCTTCAGTAAGATGCCTAGCAATATAAACCGCCAGAAACAAAATCTACAGGCTATGTTTTTTCTGATTTTTGATACAAAAGTCAAATTATAATTATTATATCCTTTAAATTTCTTTATATTTTTTTACTATACACAATTTTTTTTGAAAAAACCACTTAGAAAAACGAAAACAAACATAGCGGATGACCTCGTTCTGTCGGATATTTTAGTACCTGGCAGTGGTAGGCAAATATACAGCAATTAAGGCTATGCTTGAGAGAGGAGCTTTGTTGGGGATGATATTTGGTTGTATGTTGGAATAATTAATATATTTAATTAGTTGTAAAATTTTGATAGGATAAATTTTTTGATATATTTAAATATATGTTTAAAATATATAATAATTATTAGATGATATGATAATATATGTAGATAATAATTAAATTTTTAGAGTATAAATAAATATAAATATGAATATACGTGTGATATATGTAGATATTGATTTGATTGTAAATATGTGAAATTATTGAAGAATAATCAATCATACATGTACGAAAAGAAAATTTTAAATTTGAATTTATATAAAAATTTTGTTGAATACTATATTTGGTAACGTGAAATTAGATAAAAATGTATGAAAATTGGAAGTGGGGTTACAAACATAGCCTAAACCTCCATACAATTTGAAGGTTCTTATTGGCCACATATGGCTGTCCTTGACCTTGGCAGAAGCACACCCTGCAATGCTGAGAAGCCAAAAGGCATTTATTGATGACAAGGGATCATCAATTTATGAACTGCAGGTTGATGAAAGTCCTGGGTTTGTTTATTTCATTGTCCAAAGCTGAAAGGATTCTCATGTTGGCTACTCTAGATTATGATGTCCGGCCACTTTGGAGGCCACATTCCCATCTGCTACTTGAGAGCACTCATCTCGAGTTGAGGAGTTTCAGAAGCATAGAGAACTTACAGATGAGGAAATGAACTGTCATATGCTACCAAGAACTGCTAATTAATTCCTTCTTAAATTGGGTAGTTGTGCTTTAAAAACTTTTCTTGTGAGTTGCCAATAATACATGTACAGTTTGGCAACGCTTAATATAAGTATCATCTATAAGAGGCCCAGCTGCAAGCATTATTTTCGCATATACTTGATGAATTTTATTTTAAAAATAAGTTAAAAAGTATGTGATAAAATTATGGATTTTAAGAGTATGCTAAGAGTATTTCCAAATGGATATGTAGTGTTGGGAGGGAATCACTTCCTCAACAGGGATAGCATCCATGGAGATCTTGGCTTTTCCAAGCCATCTCAAGAAGGGTACACGGAATATTTGGATCAGAATGATTCCCCACTGAGGTAATTAGTTAACTCTCTAGTCTTCCCCTAGTTGTCTTATCTAAAGGATATGCTTAAGATTAATTTCAAATTGGCAGATGTCTTAACCTCCGCCATATGATGACTTCGAGGAAAAGAACTATTCCAGATATTTGAGCTCATAAAGGTCGGCCCTTCCTCACATTTCTTAGATGTCCTATACAGAGATAATTCTAATTTCTAATTATTACACATATATATTATACAGCGGTATCTTTCATTTGCATATCTCTACAAGGAGCTTCAGATTCTCCAGTCTCCTGATTCCGTTCAGCTCGGCGCGAACCAGTCCATGAGCAGGGCCATGGTGGTTTCCGACATTGACTCCTCGCTGCTGGCCTTTGCCGATGATGAAAGAAAGGAAGAAGGCTCTTGTTTTGACTCTTTACTCTCTTCTACTACTTCAGAAGAAACATCCCTTTTCACGGACAGCATGAAGGATGGATTTCTACTGCCCGTGATCTTTGCTCTTAACTTGGCCAATTCTCCAATGCACAAATCAGCTACAGCTGCCATATTGATGGTGTGATCTCCCAACCCTTTTCTCCCTCTTGCTTGATTCTTGATGAAGTATGTATGTATCAATGATTGATGAAGGAAAAGAGCACTAAAATCTGTTGCTTATATAGAATGGTTTGGGTGGGCTGGCAAGAAAGGTGCCAGGGGAAAAGACCACACGCCCATTGGCCATGGGACATGGTTTTGTTCCTATCATATTCCAAACAACTATTTTCCTTTTATTTGAAGATAAATGCACCAAGAGTTAACTAAAACTTGGTGAAAAATTCAGTTTAATGCAGCACATTGAAATCAGATTTTTAACTTCCTTATCCACACCTAATGTTTGATGAGTTTAGGGTTTTGGTTAGAAAACTACCAGATATACTATTTTGTAACCGAATCATATAGGTCCTCTAATTACATCTTTTAAATGTCCACACTGACAATCCATCTTCCCCCTAGAGAGCAATTTTAGTATATAATATCATATACAATATTTAGACTAAGGGTCAAGTTGGCAATTTTACTTTCAGACCTTCCTATCAGACCCGGAGTTTCATAAATGCCTCCAAAATAAAGAGCCACGTCTACCATATAAGAATATTTATGGACCCTTGGGATATTTACTTCCTTTAGCTGCTATAGCCAATTTTTTTAGTTTAAGATTTCTATTACTAAATGGAATTAAAAGCATTAATAGATCTATTTCAAACGAAATAGGAGTAAGCCAGGGTTATAATCTGATGGAGTCAATTCCATTAGTACAAGACAGAGTCATTTTCGCATGTAGTAATTTTGTGGTTTAGTTATTTGACACGACTCTTTACCTTCATTGCTTAAAACTAGTGAGTGGGCTTGTCATGTTAGGCTTTTGTAACTTTCCATGGGACCACCCCACCTGCCATGCTTCGATGACTAACATTTCCCAATAATTCATTAAAAGACAAACACAAACCCCTCAATAATTGGGCAAGTGGGCGATGTTCGGCGTTGGTGATAATGTTAGAGAAAAAAGGGGGCAGTAAAAGGGTTAGAGATATTATTGGTCGATGGCATGTTATGGTAAAGGCATGGATAAGATTGGAATACAGATATTATTACAACAGGAAATCTGATGTAGGACGTGTCGTACTAATCTTCTGGTTGGACATGATTCAAGAAAGCTGGTTTGAAGTGGATGTGTATGTCGTTTGGCTTATCTGTTCCTTGCAGTAGGAAAGATATTTTGAATTCATCTTTGATTTTTAGTTACATTTTGGGGACTAAGCCGACCCAAAATATAAAGCAGATCAAACCCACCCTATTGAATCAAATCACAAGTCCTAACAATCACAATTGATGCGTGACTATCGATTAATATGTGTCATGAATTAACTTAGAGCTGATGTTGAATGGTTTAATTTTGAAAATTTACAAAAATTTGACCATCACTTAAAATTTTGAGAAAATTATAGAAATTTTATTAGAAACGATACAGTACCACTATATTTTAATCCAAAACTGCAACTCATCCAAATTGACACCACATTTTTAACCAACAACATATCAAATAGTTCTAAGAACCCATTAGTTTCACGGATTTTGTCCACTTACATAATGTCCTCAGAAGCATTCTATCATGTGACCAAACGAGTACAGTCTTTAAACTCGTCCTAAGCCATAGCACTACTTCATATATACTCTTCGTTTATTATTATTATTTTTTCATGTATATTAAATATATTGATTTCATTCCGCGATCATTTTCATAGAAAAAGCACAGCCATTCCCACCTATACCACCTAGTTGGTGATCCTGTGGTTGATCTTATAATTTAGACATTAAAATGCAAATAATAAATGATAAATAGCCATGAAAGATGCTTTTGCTATGTTAGTTTCGAGAAAGAAAATTTGAGTGATTTAAATTTAGATAAAAATTATATTTAATATTAAGTTATAAAAAAAGAAGAAATTTTATATTATATATATATATTACATATGTAATAATAATTGCATCATGTAATGTAATATTATATATATTTATAAGATATATATATATATATATATATATGAATGTGAGTAAAGAATCATAAAGATAGATATTAATTTAATTAAAAATAAGTAGAAAGATTAAAAATTTTTTAATTAATTATAAAAGTTAATATTGAGAAAATTTTGAATAAAGTTGGTGAGGTAAGATGTTCGATTTTATAAGGTTTTTGAGTGGAAAAAATAAGAAAAAGTAGGGAACTGATATAGCCTTTGCTTTTGACGTACACAAATTACATTTACATGTGATAAATAGCCAGGACAACCGCCACCTCCCTACGTATCTCTCCTCTCAATAAGATCCATTTTTTCCTTGCAAAAAAAAAAAAAAAGGACTAAGGTGAAGAGGAACTGATCACAATATTAGTCAAAATAGATGAAGAACAGCATTGCTTGTGTGAGGGGCAGTTTCGTCTTTCAAGCACTAAAGGTATCGACGAGCAAGGAGAGCGAGGCCTCCGAGCACTGCAAAACCGGAAGCTTCTTAAGTTGCAGTGCTCGAGCCAAGCCAGTTGGCCACCTGAGCCAACCGCCGGTCCTTTCATCTTCATGAGCCGCCAATGGAGCATCCTCCTGCCCGGTTCGACCGGAGCCATCAGAGAAAATGGCAGATTTGCCCTTGTTCCTCAGCTTGGCCAGCTCACTGCTCCACCTGTCCACGAGCCCAGACATTGTTTCTGTAATCTGGAACGTTAACCTCAAATAGCTGGAGATATGTTCTTGAAGATTCAGTGTTCAGATATGGACCGTCACGCCAGTAGTGAGCTATATATGCTTTATGTTTCTGTGTGCGTGTATATATATATATGAACACATGTTGCTGATATTATTACAATATGAAAATGTGATGGGCAAAGGTTAATGGTTTCTTGGTTTCTGGTGGGCAACAGTTTCACGGATCTAGTGCAAGACTGGGAAATAAAGTACCTGTGGGCTGGGGTGTTGGACATATATGGTGAATTCATGCATAGTTGGTTCTCAGCGGTTAAAATACAGCAGCTTGCAAGTGGTTTTTTCTCCCCACATTGTGGGCTAGTGTATGATCTTTGAGATATGGATAGCCGTGGAAAGAAACTAGCTTTGGACATGCAAATCGTAAAAACCAATTGAGACTAATGTTGGGCTTAACTTTTTTGGGCCTTGATCTTGTCTAGATAGACCTGGGCTGGCCCATTATTTTGAAGTTGTACATTTCAGATGAGTTGGGCTGCATTTAAAAGGTTGATTTTTATGGCTTTCTCCCTTGTTCACAAACCTATAGTTGGTTTATATGAAGAGAATATGAGGATTTAATGGATCGGGCTTTCCCGTCTAAAACCCTAAAACCTCCCAAATTTGTTTAATCCCGCCTTCTAGATCCGTACCCGACCCGCCCAGCTACCCGCCCCTATTCCACCCCACTTCTTTTTTTTTTTTTTTTTTTTTTTTCTGGTTTTATTTTATTCCCACGCTCGCTTCGATTCTCTGTCCCAAACCCCTAACTCACCAGTAGATCTTTCTCGCTTTCTCTCACCCCATCCATCTCTCTCCCGCGCCCGCCGCCGCTACGCTTACATAATCGCACTATCCTTTGCTCCGGTAGTTCTATTGTTAGAGCATATAAATCGCGGGTTTCGGCTGTTGAGATCTAGTTCGGCGTGGAGCGATGTCGCTGAAGGTGTTGAATCCGAACGCCGAAGTGCTGAACAAGTCTCATGCACTTCACATGAACATTAACGCTGCGAAGGGCCTCCACGATGTGCTTAGAACTAATCTCGGCCCCAAGGGCACTATTAAAATGTATAAAATTGATTTTCGCCTCAATTATGCATTTCCTTTTACGGATTTCCCGTTGATAAGTAGCATTTGGTGTTTCCAGGCTTGTTGGTGGAGCTGGTGATATTAAACTTACTAAGGATGGGAACACGCTTTTGAAGGAGATGGTTTGTTGTGCTCTGTTTTGCATTTCTTTGCTAATTTATTTTTAGTAATTTTATTGTGTGTCTCAACCTCAAATTATTGTTTAATGAAAACGGGCCTTCTGGTGCCTTTTGCTTCCTTCTTGTGATTTACTTATATCAGCAGTCTTTCTATTTGCTGTTTGAATTTTGTAATTTTTATTCTATCTGCTATCAAGTATTGTATGTTATTAGCAAGAAGAAGTGGTAGTCTTTTAAGGGGCGCATATTGGTTGTATAGATTTCAGACTGAGGTATCAACTGGTGTTAATTGAAATTCTGTTTTAAAGCATCTTTTCACAATTATTTTTCAATCGTTGACGTGGTTGTTTAAGTTGTGTTCATGTGAGATTTTTTGCTGCACTGAAACTTTAGGGAGGAGCACGTTGTTTGATAGTAGTATTATGGTGGAGGCAGCAGAATGTGCTTTGGATCGGTGCCAATTTTAATGCTAAGGGTGCTTATGATTATATAAGTAAATTGAATCCTGGACAAATAATAGTGGTGTAACTAGGAGATTGATAGGTGATTGAATCAACTGCAAGAGGAACTAATGGGTTTAATCTTTTCTTGCTGGACAATTCATTGTTTATTTTGTGTCTTTTCTGTTTATCATTTAAAAGGATTCTCAAATTTAGTTTAAATTGTATTCAGCACATTTCTTTATATGGCTTTATTTCCACAATTTATTTTATTTTTTTGGTGGGATCATGATAGCAAATACAAAGCCCGACTGCCATAATGATTGCACGGACTGCTGTTGCTCAAGATGATGCAAGTGGAGATGGCACTACGTCTACTGTCATCTTTATTGGTGAGCTCATGAAGCAATCAGAGCGGTACATAGATGAAGGTCAGCCAGCTATTCTTTCACGTACTGTTCTGCATTAATGAATGATTCTGCATTCTTTTGTTATGATTAGTTTATGCAACTCCAAATTTTTTTTTAAGAGAAATGTAACACCAGTTGTACTAATCTGTTCTTCTGCTTGTTAAAATAAATCACTCTATTAAACTACAGGCTTTTAGGTGAGCTATCCATGTGTGCAAATATTTTTCTTATTGTCTCTGTCGGGCATTGTGTGGAAATAAATTTAGAAAATCTTGGTCCCCTGCCCAACAACTGCTTCTCATTGCCTGTATGAGCAAGGGAAACATGAAAACTCTTTCTGATGTTCGAGTGTGATACCATAAAGCCCAAACTGCCTATCTTGCACTTCTTTGTTGGAAAACTTGATGATCAATACACTTTTTGAATAATTCTGGTCCTTAGATGTTGGCCTGCTTTGGCATGGAGAAGTGTTGGATTGCGGCATATCTTTTATATATTACCAATTGTATATTTTTCGTGAGCTTTGGCATGTTTGAGACTTAGTCATCTTTCTTTCAGGAATGCATCCTCGTGTTTTGGTAGATGGATTTGAGATTGCGAAAAGAGCAACACTTCAATTTCTTGAAAAATTCAAGACTGCTGTAGTGATGGGTGACGAACCTGATAAAGAGATCCTGAAGATGGTTGCAAGAACAACTTTAAGGACTAAGGTTATTTTCAACTACTAGCTTCCTGGGTTGCATTTTTGTCTCTTTAATTTTGTTCTTAATTATTTGTTTCCTTTTTGTGTTCAGCTATATGAGGCATTGGCAGATCAACTAACTGACATTGTTGTAAATGCTGTAAGTGCTTTAATCCAGCTTGACGTCTTTATTTCTTCTCCTAATGCCAGCTCAGTGATGAGTGTCATTATGTTATCCAGGGGTCTGTCAGTTATAAGTTTTTTTTGGTGCTGTAGGTGCTCTGTATTCGCAAGCCAGAGGAGTCTATCGATCTTTTTATGGTTGAGATAATGCACATGCGCCACAAGTTTGATGTAGACACTCGTCTGGTATGTAAATTTGATAACTTTTAAATTCATTTAGATTCTCATGTTTTCAATGCAAAATGCTTTTTAGTGTTTTCTGTTGGATTTAGTGACACTCAATAGTGATTAATCAAATGTTGAATTTTGACTATGATGCTTATACTTAAGAAACTACTATCAGGTAGTGTCTTTTTACTGTTGTGCTTGTACATGAGAAATTAGTATCAGATATACTATGACATGCTTATGCGTAAGGACTTCTTGTTTCCTGTTCCAACACAAGCTTTATCTCTCTTGGAGTTTCTGGGGGCATGCCCTCGCCCAACTGTATTGGAAATTGAAACATCATGTGCTTGTTAGGTTGCTCTGGGTGTTGATATGCATATCTACAGGATGATGTGGAATTTGGAGCATCATTTTGCATAATGATGAATAAATATATGTATGCCTCTTATCAATGCGTTCGCGCTCATTTTCTTGGTGCTGTTTCTAGGTTGAGGGTCTTGTTCTTGACCATGGTTCAAGGCATCCAGACATGAAACGTCGAGCAGAGAATTGTTATATTTTGACTTCTAATGTATCATTGGAGTATGAGAAGAGGTAATGATTAGTGAATTGTGGATTAGCATGTGGTTCGTTGTCTCTTGTTCTCCTGACATTACTGTAGTACTGACATTATTCTGGTCAGTGAAATAAATGCAGGATTTTTTTACTCAAATGCTGAACAAAGGGAAGCAATGGTTGCAGCTGAGAGACGATCTGTTAATGAAAGAGTCCAAAAGATTATTGATTTGAAGAACAAGGTAGTGAGCATTCTTAATGGGTTAAGCACTTGTTTATATGTTTCCATTTCAAGATGATAATTCTCTGGTTTTTTCTAGGTGTGCTCTGGTAATGATAGCAATTTTGTTGTCATTAATCATTAAACTCAGTGGTAATGATAAGCACATGTTTATGGGTTTGCATTTCAAGATGATAACCATTATTGTTATTTCTAGGTATGCTCTGGTAATGATAGCAATTTTGTTGTCATTAATCAGAAAGGAATTGATCCTACATCATTGGACCTTCTTGCTCGAGCCGGAGTAAGTTTTCTTAACTTTTATAGAAGTGCACGTTGAAACATCAACCTTCTGTGCCAAGTATTGTACTGTATGTACTTTGCCATGTTCCCTATGGGAAGCTTGTTCCAATGGTACTTTGAGTTAATATATTTCATGGACTTCATATTTTGTTTGCAACTAGTTATTGCGGATAATCAATTCTAGTGAATTATGTTTTGTGGAAGAGGGTGGGGGGGGGGGGTGGAAGAAGAGAACACTTGGTTATCTACTGAAAATGATATTGCAGACCTCCATCCTCATTGTGGATTTTTGTAACGTCATCTAAGCGAGGGAATCTATGTGACATCTCTCCGTGTCTTTTTTATGTTGTTTTGAGCACTAGTTCATAATGATCATAAATATAATCTGTTATGCTCCTGGAAGTGGTGTCATATGGGCTTTCTTTAATTCAGTGGAAAATTTTTGTCCTGTCCTTGAATCAAAGTGCCATCCATTTGTCACTATTTAGAAACTGTTCTCCATTATATCAGAAAATTTGGTTTTTCCTTGGTAATCATTGTCTATCTGTCTCTGGAATATATGTATTAACCAACTATTACAATTTTGCTTATTTGTCTTATCTGCATTGGTGGATTTATTTTATAATGCTATATTGTTTCATTTTCTGGGTAGCATGTTCTTTATTTCTGTTTTGTACCATCTGATTTGTGTGATGCTGTTTAGATAATTGCACTACGAAGGGCAAAAAGGAGAAATATGGAAAGATTGGTTTTAGCTTGTGGTGGAGAGGCTGTTAATTCAGTTGATGACCTTACCCCTGAGTGTCTTGGTTGGGCTGGATTGGTGTATGAGCATGTACTTGGAGAAGAAAAGTATACATTTGTGGAAAATGTGAAAAATCCCCACTCCTGTACAATCCTCATTAAAGGTAATTTTAGTTGCTCATGTGATTATATCACAAGATGTGTTAATCAAGACGGTAATACTGTTGTTCGATCTTATGTTTTTCTTCTCATTTTTTTGTGTGCTGTTATGCCTCGACAAACTAAGAATACAGTTTGGGCTATCTGTTTCTATTGAATTTGCTTCCACTAATTCAATTTGCAAGCCTTGCGTAGGACCAAATGATCACACAATTGCTCAGATTAAGGATGCTGTTCGTGATGGTCTGAGGGCAGTGAAAAATACCATTGAAGATGAAGCTGTTGTAGTAGTGAGTTATCACATATGTCAAGCTTTTATGACTTTTTTAGTGATAATTTTGTTTGCTTTATTCAGTTTTTCCGCTTGAAAATTGAGTTTGTCGTGATACTAAAAAATTTTCAGTTGACCCATGGTTCCTCAGCTTAATCAATTCCTAATGTGTTTGAAGTGTTATTTGTTGTATATGTGAGCCATTTTGTCTGTTTTACTAACATTCTATGTATATTTTATGGCTTGTAGTGTGTGGTTAATTACTGTCATGTGAAGCCCTCACTTTAATAAGTACTTAAGGAAGAAAATTTGTCTGCCCTATTTTCCATTGCTATTTTAATTAGTCAAATTTAGCCTTTTAATCTAGTGTCTTTCCCATTGATATTTGATTTAGCCAAATGTGGCCTTTTAAATTGTGACTGCAAGCCTAATTTATCCTTTCCTTAAGTGTCCCATGCAAGGGATACTTGAGAAGTCTGAAGAGTGAGATTGTTGACATAGTGCGGACTTTTATTAATATGACTGTTGGCTTGAATCTGTACTCTAAGCATTTCATTATTCTGCATATCACAGGGTGCAGGGGCTTTTGAGGTGGCAGCCAGGCAATACTTGGTAAATGAAGTGAAGAAAACTGTTCAGGGGGTATGTAATAGTGTTGGTTGCCTATGTGAATTTCATTTTGTTTGCGCGTGTTCTCTTGAATGTGAGACATGTAATTGTTTCTGCGTTGTATTCTGGGGCGGGGAAGGGTGAAGAGTGGATTCTAACATTATTTTTTGGGTGTGTTCACAATTTTATACCAACCAAATCATATCAAAATCGAAAATTTGGTTTGAATTGAACATCGAGCCAACATTTTGGTTCAGTATTCAATTCCGAACTGAATACCAAAATTTATTGTAATTTTTTTGATGTTTATTATATCTCTATTTATTTCTTTTTGTATGTTTTAGTATAATTTTTACATATTTATGACTTAGTCATTTAATTCATACATATAATTTTTCTAAATTTTATATCATTATATTACACTTAATAGAAATAGTTTATTATAATAATAATTCTTAATGTTTAGAATATTTAAATTAAAACAATAAAATATTGATATGAAAATATTTAATATTTATTTGTAAGTTCTAAAATTTAAAATTTAAAAATGTAAATATGAATATTTTATTTTATATGTTTTTATTTTTTCACATAAAGATTTTACTTCAAAATTGCCAACAAAAACATAACTAAATTTGGCAAATTACTAAACAGAATTGAAAATTTTGGTTTGGTATCTGGTATGCTAGTTTGGTGTACTAAAATTTTGGTTTGTTATTATCAAATAAGCACACCAATGATTTTTCAACAAATGTTTTGTATTCTTGGTTTTTGTCTAATGTTGGGCTTTGAATAGCGTGCTCAACTTGGTGTGGAAGCATTTGCTGATGCGCTTCTTGTGGTTCCAAAGACGCTTGCCGAAAACTCTGGCCTTGATACCCAGGATTTGATTATTGAACTTACGGTAATTTTTACCATACGAACAATAATTTCCTAGGAAACTGATTGATATGATTTATTTTTAGAATTCATGCATGACCAACAGAATTTATCATTAAAGTGTCTTCTGTGATATGTTATTTCCAGGGAGAACATGAAAAAGGGAATGTGGTAGGACTTAATCTACACACAGGAGAACCTATAGATCCTCAAATGGAGGGTATCTTTGACAATTATTCCGTGAAGCGTCAGATCATAAACTCAGGGTATGCCAAAAGTGTTGACTGCTTCATATCTACCATGCTTAACTCCTGCTCCAGTTATTTTTCCCTATGTACAGCATGACCCTCTTTTCTTGTAGAGGACAGAGAATATATATGCTATCATTTTGTAGCTTTCTTATGCTCGCTTACTTCACCTTCATTCCCCTGTCCTGAAGTGTCATCTCTTTTGCAGCCCCGTTATTGCATCTCAGCTGCTACTTGTCGACGAGGTTATTCGTGCTGGTCGTAACATGCGTAAACCGAATTAGCTTTCACCCTAGTTTTTGTGATGTTGGTGAAGATGGTAATTTTATTTAGGTAGGGTCATGGTTCCTTTTGTTTAGCCTAAGCACTATGTATTCATTGCCACTTGAGATTTGAATTTTGATCATCAGGCGGTTGAACTTTTCGCCTGTTACAAATTGCACCAGAAATTATTCGACCAAGGGTATGCATCTACTTGTGTTGTACCTGACTTGGCTAAGTTATTTGAAGATACACTCTGTGCTCAGCAAAGAATTGGAAAAAAAGGAATTGATTTCATCAAGAAATTCACCGTCTTTAATTTGTTTAATATGCTCCTATGGTGTCCCCTGTTACATGAATTCCCAGATAGCGAGTGTTTTGGTAAGAAATGATTAATCCATTGTTTGTGTTTTCTTCTGCATGCCCTGGCGGAACATCTACATGAATGTTCGATGGGACGGAGCCTAGATACCACCAGTATGATTTGACTTTCTGATAATCAAATCAAGTGTTGTGGCAATTGATGTTTTTAGTAAGAGTTAAATGATAGTAGCAGTTGCGATTTGAGTCCGCCCAAATGGAAAAATGATAGTTGGAAAACAATTAGAGCCTACAGTGGTCAATTCTTTTCTGGTCCATTTCCCAGGTAAATCTAATAGGCGCCAGAATCATTGATCGTATAGATCTACTCGAACCTGCACACGGCATGTTTGCGTGGGGCGTTTAAATGTCATAATTTTGTATGAAAAAATATGAAAATTTATTAAATATGAAGGTAGTGATGAATGTTACAATCCGATCTTGTAATAGATTTACCCGGGACTTGAACCAATGCTTACTGTAGCTATGTTGGAGCGGTCTCGTAGGGAGTTGGCCTTGTCAACTTCAATGTTGGATGTGATAAAAGCTTTATTTGTGGTGATTAGTGGGAGTGTGTGGTCTTTGTTTTTCATTTTCATTTTTATTTTTTGGTTTAGTAGTATGGTGTGGAGCGTTTGTTTAGTATCTCGATAAAAGACATCCAATACGGAACAAGCCCAGCTGATGGCAGTATTGTATTCGGTTGCTTAAATGGATTTATTTTGAGAATAAAGCTTTGTTTTCTTTACAAGCGTAGAATTACGATGAGGACCTGACCTGCCTTTGTGTTTGCGACGTGCCTTTTCTAGATTATTGATGGGTAGGTGACGTTGCATGCAAGCGAATTATAACTCCTGCAATTTTTGCAGTCTCAAATCAGCCTACGACACAAAACTGTTCTCTTTTTGGATGGGAGTTGCCCAAATTTACTTAGGCTTATGCCTCAGAACAAGTTGTAGACAAAATCCTTCAGTAACCCGTCACCGTAAGCCCTATTCATTTCTCAACTTTCATACTAAAATCAACAAATCGAGTCCAAGAGCACGAGGATAGAAAATTTTGATCACTTCAATTGTTCATATAAGTGACTGTTAGCTTGCAAACGTAATTAGAACGACGCGCAATTGCAAAAATTTAATGCAGAGTAATTCTGTAAAGTTATAATAAAATGTAAGATCAAATTTAAATCCGAAGATCATTTTCTGCATTGCCAAAGTAGAAATTAATTTAAAGATGATAAAATAGCCCATTACTTCAAATAGTTTCTCATATGTATTAAAACAGAAAAAATAAAGAAAAGATGTTGGTTGTGCTTGAATGTGAAATTTATATGATTTTTATTCCTTCAAAATTCAGCTCTCCAAACATGTTATCTATTTAAATAACCCCCCCCCCCCCGCCCCCCCGTTTTTTCTCTCGTTTGATTTTTTTTAAATTTTTGCACTATTTTTAATTGTCATTCTAATTATTATATGCATCCAAATAAACCTGTTGTCCGAGTTTCTAGCTACGTGTTCTGTAGGTCATAATAAGTTTTGGGCCCATTGTATCCTTGTAAACAAACTATTCCAACCCAGCTTTTCGTCAGCCTTAAAGTTCAGCCCATATCGCATAAATAGTTAAAAAGAAATGAAAAGCGACTTTAGTTGAAAATTACAACTTCAGCCCCAGCGCTTTTTTTGTGCATTTGTATATCGCCCGGTGGCCTTAGCACTTGCAATTCTCGTTAGTCGTTACCAACTCCCAACGGTCAACTCGAAAGCCTCCCGGCTGCACAGAAGAGTGCCCATGAAATCCCACAAGATTCTTTCCTTACATAGATTCGGCAGCCACAGATGTCTTCCGATTGAAGTCCTGCGCCGTCGTTGCTCTTCACTTTGCCATACTCCAACGTCGCCCAGACTCGTTACCCCTGAATTACTTGTTTCCTCGGTCAAATCTTCTAACTGGCATTTCATCAAACATCTGTCCCCAAATTTAACGCCCGCCCTCATCTCCTCCGCCCTCCTCCATCTCCGCCTCTCCCCTGGCTCTGTCCTCAGTTTCGTAGAAAATGTTGATCCCAATGTCCTGACTCTTGAGTGCTACTGCCTCGCCATTGCTATCGCTTCCCGCCTCCCTTCCCCGAAACATGCCTTGCAGCTCTTGAAAAAGTTGATCGTGTCTCATGTCTCGACGCATAAAGAGATTTTCTATGGCTTGGTGAGTGCGCGTGAGAAGTTGTGTATTTCAAGTTCGATTGCTTTGGATTTTTTGATAAAGGCGTATTGTGAGTTGAAACGCGGAGAAGAGGTTATGGACTGTTTTTTCTTGATGAAGAGTGTGGGGTTTTTGCCGAAGGTTGAGACTTGTAATTGTATGTTAAGTATGTTTATTAGGTTGAATATGATAGATAAGGCATGGGAATTGTATGATGAGATGTTTAGGTTGGGAATTAATTCAGATATATTCACTTTAAACATGATGATTAATTTGTTGATTAATGAAGGGAAATTGATGAAGGCTGAGGAGTTTGTTGGATACATGGAGGGTTTAGGGCTGAATCCTAATGTAGTGACATACAATACAATAATTCATGGGTATGGCGTAAGGGGGGATTTTGAAGGAGCAAGCAGGGTTCTTGAGAGAATGAGAGGAAAAAATATTGAGCCAGACTCCTATACTTATAGTTTCCTAATCAGCTGGATGTGCAGGAATGGGAAGATTGAGGAGGCATCTGCACTTTTGAGGAAAATGGAGGAATATGGGTTGGTTCCGACAGCTGTGATTTATAATAATCTAATTGATGGATGTTGTAATAGTGGGGAGTTGGAAAGAGCTTTCAGTTATAAACATCAGATGGAAAAGAAAGGAATAGTTCCGACTGTGTCAACGTATAACAAATTGATTCACTTTCTGTTGTTGAAGGGTAGCGTTAAAGATGCTGATAATATGATAAAAGAGATGGAAGTTAAGGAGATACTTCCTGACGGAATTACATATAATATATTGATCAATCGTTATAGCATGGCTGGAATGGCAGAAAAAGCTTTATGTCTGCATGATGAAATGTTAAATAAAGGGATTGAACCTACCAAGGTGACTTACACTTCAATTATCCATGTGTTGGCTAATGGGAAAAAGATGGAGGAGGCGGATGCTTTACTTGCAAAGGCATTGGCAAAAGGTGTAATGCCTGATCTTATTATGTTTAATGTATTGATTAATGGCCATTGTGTCAATTCAAACATTGAGCGTGCTCTTTCACTTTTGAAGGAAATGGACAGATGGAAAATCACCCCAGATGAAGTGACTTACAACACTATAATGCAGGCTTACCGGAGGGCTGGCAGGATTGGGGAAGCTCATTGCCTTCTTGATGTGATGGCTAGAAGGGGAATTAAGCCTGATTACATTAGCTATAACACTATAATTAGTGGATATAGTGAGAGGGGTGATATGGAAAATGCTTTGAGAATTCGGGATGAGATGCTAAGTTTAGGTTTGAGGCTTACCCGTCTCACCTACAATGCTCTCATAAGAGGTGTACGCATACATAAGGGAGGAGATCATGCCGAGGGACTCTTCAAAGAAATGGTTAGTAAAGGCATTACTCCTGATGACAGTACTTATATATCTTTCATCAAAGGGCTTGTGAAAGCTGGTGAAGGAAAGGTGCCCCATGAAATATATCGCTAGGATATTTACCGTTGGTAAAAACAAAGGGACAGCTTCAGCCGAGATTTTCTTAGGATTTTTCACTCTTATGCATCTGGAGTCTGGATGCTCTTCGATTTAGTTAGCAAGGTGTCTCCAAGCCTTAAAAAATGAACATTTAGAATGAGGTGAATTCTATCCATGCCTTGAAACTTTAAAATGAAACTTCCAGTGGGAACTTTTGTTGGACATTCAGTGCCAGGGCTGGCCCTTGCCTTCCTGGATCTGCGGCATATTGTGAACAGCATTTAGTTCTGCTATCTTCAAGGCTCTGCAAGTTCATATTAAGGTTGGTACCCACTGAAGAGTCCTTTATGGGAACTAGGACACCTGGAGCTCATGCTTGTCATTTCCCATATTTGCAACATTGTTCCAGATTTTAGATCTTCAGCACCTTCACTTGTTTGAGCTTGACAATATTGAGCATGCTGCCATGTTACTGCAGCTAGTGATATCTGCAAATTTCGCTCTTTTTAGTGTATTAAGCTATCTGTCTGTAAAGGTGGTACAGGTCCCTGCAGTCCTTGTTACCTTAATTTTTGCATATGCGGTTCATAGTCTATGCTTCTTTTCTGGAAGCCTTATGTGCAACTTACTTTTCTGAACATCTTTCCAGTGGCGTTAATTCTCTTGATATCTGTATTGTTCCAAGGACGTCAGTTCACGAACAAGGGGTTCATGCTGCGAGTTGCTGAATTTTCTCCGCAAGAATGCTCTAGACAAACAATGAATTTAGCAACAAGATCACATGCAAAACCCGTGATGCCAATTTGACTGCCAGGGCACCAGCCAACTTGCAATTTTGTTGGATACTGTCTTCATTCTTGATCTTCATGGCATCTGTCTGCATAGCTTTTGCTAGACCGTACACAAAGGAGGCAGTCACTCCAGCATGAGCAACTTTCACGTCCAGGTGCGCATTTCTCTGTTGCAACTGTTGGTTTCAATGAAATCCATCTCCAAGTTACCTATTTGTTGACTAAATAAATAATATATAAGGCCCTCAGAATGACATAAAATTTATAGGTTGCCGCGAACATATTGCAACATTTAATTATCTATGCTTCAATGTTAGTTTGAGGATTAGGAGTTATCTTTACTTCTATTATCCGAAATTTTGGTTTTGCAAATTTGGTCAATGGTCACGTATCATTAGCAAATTTTCAGTATCTGTACTGATTAGACATCACTAGGTTTTGCTTCGAAGTAATGACTTTTTGGTTAGGGAAAAAGCACTTTTGAAGCTCGTTGAAGTGCTTAAACCACACACCCACTCTTGTAGTGTTATAAATATGTTGTGAAGCTACTTTTGCAGGCCACATATCCCACAAATAGTATATTGAGTATTATTGACTGCTTGTACAAAAAATGCTTGTTCTTGAAATATATGCTTTTGCTACAGCTTTGTCTTTTTTCACCATAAGGTTTTCATCCCATGGAAAAAGCAGCACTAATGCCCTGAAACGGTTATCTTCCAACAAAATTAATCAACATCTTCCTATCAATGCTTAAGTTGAATTTTAATTTAGACATCACTAGAGAAAGTTAAAGACTAAAATCTGACAGTGGACTAAATGCCAGGAGCAAGCAATATAGAGGCAGGCAAAGTGGACGAATTTACCTCTTCTGTGTTATATAAAAATCAAATCAATTCTAAACTCAAGAAGGAAATTTGAAAATGAAACGGCAGTGTGTTTTTCTTATGTCCCGAACACAATATCAGCCAAACAGTACTTCAATATTTTTGTTCATCCTCCAGGGTTGCCTCGAGTCAAAGAAGGATGAATCCAACTGCAATTCCAGTAAGAACTAGGCCAGGCATAATGGCAGCAATCCTGAAGATCTCAGCCACGGCACTGCAGGTGGAAGTAAGAGCACCTCCACCCCTGCCCTGTGATGCCTGTTTCAATGAGCCATCTTTGCGATGCACTGCTCAGTGCAGACTGGAAGTCCTAACGAGGCCACATTGTTATAAGCCTTGAGCCCACCAAATGAGTTCAATCCACTGATGTACTTAACCCTGGCCCTCCTCTGGCGTGATCCACTTTTTCGAACACTGGCTGTCACTGGAACTGTTGTCGCAGGAGACATCAGTGCCCATGCCATTGCCATTTTTTATGACTCACAACCCATGGAGATGAATGATGCAAGAATTAAGCGCAATAATGGAGTAAAAAATGATTTGTTAGTATGTATTCATGAAAGGAAAGAAAGTGACGCTGTGGAGTGGCTTATGTCTTTTCAAGGGCTTAGAAGCAGCCTGAATTTACCTGTTTTTGATGGATTTGTTGATCTAAGTTGTTGATGGATCAAAGGGTTACCAGAAGATCAATTGAATGAAGTTTTGTATGGGAAGAAATGGGAGTGTGTGGATAAGGGGGAGTAGAACTCTAATAAAATCCAAAGATTGATATTCTTTTGTAAATAAAAACCCCATAAGTTATTACTTCGAAGGTGCAAAATAATTAAAAACAGATATAACTACTATCAAGTGAACTGCGGAGTATCGTGAATTCTGTCTTCGAAATTGATTTATGCATTTCTACTAGAAATCCAATATTCTATATTGGGTATGATGTGCCATATACCCTCTGAAGGTCAAAATCAAAGATATAAGTTACGTGAACTGTGAAGTATCGTGGGTTCTGTACTTCTGTCTTCAAGTTGATTTATGCATTTCTACCAAAAAATTCAATATTCTATATTGCGTATGATGTGCCATATACCTTTTGTAGGTCAAACTCAAAGAACTAACTAAACCATTTCTACAATAAGCCCAAGGCAGAATGTCACATCTCTTTTCCTGCCTCCCATTGAATTGTATTTATACAACATTAAACGAAAGTACTAATTTTCCACTGATCTCAATCAGGGATACATTGATCCTGTTTGGAATCTTCTGGGTTCCCGGTCAGCAGAAACGATCACATAATTTCTTCAAAGAGCTTTCTGGGTATTTTACATCTATGTACCGTGAGAATGGAATTGCACAATAACAGCCATCATAACTGAGTATGAATCTGTTCCTTTAAGAAAGTTAGCTTGTACTGCTCCACAAAAACTGGCAATGGATGCTCAGCATGTTGGCATGGTGAGTTGCAGGAAAACTAAGCTCAGTTCTCCGCAGGCTGCACAAGCATCTTCTCATGGATATCCGTTACAAGATCCCGCAATTCAGGAAAAATCGATACTAGACCAAGTTCCAGTATCGCATATGCAATTTGCTTCAGACAAACGGTAGACTGCACGCAAGTCATTTGAAAAGTAAATAACCTTATTATCCTCCAGATTTTTTTTCCTTTTTCATTGAAAGGAGAGTGAAGAAGATATCATCAAGACGGTGTTGCTCAATCATAAAAACAATGCTTCAGGTATTTCTTGATACGGGGTATGGTGCTAGGGATGGAGGTTATGGGGTGTCTTACCTGAAGGAAATAGTATATATCTCTAGCACAACGTCTGTAATGCTTATGCCCAATTAAGCTGACCAAAGTGGTTGGAGCGCCATCTGCCAGTGAGAACATAAATTACTAGCATTCATAATTGGCTGAAAGCATGACTAACAAACTAGAACAACAATGATTCATCGTGCCAGAGGACTAGGCATTCATCGTGCTGATAATTACAAAAAGAAAATACGTGTGCATGAACCTATGCGTCAATAAGCTTCCAGCAGCAAAGCTTACAAATAATTGAAAGAAAGAGAGAATAATTTGTTGTGGTAAAAACTTTCCCACGAGATTGTGTGTGCCCAAATAAGTTTAAATAACGTCGTATACAACAGCCAAATAGTAAAACTTACTCACCGATGATCATCTTTTTAACTTCACTAGCTCTGCGAGCAGCTTCAAGCTGTTGCTCAAAGGAACTTGGTTGAGAGCCCCTCCTGCCACATTTTGGCCTTCTATTTTGCAATCCCTGATTAGCTTCACCACCCCTTAGCTTACTTTGGATGTGCAATGTCAGAAAGAATGTTCCGTCGGGCCAGAGAATCTAAGGAGAAGACAATGATAATAAAACTGCATCATGTCTTCTTGAAACAAGTCGGCAAATACAAGTTCAAACAAGTCAATGTATGGGAAAAGGGATATTTGCTTGCCAACAAACATGCAGCAGAACATAATTTCACCAGATGAAACTTTTATCCGATCAACATCCCAGCCCCTACGCAACCCAGAACATAAGGTGGAACTTTAACATCAGAGCACATCAACTGTATGGTTAGGATAAGTTGTTCGCAATTAATGAGTGGCATCTGTACTAAGTCATGGGTCTCTCCCAGATGTTAAAAGCCATATCCTCAAGTCGTACACCGTTCGAGTCCCTGAAGGGACACTTCTTTGATGCCCATTATCTCAACTATGAGGTCGTGAGTTCAAATCTTGGGAGTTTGTTAGAAAGTTCTACACCCAACACTTCTCAAACTCAAAAGAAAAAAATGAAAAGAAAAGAAAATAATATAGTTTTGATTTGAAAGGCATATTTCACCATAATTGATCCCACCCAGTAGATCACTGAGTAAATCCATATATTATAACAATAAGTTTAGCCGAGTAGCATTGAGAAACTTCAGAGGATGAAAATCTTAGATCAGAAACTTACATCCTTGACCCATTGAATCCCTTGTGCAATAACATCCTCTCTACGGAGCCACTGGATTTGCCTTAAGAGCCAGTCATCAATGGCATCCTCCATGATTAACTGTAATATCTGTTTTGATATCCAAAAGACCTGCCTCCTACAACCAGAAAAGAAGCATGATTTAAAGCTGAACCTTGATATTTGCTTGGAACAGAATGATCTTTATGCACAAAATCCCAGTGGTTCCCTTAATATTTGTTTCAGAAGAAAAGATATTCAAACAAAGTTGTGGAAATTTTTTCCTTTATTCAATTGAATTTCTGCAAAGCAATCAGACACATTATTAGATATGATGCAAACAGTAAGTAATAATTTTCAATCAACTATCAATAAGAAATTACTACAAATGTAGAGAAACACCCTTAATTTCAGGTGGGATTCAAACCCATAACCTCAAGGTTTTGAGGGCCTTGGGGCCTCAGCTTTGCCATTAGACCAAAGCTTCCTTGGCAATTTAAGAGGATGTTTATAGGCCTAACTTTGATGATCAACAATGACCACCGATGACCAAAATAGAGGACAACAATTATGTTTGAGTAAATTTTATAGCTCAGATCACATTTTCAAAGCAGTAAACTAGAAAAAAATACACTGATGTATATCATCGGACTATGGCTTTGTTCAAGTTAGTGCAGAAGTACCAAAAACCAAGAGAAGCGTATTATAGCCTTTGCAGTTCCATTTCTGTTCTCCTATTGTGATTTTGAGGTGGATTCAATGATATGTAGATTTTACTACTGAAGAACAAACAAAATTTTGAGACCATGAGGGACAATTCAATGTGAGCAAGGACAGACAAATCTCAATTTCAGGATCCCGCAATAGTAATGCTGGTACAAGTGTTTAGAAGTTCATAAGTTACAGGATAGTTTAAAAAACAACATGACTGGATTTCAAGATTCTGAAATACATAGCACGGTCCTCAAAAGAGCAAGAAAAAGGAAACAAGCCCCATGACATAAAATCTCAATCAACGAATTTATCAACTCTATAGTTGATAAAAATAGAACAAAACATGTCTGACACCAAGAAATGACATTAAGACCAGCAGCTTTATGTCAAAAGTATGGATCCAAAGGAAGATCAAGGCAAAAGAAAAAAAATTAAAAAAAAAATAAAAAGATGTTTGAAAGATAGATTGAAAAAGCATTTAGCAGTCATTTACAAAGGGTCAAGAGAAGTAAGAGGCCGCAAATGTTAAATGCTAGTTGCATAACTCATGAACTCAGAAAACTGTGACAATGGTTGGATGCCAATTTTGATAGGTTTCAATGGGATAAAAATAGCATGTATTTTAGGCTTGAAATTTAGGAATAATGCAAAATTAAGAGAGATAAAAAGTGATTTTGGAATGTTAGTATGTTTGAAGTGTGTATATATTTTATTGAATGAGACTAGAGACTAGAGATCCAAACATAGCCTACAAAACTTGAAACCCTTTTCATGAAGCAAAAATTCCACAAACAGGATGCCTACAGGAGTAAATGATATGTAAAATGGCTTCAGAATTTAATTCCACATATAATTGATAAAGCTAAAAGCTAAGTACACAGTGAAAGTAAAAAGATTAAATCACCTTAGCCAGCCTCTTCTTTGGAGCTGAAATATTTTATCAACTAAATTCAGAACTGGAACAGTTAAATTTGGTGGTGTCCACTGCAAGGAAAATTCAAATTCCACTAGATTAAGCATAATCAAGATCTTGCAACAGTGACTGAAAATGCTAGAACAGTTAAATTTGGTAGTGTCCACTGCAAGGAAAATTCAAATTCCACTAGATTAAGCGTAACCACGATCATGCAACAGTGATTGAAAATGCCTAACACCCCATGTGCAACAATTGGGAATACTATGGCAACAATACAGCTGTCATCTGCTTCTGAGCCCAACAGCAGAGCTCTGCTTGATGTCATCCTTTTTTGCAATCTAATTTTTTGGCAAACTATCGTTTTAAATTATTATACTAATAAGTAACAATGTTGCTCGCCTGAGTGCAGCATTAGTTTATTTGATATAGCTTACTGGAATCAATATCTTCCATATACAGAAAACCAAAAGGATCCAAGGTATGGAAAGCTATGAAAGGGCTTATGCCTACATTAACTTGATCTAAATGCAAACGGCAAATAATATTAAGATAAGAATCATCCGTGCAGAGAGTACAGCGAACTGTAATGATTTGAACTTGCAATCCCAAAACATTAGGCGTCAAAGAAAGAGGGCAGCAAGCACAAAAAAGCAACTGTTTCATAACTCAACAATGAAATTACAAAAGAAAAATCCAAATGAGAGTAATCGTAAGCGTGTAGAGAAGCACTAGGATTAAAAGAAAAAGTAAAACACTGAAATCTAAAATTTTAATTCCATTAAAATAAGATTAAGAATATTACTCAGAAACAACAGTCAGAAGCACAAGGTGAAGAACTTAGGAACAAACACGTGGAAATCAAAATTGCTCTACTAAAATGTACAATACCTCTGAAGGCACCCCTGTTGGATCCTCCTTCAATTCAATATCTGGATTTGCTTGGGCAGAATATTCTATTTCCTGTTGCCCATGGTTTACATCTTTATAACCTTCCTCGTTATCAGAAAAACTATTAAGTGAATCTGATGTACTTTGCTGCCTCAAAGTCAATTTGTTCATATCATCAGCATTCCAGGATGAGTTTCTGCTTGTAACAGAAGAAGTTGGTTCATAAGAAGAGGATGGTGAGCCAGCCACCATCCGCATTAGGCCATCAGAAACCTCTTTGAATTGGCGTACAATATCATCCACAGCATCATCCACATTAACTGTTTCAGTCAAAAGAGACTTTGTAATGATTATGCTTTTTGGTAAATTCAATTTAAAAACCATGGTTAGAATGGAAAAACATTAAACATATAACAAGAATAATGTTAAGCTCCTAGCAAATTTGAGGGACTACTTCAATTTGTTCACCAATGAATCATTCTCTGAATAAATTTCTGCATATTTGTTTTAGGAAAAAACTATTGTGCCATTTTCAACAGTGAAGTTAATTATCCATTTCTAAAAATCCAGGTTCATGTAGAGCAGACTTCTGAATCAGTTTACAATAACAAAAAACTAAAGCATCACCTCAAAAGAAAATTTAATCAGATGTGACAGCGTGATTATATAGAAGATAGTTGAACTTAAAAAATTCAAAATCATGACATTCTATTGTCATCTCAACCACTGCGATGATGTGCCACAACTATAATAACTGAGATTGCTGACCAGTGAGTACCTCTACAATGAATAACTTAGTAAAATGGATATACAACACTTGTTATTGCTATTTTTTACAATATCCTTTGAAACTAATAACACCCTTTGCCCATTATATGCAATTTAAGTACACATTGCATATTCAGACAATGGGTCTGTATTGAGTAGTCAAGTATCAGTGTCGCCAAATCCCTGACTGTTACATTAAACAACTAGAAGAAGCACTGTATAAATATCTAAGTCAAATGATTCCTGAATACCACATAATTGCAGAAAGCCAATGAATGAAAAGAAAATATCGGCCTATAGAATGTATATGAAAAATGATATTAAAGAAGAAGCCACATACCTGCCAGAGTTGTCATCACAGAAGATGATTTCCCAATGGAGTAATTCTTCATTGACAAAAACCAAATATTAATAAAGAAGACGTAGGAATTAATGTGTTTTTAACAGAAATGGAAAATGCACACACCTCAGATGAGGCACTCAGGAAATCCCATACTTCATGTTGCTCAGCAACATTGGCAATTGACAAGAGATCCTGATAAAGGACAATTAAACCAAAACATCTGAATAAGAAAATGTGCCATCACTGTAAGTAGGGGTAACCATACTTGGAGATACTTGTCAAGCTGAATACAGCGCTCATGAACAAGAGTGTCCTCTGTACTTGAGGAGAATATCCTTTTTGGAGGCAAATGTAATGTATAATTAGGAATCTCCTTAAGGTGCCTATGCAATCTCTCAAAATTTCGATATCTGTAGACAAAGTATCACAGATGAAGAATCAAACGACCAGCAGAGGCAAAGGCTGAGCAATCCCAGTCTAATCATGGAACCTTCTAGCATTGATTAAAACCAAAATTATCCTCATATGGAACTGCACTTGAAGTAGATCAACAGCATGACATATATGTCAAACAAAGCAATATTTTTGTTGAAGCTTTTTCAAAAGCCATACCTTCTCTTCACAATCCATGCGGTCTTGTCAGCATCAGTCACAGAAATCGAGTAAACTGCAAAAGAATTTGACCCAACTTTTTCAAAGTAAGCTCCAACCACCTGCAGATTCGAGGGCCTATAATCAGCTAAGGAAGAGGATATCACCAGACAAGATTAATCAAAGGAAATAAGAAATATGAATTTTTATATATATAAAATATGAATTCATATCTATATTCCTTTTCCAGTAAAGCCTTAATTATAAAAATTAGCTGATCATGCACAGATGCACATTCAATCCAGTTCATTGTGAAGAGGCCATCATAGAATCCAATGGCTTTGTTTGTTTTGTAATTATCCACCCTTCAAAAACACACACTCAATTATTATAATTCTTTTTTTTTTTTTATCTCTTTCTCATAATTTCCTAGGCAAAAACACCTAAAAACACAAACTATAATTGCAAAACAAACAAAGCCAATGCTTTTAGCCTGTAAATCAGTTACCCATGCAAATCAACTTAAACAATTGTTTAGAAATGTAAGTTGGTAAACTACTCTTTTCTGAACAAATATATCATGTACTAGCAGATAATAAATGGGAGCTATCATTTAACCTAAGGAAAGAAGTCTGGGCCGGCAATGAAAGCATTTCATCTTGAATAACAAATATATTTTGCATGTATAAAGCAATGTCAAATCCTTTAAAATCCACAAACAACGAAAGGAAAATTGGAGTTCTTGCCTGACATCTCAACTTTGGAACGTGCAGATCTTCACTGTACAATACCATTTCTGAATTGCTCTTCAGGCTGTGCGCATGAAGGTTATTAATATCAGCAGTGGAGGCTTCATTAATGATGGTTGCACTGCTCTTATTTGTTAACATATGTTCCAGGTTTGACATATCTTCTAAATTTGAAGTGCTGTTTGATCTGTTAAACTGATTTCTATTTTCACGGGAAACAGCTCTAGTAGTATTCTCCATTCCAACAATTGTATTAGAGCCCCCCTTTGTAAACGCCTTCTTGTTAAGATCTTCTGACCTGCTTAAGGCATCAATACCAACATCAGTAGGTGGAGAATCTTGCTGGAGCCAAGGTGTTAGATGCTTCAAAGCTTTATCTTCAACTCCAGTAGATGTTTCAGAATTCCATTTTGGCATTTCAGTCCCCAAATCTTTTCTAGGTGAGACCACACTTACTGAACTTGTAACTTCAGGGGCTTGAAGTTCTGGAGTAACCTTCTTTTGGAGTCTTTTTTTATAGTTTCTTCCAATGGTCCACATGTTTTCAAGATTTTCCGGCTTAAGAATTTCTGTTCTTCTCTGAGTTGCTGACTCAAATGCTTTCGCCCAATCAGCAGGTCGTGGTTGTATGGGCTCATCCTGCATTGTACTAGATGAGACATTTCCTGAGGAACCAGATTCTCTTTCCCTGGAATCATCAAACTGAGATAAAGACACATCAGCCCCTAGGTTGCTGGAACCATGTTCTTCAGAAACTATATGATCACAATTAAGCCTTTCCGCATTAGGTGATTGATCGGTGGTAACATCCTTGAACCACTCATTCTTGTAGGCAAATATTATGTACTCAATCAACTCATTGACATACCTGGAAAAAAGACTGGAGAGATTAGAATCCTGAATGGCAATCCCATAGTGCAACAACAATTTGACTTACAATTTAAGAAAATAGAGAAAGGACATGGAAAATTTTGCAAGCTTCATAATTTAAAAATACAGCTCTAAAAATCCACTAAAACAAGCATCATAGCATCACACAAACAAGCCAAATAAGATACACATCTAGCAAGAGCTCATGATAAAAGTTTTGATGTCACTTCCATCTTTCTTATTAAGACCTCAAATTGATGCAAAACTTAAATGGTTTTCTTCAGGAAGCAAAAGAAATGCGTAACTGGATTATGAATTGAAAACTTAAGAATATGAAAGATTCTCACTGAAAGTAATTAAGATCTACAAATACCTGTAGTGACCCCCAAGAAAAGATGCAATGTCCTAAAGGTTCAAGGATCATGGGGTTGTAGGTCATAAAGATCCAAGGGTCATTGTTTAAGGATGTCTTTCAAAAGTGCAAATGTGCAAGATCACAAACTCCATCAGATTTATGAATGCTTATATTTAAGTTTTATGATTATTGATAGCAATGTAATTCTAGATCATGTGGAGGCCATAGCTTACAAGTTGATTTTAGAATATAAAAGAATAACTTAGTATTGCTTCACCAGCAAGGAAGAATAAATGTCAAACAAGTGCAGAGAATATAGATAAAAACTGATCTTGAAACTTGCACTTGGTTTGTCAAAGCTAACCTTTCATTTTTCCATGTATGCATATGCTAAGATGTAAGATAATTGTATATTTTGACAGATTAAGTTAAAACTATTATTCATATGGATCAAACAAAGCAGCATAGAATCATTTAGACATACAAGTGGAAGAGTCTTTACTTAACTTTTGACGTGACAATTGGGAAAAAGTGTAAAGATTGAGGCTTCTGGAGTACAAAATGTCAAGATTGAATGGTATTTCAATGCAATTTAGTGTTATCAGTACATAAATTTGGAATTAATCAAGATATTGCGAATCAATAGCACTCATTATTTATGAAGTCAACTGTGAAATGTAGAATGAATGATGATTAATCTTAACTCAAATTTAATGTAGATAGGATTGGGTGATGCTGCTCCCACCACATAAGCTTTTTAATTCAAGCGTATGATTAATTTGATTCAAAGGTCACCATTGCAAAGAGGATACGCCACATGGACATCTTTTCTGAATGTAATGCCCGATGCAAGTATATAA
Organism: Avicennia marina; assembly: GCA_019155195.1. Taxonomy (NCBI): domain Eukaryota; kingdom Viridiplantae; phylum Streptophyta; class Magnoliopsida; order Lamiales; family Acanthaceae; genus Avicennia; species Avicennia marina. The sequence goes on from JACDXK010000032.1 coordinate 1,005,813, forward strand.
TAGCCACGAAATATAAGTTCATTACATAAAGAGATGAGATGAATCTCTCAGCTGATAGAAAAATGAGCTAGAGGAAATATCATCTCACCGTGGGCTAGCTAAATTCATAATAGGCTGTATTACCAAGCAAGTTAAGAGCTCACGAGCAATGGATTGAACAACAGGGCATTGGGCTTCCCTTGGTCTTAAAACAACTGCTAGAATTCCAATCACGAGCTGCTGAATTACCTGCGTTTAGAAGTATCAGGTATCATGAAAATTAACCAAATCAAAAACCAAAATTGTTGGGGGAAAATGCCTCTGAATCAGAACACTTCTACACCTTGTATTCACACTCAGGAGATATCAAAGCAGGGTGAAGCTCCTTCGAAGCCAGGAGATGGTGTTTCAACCTTTCATCCCGCTCCTCAGAAGACAATGTACCCATAACGTCCTTGCCAATAGCGGACTGGTTTCTTCTGAAAAGTTCAATGTGATTTCCTATCAGTTCTACTGCATCCCTGGAGAAAAGAAGAAATAGGTCAACTATTCATATCATAAACAATTTTGACTTACATTTTTCATAACTTTACTGACGTGCAAACAAACAGCAACCTTGTCAATAGGTCAATAAGGTTCACTTCTTTGATTCTTCCAGATACTTCGCCAAGAACATCCATGATTATAGCATGCATAAGCTCTGGTGCCTCTCTGTCGGGTGTAATACCAGAATACCACAAATCTATGACAAAATCCTGAAGAACTTTGTTGATGAAATCCTCCAAAGCTGCTTCCACAGCAGGGGAATCTATTTTTCTCTTCCATTTTTGTGGAGATGTCAGAGTAGTAAGGCGAGAATCATTCACCGAGAGCTGCTTCCTTTCTAAGTGTGACAAGTAGGATGTTGGTCTGATATTCTGAACCTTCCACCTTAATTCCACCTCATTAAACAACACTCTTAGTCCAGAAACCAAAAGAATGGCTATGGGAATATTCATTAGCATTGATTTACTAGTATCTGCAATAACAAATATAGTCAGAGTAATGATCAGCATTATAGCTGCAATTCATCGAAACGAAACAAAAACAATAATAATAATAATATAACAGCACAGGCTATGTTTGTTTTGCAATTTTCACCCTAAAAATGCATGCTTAATTATTACACTTTTTAAATTCTCTCTTTCTCTCACATTTTTTTTCACAATTTTCACAGCAAAAGCACTTAAAACACACTCTCAAATTTAAAAGCAAACATAGCTACAGAATTTTGATGGTGTCACCCGCCCCCCCCCCCCACCCCCCGCCAGTGTAACTATGCCTTAACCAAAACAAAATATTGAAAAAAAAAATCTTGGTTGTTCCAATCAAACTGGTTCAGATAAAATAATATAAAAGCATTAATATATGTTCTGATCAAACTAGTCAGCTAAGCTAAGGTGAAGTAGACAAAGGAAAAAAAGGATAGCTTCCCATGCATGGGTTCATTGTATACCAAAACTTTCTGAAAAGGCTGGATTGCTTAAGCTGCGCGTTTGAATAATAACTGCCCACAGTTATAATAAAGTTTAACGAGAAAAATCAAGTCCGGTGTCTGATACGTATCTACATGAACCAGCACACCCCGAAAAATTCCCTGATATTTCTTAAATCAAACACAACTTCATCATTTCGGTATAATGAGCTTGGATCAATGTACTAATCAATAAAACGCCAGTAACTGAAAACCCAAATTGAATGTTAAGAGCATACGTGCCAAAAAATAAGACACTCCAAAAATACACAAAATCCACCAGACCGTCCGAAGCTTGGCTTCCACGATCAGATCTTGCAAATCATCCATGGCGTTCTTCATAATTTAGCAAGGGATAAGAATTCTAATTCTTAACTAAAACTTTTATTATCTACAATCAATAGAAATGAGTATATAATTCGACAGCCTTAGTATCCAATTGGTTCTTACAACCAAAAGGATACAGGTAAACACTACCAAATCCGCATACTACTGCAGTCCCGAGGAAATTCAAAAATGAGAAGAGCAGCGTTTTTTAATCGAATTGGTGTACCATTTTCTGATCGTCTCGTTTCCGAACTTTTCTGCTATTTGCGCTCTGCTGTCTTTCCTTTCCCCCCATTTTTTGGTACTAAAAATAACTTCTTCTGTGTAGAAAGAGATGGAAACACGGCCGCAGATGACGGCTGTGCATCGTTGGACCATCAGCGTGAATTGACGAGTTTGCCCCTATTATTTTTTGGTTCATTATTTAAAGCCATGTTCACTTAGTTTAAGGTCGTAATAATTTGAAACAACCATGTCATTCATAATTTTATTTATTTTATATTAGACTTATTTTTTCAAGTTTTATCTATAAAATAATTCATCAAACAAACCTGACATGTGGGTTTTGTTTGCTTGAAAGTCATTCGACTTTATATCATAATATGTATTAAAAATCAATTGAAATTAAGATCATGACAAATACCATAATCTTAGTATTTGGTGTATTTTTAAGTGTATAAGATCTCATCTTCTCTTCGATTTTAATATTTTAAAAAATGGCACAGACTCCAACAATTACATTTTTTAATTTTTCTTATTTATTTTATTACTTTTACAAAAAAAATTTGAAAAATACAATGGGAAGCAAGCATAGAAGAAGGCAATCAATCCCGACGTGTGCCCCTACAAAGGCGTCTTCTGCATGCGGGCGCTTGGCAATGCCGGCCAACGTCACGGAGGTTGCCGGCGCCGACCTCGTATCCACACAACCTCGGCTCAAACGGGTTCTGTGGAGCCATCCCTGAGAGCATGAAGAAGCTGTGCCATCGTTGGGGTTTGGATGGCAGCAACATTAATAGGTTTGTGGGGTCGTGTCCAGAGGCTGTTTTGGAGCTTCCAAGCCGCCAGTACCTTCACAAGGTTCAATGAGTTTGAAGTGACATCGTTGCCCCCAGAGATGTTCGAGACAAAACTAGATGCCACGTCTTCTAGAACAGCAACAGGCTCCACTCCAATATCCCCGACTACTTCCCGAATTCACCTGTTTTTGGGGTGGTGGCGTCCAACAACAATTTCACATACGAGTCATTTGTCATCTATTTTCTATTTTCTTCTATTTTCGTTGTAAGTTAAATACATTGTTCCATTTTTGATAATATCAAAAGCTCTGGCCATCCGTTTAATCTATTGGCCAATTTGAAAATACATCTGGGGTATCTAAATTGAGTGTTTAATGTTGTAATAAATATCACATTCTTATATAAAAATAGTAAAATATGAATTAAATATTAAGATTGTAATATTTATCATCTTATCACCTAGTGCAATTATACCAATGCAGCATCTACGAGATCCAATCTATTTAAAGGATAGACAACATAGGCGTTTGATGTCCTTTTGAGTTAAGGAGGACCATGTAATCACTAATTGACAAACTTTTTCTCCCATAAATTTATTCGTTTATGTTTCAATATTTTAGTGTTCTTAGTGTAGAGAAACCACACCAATCCATTGGAACCGGACAATATTCTCACTGGCAACCTATGAGGAGAAATAATTAAGGTTATATTCACTTTAAATAATTAAATTGAATAAATTACTTTATAAAATCTAATTACATATTTTTTATAATAGATCAAAGTCCAAATCCAATATAAAATAACTAATGAACAATTAACCCACGTAATAATAAATGTGACAAATCATTAATCCTTCAAAATAATTAATAACAATATTAGTGAACTTTAATATGATTCTTGAAAGTGAACATGGCGTGGTAGAAGCCCACCTCCATTTTTGACATCAACAATGACAAGGTTTTTCAAAGCATGTTTAGGAGTCCACCAAGTAATAGAGTGCCTGATGCAATTAAAAATATAGTGAAAGAATAAAAATTAAATCGAAACCAAATTAGATTTTAAGAATGTGATCGTGTATTAAAGTATCCGACCTAACGTACTGAAACTAAAATTAAACCTAAAAACTAATAAATTGCGTGATAGGACGGTTACAATTGATATGCTAAAATCGATTGATACATCACAATTCACACAAAGATCACCTCTATTGAATCAATTTAAATATTCTTAAATTTAGAGAAAAATGAGTGATTTTATAACTCTCAAATTCATAATATTCAAAATCTCCTTATCAACTGAATAAAAATATTATTTATATTAAATCCTATCAAACTCTAACTTAAAAAATCAACGTGGCACAACTTATTAATAAAGCCTATTAATTGTTAAAAAAAATGATAAATGTTAAAATAAAATTCGACGGATTCTTGGATTGCGTCATACTCCTCCTCTAATACATTAATAATGAGCCATGTTGAATGATAGGTACATTCTCAAAGTACTTACGTAGACGTATACACGAAATTTACTCAGTTGGCAAAAACTCTAAGTCTTAAAAATCATGAACAAACAAATATAGCATTGAAAGGTCAAATGGGCCAACATATTGATGACTCTTTAGAAGCTCGACTTCCCATTCTTTTAATGGCCTTTTATTCTTGTGATTGTACTCAACTTTCATTTTAATTTCTATAACTTCTTTCATCTCAATTTTATCTTATTTAATTTTTACTAATTCTGTTATTTTTTTTCGTTCACTTTTCTCCTCTTCAATTCCCAGATACGTGCTAGTGCTGTCGTTATCTTCGTATTGTACTCCCTTCAATAGCATTTTCTTTACAATTTTCACTTCAGTCAAAGATAGCATCTCTACTGGTGGACCTTTCTTATTTTCTATAATTTAACTACTATCAATATGAGTATCAACTTTCTCATTTCAACATTCATTTATGCTATATTCATGCTGAAAGCAATTAAAACACAATTAAGATTGACTTTCAATATAAAAATCCGATATCTTGTGTCCCGTTATACTCATACTCATTCGATTCATAACTTTTATTGATGGTATATATCTATTGCTTGTCTTATCGTGTCTCAATATACGATTATCTTTAATAAGATAATTTTGTAGTTTATTCACAGTTCTGAAAAACTTTTGAATTGTCCCACTGCCACCGGCGAACTCACTTCCGCCACCCGTTTTATCTCCACCGCCGTTACATGTTCATTGATCAACACAGCCACGACCACGAGCAAACTCACCTCCACCACCATCACCAGTATAGTCCTCTCTTCCATCACCTCGGCTCGTTCATTGTCCTCCGCCAACACCAGCAGCGCGCTCTCACCTCTGACCTTTAGTTCTAAATAATCACTCTTCATGCCTCTTGTTATTTTTAGGGATAACGTGCTAAAAAGAAGGAAATTTGAGGACTGGAATGCAATTTCTGACAAGATTTAGCAGTATAGCCATACTACTTACGTAAATACAGACATGTACCATACGAATATCGGCGTCCAGATTCAACATACATGTCTGCCTTTTATGGCATATCATATACTCAACAGCTCTTTCCCGTGAATGCGGGCTTTGTTTGGATTTGAGACACCATGGGAGAAATCGACGAAGCCTTTATTCAATCAATCGAACACGGACCCAAGTCCGCCATCCCGGAAGCTCAATTCATTCCCATCATCGACCTTTCGGCCCTGAATTCCGATGACGGCGACAAAATCATCTCACTCGCGGCAGACGTAGGCAGCGCGTGCGAGGAGTGGGGGTTCTTCCAAATGATTGACCTTGGTGTGCCCTTGAGCGTCCGTGACAAGATGGAGCAAGCGTCGAGGCTTTTCTTCTGGTAGCCTGAAGAGGAGAAGAGAAAAGTCGCAAGAGATGAAGCCAATCCGATGGGGTTTCACGACACCGAGCACACCAAAAAACGTGAGAGATTGGAAACAAGTATTTGATTTCACGGTGGAGATTCCGACGGTTATTCCGGCGTCGCTCGAGCCGGAGGATTTGGAGCTGAGAGAGGTTCTCAACCAGTGGCCTCAATTTCCACCTAATTTTAGGTAATTATTTCCCAAACTATATAATATTTCCAATTCCGGAAAATTGACAATATTCTTAACAAAATTAGCAGATAAATTGGTTGAGTCTTGACATTCAGTTCCAGAAATTCAACAAAATTGTTAATAACTGGATTCTGAAAGTGCAATCGAATTTGATTCATTTGATTGGCCTCGTCGTCTTGAGCAAGGAGACATGCACAGAATATTCTCGAGAAATTGAAAAGCTGGCTTATAAGCTCCTTGAACTGATTCTTTGAGCTTGGGTTTGCCGCAGAACGACTGAATGGCTTCTTCAAAGATCAAACAAGTTTTGCACGACTGAATTACTATCCACGATGCCCGATTCCCGAGTTAGCTCTGGGCGTGGGTCATCACAAAGATTCCGGTGCATTAACCATTCTTGCACAAGACGATGTTGGGGGATTGCAAGTAAAGAGAAAAGCAGATGGGGAGTGGATTCAAGTCAGACCGACCCCAGATGCTTTTATTGTCAATGTTGATGTAATTCAGGTGTATGTCCAACTTTTTCCTTTATTATGCTTTTTGGAGATTCATTTGCTATGTTTGAAATTTGGACTGTAGTTGAGTCAACTACTTTGCTCAAAACTAGGTCAACAAGTTGAGGTAAGTCGAGCAAGGGTAGGAATTATTTTAAGTCAATACTCAATTGAGACCCTTATTTTATTAAGTATATAAGTGGGCATATTCACTTGAAAGGATGGAATTAAAGTTTATTGAAGTTATTTTAAAAGATTATTTAATTATATTTTATATATAATGTTAATTATCTTTTATTTTGTATATTAATCTATCTATCTATATTTGATAAAATAATTTATCTAATTTAATCTTATAAAGCGAACACACCTTTTTAGTACAAAATGTATCAGGGCTTCTAGCTTGCTAGTATAACGTTAGTTTTAACTTTGGGAGGTTATGAGTTTGAATTGTGAAGTGTTCTTTTGCCTTTGTTCAAAATAACTCTTAAATATATAATCGAATCAAAATAGTTATGTTTAAGATATTTGATTTAATTTTAAAGCCTCTATTTAATATAAAGTAGGTCGTGGATTCAAACCAGTCTTCTGTTGATTTTTTTTTTTTTCCTTTCGTTTCAGGCTCGAGATTGGCTTGATTAGATTCAAGCTTGAGTTGAGCAGTAAAAAATTATATATTGAGCTTGAATAGCAAAACTCGACTTAGATTACACCTCTGGGTGAAAAGCTAGAAACTCATACATGCCATGCAGTTAAGCTTTTTGAGCCACAAATATTAGGATTCATATCCTTTAGAACCATAGGTTTCCTTCTGCATTGTGACTATGTAGCAGAATCTTGTGTTGACTTGAGCCAGTACTGATATGTGAATTTATTAACATGGGCTGTGTTAGTTACCTAATTTTAAACATGTGGTTATTTCATCAAACTTCACATTTGACATTACTATTACTAAACATATTAAGCTACAAAATTTTTTTACAAATGTAAATTCAAATTTTCTTTCTCATACAAATATTAATAACTAATTATTTTTTAATCATTACATATATTTACAATCAAATTAATAACTACACACATACACACGCGCGCGCGCGCACATATACTCACATTCATATATATTTATACCCTATAAACTAATTATTATTCTTATATACTATTATATCATTCAACTATTATCATATTTTTTATACATTTATAATTAAATAAACTCAAACAAACAATACTATTTATCTTATCAAAATTATTTTTTTCAAACATACTACTCATCTCAACACAGTTCCTAAAAAGCATTATTCTTCACCAAAATACTCCTTCCAAACATAACCATGGAGATTCCGGCGTGCCTTATTAACTTTTTTTGAAAACAATGGTCACTCGGTTGTGAATGTTAAATATTTTTGTTGCAATATTAAAAGGTGTAACAACAATCTAGTAGTCTCGTATCAATCAAACTCACACAAATAACATGCAATTTGAATTGTGAAAAGAGTTATTCTGCCAATTTTTGTGCAAGGGGTGAAAATATTTCATGCAGGTATGGAGCAATGATAAATATAAGAGCATGGAGAACAGGGTGATGGCGAACCCCCGAGAGGGAGAGGTTTTCCATCCCATTCTTCTTCAACCCAAAGCATTCTGTGATGGTGGCGCCCATAAAGGAGTTAACAAGTGAAGTAAACCCAGAAAGATACAAGGCCTACAACTGGGGTAAGTTTCACACCACTAGAAACCTCAGTAACTTCAAGAAGCTGAATGTGGAAAATATCCAGATTTATCCTTTTAGGATAACAGAGGTGCCAACAATTTGATCACATCAATGTTCAAGCATGCAACTGAGCAAATGGTTATGTAACATCTGAGGAGAAAATACTGTCATTGAATTGCATGAAAATTGCTTTCTTGACTGTGTGAATAAGTGAGAGAGTTTAGCAAGATGCTTTTTCTGTATATATTCTACGCTGAAGTGATAGAATACGAACTTTGGTAAATTTATGTATTTTTCAGTGTCCTGCTGTCTACTGCTGTAAAATTTTCCCCGTTTGATCTCACATTTGAGAAATATTATCACACAATCAATTGTGTTAAGGATGCCCTTTCACAGTGTGGCTATTTCTGACTTGCCAAAACCCAAGATAAACATGTGAAGTAATTAAAATTTATTTCATCATGAGAAGATAAAATTGCATAGATTTATTCTTAAAATTTTAAGGACACACATGAAGATATACTATAATTGCATATTCGAAGCAAATGGTGTATTTTTATTAAATTTTAAGACATCATCCTCAAAGCTGGAATAAAATGAGTCCAATGTCCCATGTTGGGAAAAGTGGGAAAAATGAGTTGTATATAAATAAAAGTGGCTCGGAAACTCATTGTTTTGAGGCTTTAAATCAAAATACAGTTTGAGGTCCATGAATCTATCTGATTTAGACGACAAGAACTTCCATCAGTATCTAAATTTAAGCGTGGATTTAATTGCTGACAGAAAAGAGGGAAAAAATAAGTAGCCTGTGTCTGAATGCCTTGAGAAGGGGATGTTTCTTTCCAAACCTGGTTGAGTTCCATTAGGCGCATGGATGTTTCTTCCAAATTCGTTAGGGTTTCATTTCAAGTTCAACATGTCATGATGATGTTCTTGATTCGATTAGATTCCACCATCAAACTTAGGAAATTTAATCAAACTTGTAGTTGGGCTCACATGCGCTCCAACCTTTAGCAATCTTGTAAAATCTTATTAAGTGCCAATGCTACAAATTTAAGATTTTTGAAGAGACAAAGTAGCTTTGGTTTCAATATTCCGATAGACCCAAATATGTGGAACTCAGAGTATTAGTTTCCAAGGTTGTATCTGATCAGTAACAACTGGCAAGAATGACCAAAACATGTTGCACCCAAAAAGAGGAAAAAGAACAAAAAAGACAATCATTTGGCCATGCAAATGCCTGCGGAGGCTAGGCTAGCTTAGTAATTGTATTAGGGGCAATATGCAATGTCGATTCTTGATATCCAGAACGGTCCAATGTCTTCTTGTTGGGGCTTCAAATCCTCTATTTCATATTTTGTGTTCCATTTTTATTCCACTTATAAAATTTGACGTGTGTCAAGTAAAGATATGTTCAACAGAGAGAGGTTTACAATAACATATTTAAAGAAAGTGAATATTGGTAATAAAATGATTTCCATAATAAAAGCTAGCTTTCATCATATTTAACTAACTAATTTTGCAAATTATATACATATTTAAATTCTTTGGCTTACATAACTCATATATAAATTTATTATGAATAATATATTTTATTATAAAATTATAATATTTGCTGTATTGTCTAATAAACTATGAGCACTATATCCTAAATACCAAAAGATTTAAACCCTAAACCAAAAAATTCTGAACACTAAAGGAATTTAAAATCCTAAACGTGAACCTTGAACATCAATAAATTATAAACTTTGAACCTTAAGGTAAACTTAGACTCCAAACTTAAATTCCAAGCCCTAAATATTGAACCTTGAACCTTAAAATAAACATAAATTCTAAAAATCTTAAATTCAAAATATAATCCAAGATCTTTAACCTAAGCCTTAAGCCCCTGCTTACACACACAGAGACATATGAATTTAATCTGAAAATTGTCTTGTAACTTATTAATAGGTGGGCACTTATTTTTGGGTATTTCAATTGAGGAAAACAAAAATTGTAACAGTAGTGCATGATTCGTGAAAAATTAATCCCTTCTTGCAGCCTTTTCTATTGATTTGTTTATATAAACTATAACAATAATTTTTTTTAAAAAAAGGATGAACAATGAAATTTTATGATTATATAATTGAGAGAGTCATTTATTAAATGAGAAAAACATTATCAGAATAATATTAATTACTATTAAAATATATTAATCGAAATGAACTCATACTTTAATTTAGGTTCAGAATTCAAAATTTCGGGTTTATAATTTATTTAAGGTTTAGGATTCGTGCTTAGAATTAATGTTTTCTTAAGATTTAGAATTTCTTGGTTTAGGATTTAAAATTTTTGGTGTATAAGATTTAGAGTTAGGTTTGTTATATAATATAATAAGTATTATTATTTTCTATTAAAATAAAGTTACATAATAAATTTATACATCAAATATATAAGTCAAAGAATTTGAATATGTAAATAATTTACAAAATTAGTTAGTTAAATATGAATAAAGTTTTTATTATGGAATATGGGATTCCATATCCCTCTCCCAATCATATCTTTACTTGACACGTGTCAATTTTATGAGTGGAATAAAAATTGAAATACAAAATATGGATAGAGGGCTTGGAGCCGTTTGCCGGAAGGCCCCATCACTACATTATGCGAATCAAGGGACCGAAGTGTTTGATAAAATATTAATTTATTTATTTATTGGACCCAAAAATGCATTCGCCATGTTTATTTTCATTTTTTATTATAAAATACACATTATAATCATTATATTTTTTAAATTTTATCTCTATATCTTTTTTACTTTTATACACTTTTAAAAATATATATATACTTACAAGCACATGAAAATAAATCAAAACAAACATAACTATTGTTTTTTAGTTCAAGAAATTCAAATGTGGCACACCTACTCATGGTCATTACAGCAATTTTCTTTCATATATGGTTCCCTCCGAAAAGCTATTCCATTTCTTAAAATATCAATCTCCGTTCCAATAAAATTTCTCCAAGTAATTCATGGATGCAGAGACACGAGACAAGACTCTGCGAGTCAAACTTGAATAGCAACGGAAGCTCAAATATTGCTTGTCAAAATTTTGATAAAAATCAAAATTAAACTAGATCTTGAGTTAAATATTGAGATTGAGTCTAAAAATTAATTAAATTTATATTCAAGTAAACTCTAAAATACTGTTAAAATTTAATCAAATTCGATTCAAATAGTTTACTTTGTTGAGGCCCCTCAGGCGAAGCATCTTGATTAATATCAGCTCATTGCTTTAATTATGTTGAACTGTATCACTTAATCATACAGAGAACCAATCAAATGAAATCCCAAACAGCCTCAAAATTTCCTGATGACTTTCTTCTTCCCCCAATTCATGAATTGGATAACCGAACAATATGTAAGCATACTACAAATCAAACGGGCCTCATAAGAATATCTCCTTACCAGCAAAACCCCTTGTTTGTCTGCTTCAAATTATATATATAAAAAGGAAAAAGAAAAAGGAAAATAGACAAAAAGAAAACAATGAAACAAAGCAATCTATAAGAGAGATTCTGCAACACTACTGTTTTAGGCTTATACAATTCTGTATGCTTTTTTCCTTTCCTTTTCTTGTCAATGTAGCTAATTTCTCTTCTATGTTTCACATCTTGAGGCTCCTCCATGCATTTATGGATATTTAAGCATTCACGTGAGTTGAACATGAGACGAGCTTGAGTATGGCCTTTGGAACTCCAAGGGACAATTTCATTATAATAAACATTACCCCCTCCAACATTAATTTTAAAAAATTAGGGGAAAAAAACAGCTGTGTTTGTTTGTTTATTTTGATGAGAGAAAAATAGTGAAATTTTTTTTGAGATGCTTGTTTTCATTTTTGACCGTGTGTGTTTTTAGGCGTGGTTTTTTTGGTGAATTGTGTTAAAGTAAAAAAAAGAAATTAATAAAATTTAAAATTGTAATGTTTGATGCATGTGTTCTGAAATTTGAAATTGTAAAATTTTAAATAAACAAAACTTTCGAGATACTTGAAGTTGAGTGTTTATTTATATGTAATATGCATAATCATTATGAGGTGATGTAATACTATAGAGACTTCGTTGGTTACAAATATATAAAAAAAATGAGTGTAAGTGTGTGTATGTAAATATTAATTTAATAGTGAATAGAAGTATTAATTGAATTTTAAATATTTATTTGTATATATGTAAAAATAAATAAAAATTTTGATTTGAATTTAACTAAAAATTTTGTATTGTTGCATGGCATTTTGTTAAAATTTTGATAAGTGCAGGCCCATCCAATAAGCAAACAAACATGGTGTAAACAGTTAGGACTTTGTTTGAATGTAAATTTTCTAAATGATGAAAATGGGAAAGAAAATTTAGAAATAATATAAAAAGAATGGCATAGAAAGATAAAAGAAGTTAGTTTGATGGGTTTTATGTCCGAAAAATTAAATGAAAATCGAGGAAAATATGGAATGAAAATTGAAGCAAAAATTTAGAAATAACATCAAAGAATGATATTGAAAGAGATTAAAAAAATATATTTTAATGGAGAATATGTTTGAAAACAAAAAAGAAAGTTGTGGAAAACAATTTAATCATAGCTTGTGGGTGTATTTGGACTAGGGGTGTGACTCAAACGAGTTGCTCGACTCGACTCGGTCAAAGCTCGACTCGAGCTCCGTTAATAACGAGTTCGAGTCGAGCTTGACTTGACTCGATATACTTATCAAGTCGAGCTCGAGTATTTCAAAAAATACTCAAGCTCCATCAAGTAACTCGAACTCGATTTTTTTATTTTTTTAATTTTTTTCAAATATAATTTAACATTTAACTCGATCTCGACTTGAGCTCGGCTCGATAAGCCCGAACTCCAAGTCCAGCGAACTCGAGCTCGAGTTGCAAAATTTTACTCAAGCTCGACAACTCGATTCGAGCTCGTAAAAAATCGACTCGAGTAGAGCTCGAGCAGATTACTACTCAAACTCGACTCGGCTTAATTCCAGCCTTAATTTGGACCACCAATAATTGAGGTTTGACATGATAAACACGATTGGTATAAACACAATTTATGACTCGTAATAAATGGCTTAATTCAGAGGATGTGTGATTGTTGCATAAATACTTACAATAATTGGAGGGCTTGTAGCGGTGCTGGTTACAGTAATTAAATTTTATACAACAATAAATACTCATAAATACGGATTAATCCCTCTCATTGATTGGGGTTTTACCCAGAGTGACTTTCTCTATTGTTCTTTAAATTTTGAATTAATGCCAGTGATTCCAATTTCCGAGAAATAGGATTGCTGGGCTGAACCCGTAAGGTGCATATTTGCGAACACGTTCAGTTCACCTACGCAAAATCTTCAAGTCGAAGCCTTTTTTCAGTTTTTCTCCGTTGATCTTGATATCTTCTTTGTTTATCTAAGAAAACGTGATTAGATGGCGTCTTTATCGTATTTAAACTCAATCCATCTTGACGGAGGCTGCTTCGTTAAGTACCGGGTAAAGACTTTCAAATTTGTCACTCTTTCTGCTGTAAAACAGTAATAAAGTCACTCTTTTTGTTCTTTATTGTTTAATTTTTGCTTTAGCGGCATTGAAATTGGTTGAAAGTTTGTGTCTTTAGAGAATTTGGTTCGTGGGTTTTTTTCCATTTCTTTTTTCTTATGTTGAATTAATGATGAATAATGTGACTTATTCAATTAATTTCTGTAGGATGCAGTCAAGAATTCAATGGGTAAGAGACTCTGTGTTAGATCTTCTGTCGCCACCTCAGCACCACAAAACTTAGAGTTTAAAGAAGTTAAGGCCCAGTCGGAGAAGTACCGTATAGGTGTTCTTGGCGCTAGTGGCTACACTGGCTCTGAGGTAGCATTCATTTACATATTCTGCGATGTTATCTTTTCCATACAAGGAGTTATTTCTGGTAAGAATAAGCAAGGTTTCTCCTAATAGTACTGCACTTGGTTAGTTTCTTCCACGCCGTAGGCCATGAGTTCAAAACATTACCAATAAATGTGTGTGCTGGGTGCTCCTGTAGTGTGTGTGCTGGGTGCTCCTGTAGTGTGTGTGCAAGGTCTAAGAATGAATTCACCACCATCCGACTGGTTAGGGCTGTGTACAGTTCAGTATACTGATCTAATTGCATCAAAATCGAAATTTCAATATATACTGAATATCGAACCGAATATTGCAATTCAATAATTTCAGTATGCGTGATTTTGGCTTACCAAAATTTCGGTTTGGTTTTAATGATTGAACAGCCCTATGACTGGTTGCTATTACTACCTATTCCAGCTTTGTGCAGGTTGAGTATTGATTAATATGGTTTTCCTAAGTCTTAGCTTGTGGTTTTCTTTTGGTGCAGATTATCAGGCTCCTTGCAGGTCATCCAAATTTTCAAGTAACACTGATGACAGCAGATAGGAAAGCTGGACAATCGATTGAATCCGTGTTTCCTCATTTGGCGAAGCAAGTATGTGAAACATATTGTGCTTATAAATCAAACTTGCAACATCCGTACCTTTTCAGTGGCTTTTTTTAAATCGCACCTTAGTCTTCTTATTTGACCAGTAACCTCTTTATCATGCTCCATTTTGTATCTCAACTTCACCAGTGGTCCAACTTTGACAGTTCTTTCTCTGTTGTTCTGAAGTTGTGTTAAACTCTTGAATATATGCAATTCCACAGGATTTGCCAGATATGGTTGCTGTTAAGGATGCGGATTTTTCCACTGTGGATGCGGTGTTCTGTTGTTTGCCCCATGGGACAACTCAGGTTCTTTTTTATATCTTTGCATCTTACGACATTCTCAGCCTGTAGATTTGATGCGGTAGGAATTAAATTATGGTTTGATTTTTTGATACCCTGTTTGATACGTTTGTACAGAGGTTCATGGTTATTGGTATCTGTACTGTAAAGTAATATTTATTTTCTTGGACAGGAAATTATCAAAAGTCTTCCAAGTAGTTTGAAGATAGTCGATTTGTCTGCGGTATTTTTTGCTTCTTGGCTACTCTCCTTCCCTAAGTTCCAATATTTTAAGATTTCTGTCTGTTAAATCTGTTTCACATCGTGAAGGAATCTTTTTGGTGATTTTTGTTTCTATAATTCATCCTTATCAAAGTCATATTGACGGTTGTGTAGGACTTCAGGCTTCGAGATGTTGGTGAATATGAAGAATGGTATGGTCAGCCTCATAGGGCACATGAATTGCAGGTTGGGTTTTTCTTCTCCGACCTTAATGTCTTAGTCATATTTTGATTTGAGAAGATATTCATTTTTTGTGATGCTATATGCAGAAAGAAGCTGTGTATGGCTTGACTGAGATATCCAGGCCTGAGATCCAAGGTGCAGGCCTAGTTGCAAATCCAGGCTGTTATCCAACTTCTGTTCAGCTGCCACTTATCCCTTTGATAAAGGTTGGTTCGATATGCTTTTTGTAATATCGATCTATCTAATACAGCATGCATAAAAGGGAGGGTAAATTAATATGCTTTATGGCACTATTCATCTTGCACAATGGAAATTAATTGACAGACCTGCATAAAACATTGTTGGTTTCTCTGCTGTTTGAAGTAATTCTTCTTGTTTCACATTCTCATATTTTACTCAAAATTCATTCTTCGAAACATATGATCATATAAAATGAATTAGGTTTTACAAGCATGAACTGATTTTTCTGTGTTAATAATTCAACTCCACACTGTTGTTCAAGGATCTTATGTTTGATCTTTGAAGATTGTATATCATATGGTCCCCCTCACCCTTTATCCACCTACTGAATGTACTTATTTTAGAGATATGGAGGTTCATTTGAAATAGTATGAGCTTGAATTATCTGATCTAAGATGAGATACCTTCTAACGTAAGCTGCACTACAGTAATAGTGGTACTTTTTTACAGGCTAATCTCATTGAAGTTGAGAATATCATTATTGACTCAAAATCTGGTGTTAGTGGAGCAGGTTTGAACCATGTGAACAGCCTCTTAGCTGACTTTTATATTTAACTGTTAAAAAAATTCATTGACATTGTCAATTGTTGGTGCTCCTTACAATGCAGGACGTGGAGCTAAGGAGGCAAATTTGTACACAGAAATAGCAGAAGGAATACATTCTTATGGAGTAACCAAACATCGCCATGGTCAGTAAAGACTTGTGCATGTAGTGTCGTGTTTCTGATAGCATGATATTTGTACCATTGGAAGACTTCTCAGAAATTGGGAACAGAATCTATGAAGGTCTCTGCCAACTTATTTAGGACTAAATAAATTATGCCATGGCAGTCGACCAACTTTGTCTTGCTGGTGTGTATAGAATATTGGAAATGCATTGCAAGGGTTTGATCAGATTGTTCTTGTTGGAGCTAAGCATGTGTTGATCATCATTCCCGAACTGAAAAGGAATAACTTGTTTTGGTTGCTATTTTCCAGTGCCGGAAATTGAACAAGGCTTATCAGAGGCTGCAAAATCAAAAGTAACTGTTAGCTTCACCCCACACCTGATGCCAATGGTAATAGTTGCTCGTTATATTTATGAAGTTTCAAAGTACATTAAATTGTTAATCTCTGTACTCACTTGTGTTATCTTCAAGAGCCGTGGCATGCAATCAACTATATATGTGCAAATGGCCCATGGAGCATCTACCGAAGACCTATATCAACATTTAAAGCACTTTTATGAGGTAAATGGTCTATTTTAGCTATCAACCTTTCTGATTTCTTTATTAGGTGCTCGATTAGCAGTATCATACCCTAAAAAATTGCTGAAGAAGGTGAACTAATGAGAATTGACATGTCTCCATATCCAAGGACGAATTTTATTATAAATTTATAAAAATTTTACACCTTTTAATATTTTAATTTGAATTGGCAGCCAAAAAATATTTTAATGGATTTTGTTATGTAGATGTATATATAATTTGGCTTACACGAGCTTTAGTTTCTGGATCCGTCGCTGTTGATATCCTCCTATTTATATCAAGGCCATCGCTATGAAATTCTGTATTATGTCTTTGCAATTGGTCGTGTTGTTCCTAGTAGATGATGTACAATGCAACTTTCTTCTTCTACAAAAATGGTCAAGAAGTAAAATTAACATGCTTTTATTTCTACAGAAAGAAGAATTTGTCGTTTTGTTGGACAAGGACAAAGTTCCTCACACACGACATGTTAGAGGATCCAATTATTGCTTGATCAACGTATTTCCTGATCGGATCCCTGGAAGAGCAATAATCATCTCTGTCGTAAGTCTGTTTTCTTTGTAATTTAGTTTTGGATATTTGCTCTGTCTGGGTTCTGGATTACCCGGAAATCTGTGCTTTCGCTGAACTCTGCATTGCGGTGCAGATTGATAATCTTGTTAAAGGAGCTTCTGGTCAGGCCTTGCAAAATCTTAACTTGATGATGGGAATTGCGGAGGAAAAAGGCCTCCTTTCAGTGCCTCTGTTTCCCTAGAAAGGTATCTCTGTCGGTCCTCGGAATGCTTCCATCTGTTTATCTGTTAGCGGAAGACATCGTAGAAGGGATAATAAATTGAAACAATAATATCTGCTTCTTCTCCAGGTGGTTGAATTTGATCTTCACAGGCGAAACTAGCTGATGTCCTGACAGGGCGAGGAGTTTCCACGACATTAATTTTCATGCCTTAACCTGCATTTTTGGTGTAATTTTAAATAATGGGCAGTGATGATTAATGTCTGATCAAATAAATTTGTCAAAAGGCTCTTGTTTGCCCTTTACAAACAGGGATCTTTTCTCCGTTCTCATGAGATTCAAAGTCTGATCTTCGTTGCTGAAGAAGACGATGAAAATTAGATGAAATCTTAAGTCTCCCTCTGTTCTGTCTTCCTAGTTTCCATAATGCACAGTAGTCATGTATCTGTATAAATACCGCGTTGATGCAAAACCATATGTTATTGCGACAAAGAACATAGGTTAAAAAATGGGACAACATTCTTTGTTTGGTGGGGATGCGTGTGAAAAAAATTCGAGAAATTGAAAACCATTTCTTCCAATTTTAAACCACCTCAAACTTTTCTATTTGATTGTGAAATTCAGGTTCGTTGGCAAGAAAGCAGTTCTATGTGTAAGAGCACGATTGTTAGATTACATGTGAGTTGAGATAAATTGTGTATTTATTATTAGTAAGTATATACTTTTTTCATAAAATATACGTTGCTATCAACAAATACATAATGATGTCACTAGAACTTCGAACCATGCATATAAACTTTTTTCATATTTCAACTCCTCATTTTATGTTTTTATTTCCAACAACAAATAATAGAAGATTTTTAAGTTAATTTAAAAAAATTTATACGTTTTTTATTATTCTTATACATTTTAAAAGTTTTATTTCGAAACTTGCAAACATATGTAACACACTTTTGAACACAACAATGCACACATATATTCTATTGACGTTCTAACATAATTAACCCCATCAAACTACTAAAATCAAACTTGGTTAGACTAAAAATTGTTTTATACCTTGTTGAAATTGAACTCAATTTTTTAGAAGAAAAAAAAATTAATCACAATCAGGCCAACTCAAATTTGAATTTAAAATGGAGCTTTATTCAAATCGAATTGACCAGCATACTCTGCTCATATTACTCTCTCTTATTTCTTCTAAAACAATAATTACTCGACATATATACATACATGTTGTCACTTGGATTCTAATTAATTACAAAAGATATGATAAAATAATAGGATTGATGTTAGTATTTATGAGTTGAGTTTGAGTAACAATTTGAGTGCTTGCCATACAATTTTGTAAAATTTAAACGTGTATCGTCTTACAATTTTGTAAAACTTAACGATCACACTAAAAATTTAATTGAGTCTACAGTTTTGTAAAATTCGAACACTGCTCGTTCTATAATTTTGTAATATTAAAATCAATTGAATTAAGGTCATTTGAAAAAAAAAAAAAAACAACACAATGATGTAAGTTCAACTTGCCTTCAAAGGCTCATCCGAAGCCGCCGAAGATATCACCAAAATTTTCCATTTCTTGGGGTTTCCCTTTTCGGCGACAAAGATTTCTGAAATTTTCTTTGAAAAAGCTGCGGATTTCCATACAAAAGATGGCTCTCAGGCTTAACGCCTCTGCTGTTTACTCCTTCCAGGTTATCATTCAATGTTTCTTTCTCTGAATTTCTGTAGAAAAATGTATGCTTTGTTCGATTTTTGGTACCGTTTACTGAATTGCTATTTGCTTTCTGCGAGATGGTCTCCTCTGAGATGCGTGGCAAGAAAGCTTTTTTTCGAGTTTAAGATTTTTTTTTTTTTCAGAACTTTGTAAAAATAATACTCATACAATGGGGTGAAGGGATGGAGAGGTGCCGTATGTTTGTTTCATTTCATTTAATTCAATCTAAAAGAGGTATCGGTTTTAGGGTTTTATTAGTTAAGGTGAAGTCCGACCTCATTCCTTTTTGGTAGAGTGTAGAATAGGGCCAGTGTTGGAACATCGTTCATTCTTTGTTACAGGATCACTTGTCTGTTATTGCCATACATTATGGTGTTTGTAATTTGAAATTGCTTATTGAAGCTTTGAAATTGTCGACTAGTTTCTTGCTGCCACGGCACTATCTTTTGTAACTTGTATGTTCCGAGTGTCTCCATGGATTAAAGCCCCTTTTAGTATTTGGCTTCCATAAGAAGGTTCCCTTTTTTCTGCAGAAGCTTCCATTATGCGGAAGAACTCAGAGCTGCATTTTGAGTTTAAAACCAAATCGATTATGTCAAAATAGCCCAAAAGTATTTTGCGGTATGAACATGGCTGCTGACGAACCAGGTGATCCTGAGAAACTGAGTGTAAGTCATATTGTGGACAAGGCAAGAAGAATGTGGGATAGTCTTCCTCAGCCGGTTAAGAGCTTCCCTTGGAACAGGGTGTTTGAGAATTTCATTCAGCTCATTCTTGACCTTGTCCTAGCAGTTATCAAATACTTATCTGTACCTGTATTTGCCATTACGTCGATTAGTGAAATGTCTTATTGTGCACATGAGAGGAAGCTATACCTTGTCCCATTGCCATTTCTGATCGGGGTTGCTGTTGCCAGGGTGCTAAGAGATGCTGCGTTGGAATCATCTCCATATTTGAAGGTGTTTCTTTTGTTTGTTTTGTTCTTTTTGTCTTTCTCATCTTTTTGATTCTGGATTTCACTTGCAGTGGGAGAAATATCTTCTCCTGATTCATTACTTGGCTTAGAGTCAATGAATTTAAAATGTTTACATGCATGTGAAGGAGAGTGATTGTATGCTTTAGGTACACGTGATGTGACTACAACCATAAGTTTAATATGTCATGATGGCATACTTAAGAATCACAAGCTACTTATTGCATTAAATGGAAGTTTTGCCTTCTCGAACAGAATGGCGAAAGGAATTTAATGTAATTCTCAGATATTTGCTAATTAATACTGATATTATTCTTTCTTGAAATTGCAGCATGCAGATGTCCCCTGGCATCTGATTGCTTTGGCCATATTCTTTGCATTGCTCAAGTTTCCTGGCCCTTATTACCCATATTGGGGGCGGATTCTCATTCCACACTTTGCAAATGGAACTTTGTTGACGACTTTGTGGTTCATGTTTCTGTGGTACTGGAAACCCCAAGGGACATCAGAAAGAAAACATCCTGATTCCATGATTTCCAATCCCAAAGCAGATGATGCCAAATAATTTGGTTAAATCCTTGCACAGGTAATAAATATGAGTCTTGAAATATTTTGAAAAAGCTTTCTTAGCTAAATTCCTTCAATTGGTAATGAATGTGATTTGAGAATAATACACTCATGATCATGATGAATTAATCTGGCTGCTATACCCGCTTCTGCAGTTACTTGTTTAAGGATATATTGTTATTCGATAGTTAATATCATAAGCATATCAGCCAACAGAACTTGAAATTGAAGCCTACTTAAGAATACACTGGCCACCTAGGCAAATATTCTCACAAACTCAGAAATTGCAATTTGCAATTTATTTTCTGCACTTATCTGAATGCAATTTCCTCAAGAAAAAAACACTATAGCTTAGATAAGGTTGTGCGCGCATCTTTGTGCTGCTTTCCTATCATTCTTATCTGTACGGTACATTGCTTGTTATGTTATTCAACACGGTTGTCCTGCCTAAGTCAAGTGCATAATAACAGTATTTAATGAAAATTTTCATTCATCATCATGCAATGCTGCACTTATGAGTCCAAATTCTACAAAAAATCTCCCAATTTTGCAAATCCTCCATACACTGAATCTCCGTGCTTTTGTGGCATGGACTTGTGTGGAACATTTTTTAACTTTGAAATATGATTCTTAAAGCTTGTGCTCCTTCTGCAATGTCTACGTGTTTTCTTTTTGCATTTTTTCCCTGCAAAAGATGATGGTGAATGCAGGATCAACAAATTGTAATCAATTTTAAAATTTTGTACAGGGCACGCATGGCAGTTTAGCCCTTTCACCATCGGCTGAACTTGGAAGAGGTTTATTTTTCAATTTCTTACAACGTTTTGCTCAAAAGAGATGTTGCTCTAGGAGCTTTTGTATCTAGGTGACCACAGTCCCTATTTGGCTGATATATTGCTGAGAGATAGAACTAACTGTGGTGGTGATGTTCTGTTTTGGTAACCATACCAGCTCATACAACTTGTTTGCTTTGTAGTATTCCAATCAATTGAGTTATATTGCCCACCGCACCCCCCCCCCCCCCCAAAAAAAAATAATAATAATAATAAAGGAAGGTAGCTACACTTCTCATCCCTGAATGAGAGTCATGAAATTGGAGAAAAGACGTATTTTATCTTGTTCTGTCTATAATTTTTGAACTTGGTGGCTTTTTGTCGAGAGTTTTAAGTTTAAATTCTGTTGTCAACCACCATTAGCTTCGATGGTCCCGAGAACATTGTATTTCACCAAGGCAGTCATTATATATCTGTAATATATTTATGATTATACTCTTGACTAACTTTGTAATAATTTTGTATTGATAGACTTGAAGGGATGAATTTGATTATACTTGTTTGTATAACAATGACTTTCCAATCTTTACTGCATGATTGGTATGATTGAATTGAATAGAATGAAAATAAAATGAATTTGAGAATAGAATGAAATTAGAAAAGGATTGAGATGCATCAACATTTTTTAAAATTTTTCATATTTGGTATGCACAAGGAATGATTAGGATTTAGAAATGAGAAAAGTGAAAGAAATTGTTGTTTTATTTTTATATTATATTTATGATGATAATTAAAAATAATATATTTAATCAAAAGGAAATGATTTCAAACACACAATTAATCATTATAATTTTTTTGTTATATGGTCATAAATATTTAGATATTAAATAAATATTTTATATTGATATAACATCATATTTCAAGGTTTATGTTGGTATAAAAATAACTTAAGTATATGGATAGTAGATCTTTGAATGAACATATATAATTAATATTTAACTTGGGCATCATAAAATATATATTTATATCACGTTTATTTTTAACTTTATATTGATATTCATCAAGTGAAAAAACATATATAATTGATATAATTTTGCTAATTGCCTGCACATGTAATATACTAGAAATTTAAGATGAAATATGTTTCCATTATTTTATATTTATTTAATGAGTATATATCAATTTATACAATATTCGAAAATATTCATCTTAGTGTTAAAATTAATTTAATACTCTTAAATGATTTATTGGATTATGTTAAATTATATATTGTTGTCTAGGGGTTTTAGAGAGTGTGTGTATGTGTGCATATTTATGAGTAATTTTTTTTACATATTTAGCAAATATTTTTGTTATATTATAAATAAAATAAACAATATATATTGGCCATACAATTGTTTATATTTAATTTTACATTTATTTATGTAATTTATATGTGTCCATATTTTAACATGATATTTTTGAAATTTAATATATACAATAATATGTAATAATTGTTGATATATGGTGTAAATCTAAAAATAATTAAATTTTTTTAATAGAGTATAAAAGAGTTCATTCCTTGGTAATAAGTAAACCCATAGAGATAAGGTGGAATGATAATTCCTTATTTTTAAGAATCAATATTCCCAAAAATGAAGATTCCTTAATTTATACCAATCACGTGAATGATAATAAATATAAGAATGATTATTCTATTCCCATTTTTGTCCTACATATCAATCATGCCACTAGATTTTCTTATTAAACTATAATTTTAATAATTAAAATGGATTAAAAATTCATAATTTGAAATCCTTGCTTCTACGTCGTTTCTTCACATCTAAATTCTTCCATCCAAATAACCCCTTCTTCTTCATTCGTCTTTCTTATTACTTTCAATTTTTTGTTTTTATTATTTTAAAAATATACAATTAAATATTTATTTAATTGTCGAACTATTAAAATTATACTATTTCATTACTTTATTATAATTATTAGAATTACATATTTATTTACATGCATATATACACACATAGAGGAGCATGCAAACTTTTACTACAGAACAAAATTCAGAAAATACGAAGCATCAATGCATACAATTAAGTCTGCTTCGGATTTTTGAATGAAACAAACAATAATGTCAAGCAGGGGCAATTATGAGCTAAATCGCAATGATAGTTCTTATTACACAAAATACAGCATTACAAAAGAGCACCAGACTCGGCGCATTTTACAATTGCTACAGTGAAAAGTTACAGCGCTGAACCCATTCCTAACGAACTTAATAAAAGAACAAAATTCTTTCTATCTCCCCCTTCTCTATGTAGCCTGAGATTCCAAAATGGCCATTTTCTTTTTACAGAACAAATAAGATTAGCAGACACAGTAGTTTACAGACAAATCTAGGAATCGAACATCGATCAAGTCTATCAACCGGTGCTACCAGAGAGATCACCTGAAAATCCACTCCCATAAGAAGCAGAGCCACCCGCGCGTGAGCTGCTACCACGAGCTTTCTGCAATTGGCGTATTTTGAAGGCGTCTCTGGGTAGCGGTTGGCTCTGGACAGTAGATGTGTCATCATCGTCTTGCCCTAAAATGAAGGAAAAGAGTCTCAATCCACTGTAGATCAGATTATTCTAAAAGGACCTCAACGTGATGGGTAGGTGCAACAATATTGACCTTGGTATATGTTACCATGCTTAACAAATTTTTTAGGTAGATGGCTGCACACTGCTCAGTACATAAAAAATTTTGAATGTTTCAATTGCCATTATTTCAACTTAATCCTCCAAAGAACAAGAATAGGATAGGCATATTTAGCACATTGACAGCAACATATCTAGTGCACAAACACCATATGAGAATCCCATGAAATTCAAAACACGGTAATCCACTCAGAAGTATACATACATTATTTAATGTGACAATACTCATAAGACGTGATTTAATCCACTCATTTTCACCCCTGAACCAAATGTGCCTCACATATAAAAAGTTTTGACCAAGCACCCAACAACTCAGGAGAGGGGGGAGGACAGACAAGCAACATAGAAAAACAAAGGTAGAAACTAGAAAAATAGAAAATTTCCAAAGTCAGGATATATATTATGCAGTGACAGCAGCATCACTCGCAAGCTTGTCAACAATACAGCAAGCATAAACAAATGATGAATAAACATTTTTTTTTTTTTTGCTTATCTTTTA
The DNA here is from genome assembly GCA_019155195.1 of Avicennia marina. Lineage (NCBI taxonomy): Eukaryota > Viridiplantae > Streptophyta > Magnoliopsida > Lamiales > Acanthaceae > Avicennia > Avicennia marina. Next base: position 1,030,609 of record JACDXK010000032.1, read on the forward strand.
CCACTCACACACTCAAATATTGTCTAACAATTTCAAAATATTAAGAAACCTGAGGATAGATCTGCTAAGCATGACATTAGAACTGCAGTAACTAGAAGGAAGCAAAAAAAGACACTGATGATACTCAAAACCTTTTGAGAACAGACAAAAACAGAAGTTATTGTAGCACCTTATAAGTTAAAATGTTAAGCACGGTAACAATATCCTACTCTTCAATTTGTTTATAGATTTTAACAGTCCAAATTAAATAGGCAAATTAAGTATTCTCCATAATTATCCAACAGACACAGATAACCTGAGAATCCTATAATATATAACATATACTGAATCCAAATAAGTACAAAGTAACTTACTCCTTGAATCTTTCATTTTTCCAGCTTGTCTGTCTCTTGTATGTTTAAATTTGCTTGAACCAGATAGTTCACTGGTACTTGGAGCAGGCCCAGCTTGCAACGGTTGAGTTGCAACAGGTTTTCCACTAGCTGAAGTTATGTTGCTTTGAAGACATATGGATATCACAAAATCAACATCGGGAGATGGACCTAGAATTTTCATTACAAGTAATTAGTTATTAACAACATAAGTCTAGTTACTGAGAACACTTTTTCTTAGAACCGTTTTCTCCTCTCATAAAAGATTTGCTTCAAGAACAACATCGATACGATAGCAGTTATATAAGGTTGTCCTACAAGCTTGAATATACAGATCTTTATTCACATTAACCAGTAAAACTGAGCCCAGAAGTAGCCAATAAATTTTGCTGGACTAAACTCTTAACTTGATCCACTAAGAAAAAGGGCACAAAATACAAAAAGGAATAGAGCAGATAGATACCTTCAACATCTGGTAAATTTGCTGCAAAGCTCGCCAATGACGGTGGTAAGGCTTTCAAAATATCATTGACTGCAGTTGTTCCTCCACTATTTACAGTTACACCATTCAGTAAGGTGCTTGAAACACCAGAAAGTGCAGAAGCAGGAAGACCTATACAGTTCAAATTCAGAGGCTTCAATGAAGAAATCCTCAGAAGATTGGTTGTTCAATCTTGAAAAACATGATCACAAGAGCCATAATCTCATTTCAGTTTCCAAACTAACCGCATGCAGGGATTTTAATAAATCAGCTCGATTAGTAAAATACAAACTAGTCTGACAACAGATCATAATAATTTTTAGCAACATTGAAAGGTCAAGAACACTGCCATGAATTAAATAATTAAAATTAAAAATTAGTATTTTTAACTTTTTCATTGTCAATGTGGATTTTTGATTAAAACTATGAAACATTTAAAAATTTATTGATGGAATTGATTATAAAAGAAATATAAAGTTAAATTCTAGAAACATGAAAATGAGTACTAATTTCATTTAATTGGTACTTTTTTACATAATATGTTAATCAATAAGAATTTTAAAAGTTCTAAACCATTAAAATGTTTCGACTTGTAATCCACCAAACTGCCCGTAGTAATGCCACATGGTAACAAATACACTGACCCAACCATGTGATTTGAGAAGATATACAACCCCCCCACCCCCGCCATTAAACTTTCGTCAGCCCACCTATTTTAAACCAACTGATCCTAACCATGTACATTACAAGAAGAACCACTACCTAATGAATGCTATTCCATGAAAGTACCTAGAACTTTTAGCACAAGGAGAAGCATGTATAGTAACAATCTCCAAGCAGCTAGAACTCAAAATGTCTATCATAAAAGCCCAAAGAATATCAACTAAAATTTCATTTTGTTTTATGGAAAACCACTACTTGTAGCTTCTAAGCATTATGCATGTATCTGCAAATGGATTTAGACCAAATAGGAAAAAAAATTACAATTGTGTGTCTATATTATACCAGGATTTTGCCTTGGACCGTATATCACCATTTTTGATACATCTGGATACACAATCTTGCCAGAGATATTAGAACTACTAGGTGTGCTTGAAATGCTCCGATCTGTGCAGCAACGCACGGTAGCAAAATTATAGGCAATGGAAAGAAGAATGACCCACAAGATGAGTAAAATTATTACATTACCTGCAGAGCTAGCTCCATTAGCAGGAACGGGATTTTCAGCCTTGTTATGAATATTTCTCGAAAGCCACTAAAAGAAAGGACCACATTACTATTATGCCCTGATAATTCTGACTGTAAATTAAAAATGGCCAGGCAACTTAATCTCATAAAGGAGAGAGAATGAGATGTGTTCTATTGTGTTTTGGGGGTTAGAGGGAGGGCAGAAATAAGTACCTCCTGCCGAGCTAAATGATCCAAGTCCTTAGATGAACAAGGCCACAGATCCATAAAACTGTATCGTGATGCAACTTCTTGCAGAGAATTCTCTAAAGTTAATTCTCCATTTTCACCCGTTCGAGATAAAGCCTCTTTTCTCCTTTGCTCGACCTGTCAAAATAGGGCAGCTGAATGTAGGCATCATGACAAATATACCTAGTACCGTTGATAACTCACAATATACACATACAACTTTGGCAAATAGCAGTAATTACTGGCAACCACTACAATCCATGAAACATACCAAAAAAGAGATTACTGGCAAGAAAGAACTATATAATATCATCATTTGTACAAACAAGAACATGGATCCTTAGGAATCTACCTTTAACATGCTGGCAAGATCTCCATATGTCTGTTCAAACTGGGTGAATCTTTTCCAAACCTGTAACAAAGTAAAGAACTCACCTCTTATAAAGATAAAAATAATTATGGCCTATTTTCCGCCGCTCAAAAGTCAGAATTTTGAGGGTTGAAGATATATTGTTTGCAAAAGAAAAAAGAAGAAAATGAAACCAAAATGTGGAAGATGTCAAAGAATTCTGGAAATTGATTCACAGTACGACATCATAATTATATTCATATCTTGCTTGGAGCCCAGAGAGGTTTTTATGCAATTAAGTATTTGATAACAAACTTGTAGAAAAATAACTTCAGAATGATGGCAGTTAAAGCAACAGAGACCGTAGAATGCTGACATACCTCAAAAGACTCATCAGGTGGAAGTGAGCTCAGTGCTCGTTCAAATAAAGCACGAATATTTCTATCATCATTCAAGCGGCACAAGAAATCAGCATATCTGCAGTACAAGCGAGTTGATTAAGACTCAATATGGTCTAATATTTGTGCTTAAATATCACCCCCAACAATGACATCACAAAATATCCATAGAAATAGCCAACCAGATAAGGGTTTTACTTAAGTTGTTGCACTACTCACATTTGTTGATGTTGTCTCTGCAGCATCAGCAATTAATACTACCACTACAACTATTACTAACATGCAAGCACACAATGCCACAACAGGAATGATTTCTAGCAGCACCTTATGGTATTTCTAGATGGCATTACAACCAGGACCAAACAAATGTGGTCCAGCCAGGTCCAAAACTACATTGGACTGAGTTGAATGAGAGATTGAACAAAGTATATTTGATCGGCTATTAATCTGATAGGGCGCATACTGCCCCTGGGCTGGGGTCTGGCAGACCTGCATTGAGGGGCGGATGTCTAACTTCTAGATCAGTTTATAAAATCAGTCATCTACCACACCAGCATTTCCACAGCATAACAGTTCCAAGTGAAATGGAAACTTTATAATTGGGGATATACAAGAAGGAACTTACTCAAGGATATAGCTAGGCTCATGCATAAAACGCTTCAAACCTGCTTCAAATATATTGTGTGCGAGCTGCAAAAAAAATTGCAAAAAGACAAATTAAATCGTAGGAGAAACGAATATGTACGCTGTCTTACTTTATCACAATTTCTCTAACTTCCTAAGTCAAGAGTAAGTTAAAGGGAAAGAAGCACATTAACAACACCAGCAAGAAAGGTGCCAAAGCATTAGATTCTAAACCAGGACTTAAATAGTGAAGCGAATCCCCAACTTCCTTTTCAGATAAAAAGTTAGAAATGAAATATATATAAACATATATTTTCCATTATTCACACGTTTCTTCTTCACAGTTGAACAGCAAGGCCAGCAAGGATTCATCTTAACAGCATAAAAGTATAGAATTTAAAACAATTAACAACTGAAGATCACCTTTGCATCCTTGTCTACACAAAAGGCCAGCATTGCATATGCAACATAAACATGGTAAGTGCAATTTGGAGATTTGCGCGCATCCAGAAAGTATTTACGAGCTGCTTCAACACCTTCAGTTCTTCTTAGAAACCGCATGAACTGAAAAATGAAACGTCGCAAGAAATTTCGAAACTGAACCCGCAAGTTCTAAAAAAGCTGCCTAGCACAACAATTTAATAAAAATTGCTGTCCAATTAGCAGAACTCTTTTAACATTTATAGCTTCTCTGAGCAAGTAAAATGTTGTGATGGCAGCATGAGCTAAGATTAAGTTTCGAAAAAGTTTAAAAAATGGAAATAACTGAATAAAGTCAAGAGAATAGCAGAATGATCATATTCTGAAGTAAAATTAGAAAAAGCTATTTGACAATCTACTTTCAGTGAACCTGTCATTTACCTTTTTCAGCCATTTATAATCCTTCCTTACAAGTTTCTAAATGATTCTTCCAACTGAGTCTAAAGCAGACGTTCAAAAAAAAAAAAAATCTTAAAATCATAATCTTAACACTAAAGCATTGGCTTGCTAAATGACTTAAACTTCTAAAATTGAAAATCAGAAATGTAAAGTTGTCTGAATTCAAGGATATAACATACAACCTGTACGACAATTACAAAATTTGCCAGGATATAACCATTTATTAGTTTCTGTTTTGTTCTCAGATGGTCAGAACAACCTATAAATTGTCCCCTGATTTTTCTGTACATTTTTTTATGCTGCAAATAAATATAATAGGATATGTCAGACCTGGATGTGCGATAGAGCCGTTGCATTCACACCATCCCCCAGGAGACTTTCATATACTTTTTTTGCAGCCTGCATAAAAAGAATGCATAAAAAATAGATAAATGAAATTAAAATGGATACAAAGTTCTTGATTGGATGTCCCCAGGAAAAAAGGTTAAAAAAAAATCATGTCACATTTTAAACCTGAGTTGCTCCGTGAGATTCCTCAAGCTCAGCATAAGCATACTTTAGCATTTCCGACTCTAATACAAAAGTACAAAACTAACTAAAATACCAAACAAGACAAAGCAGATGGAGGCATAAACAAGACAGGGACAAGCTACACCAGTATTGCAAGTGAAGAAGAACTAAGACAAAGAATATTACTTTGGTAAGGTCTAAACCAGAAAATTTCTGAGACTAAGAAATAAAATCTTGAGAATATGAATTTGTTGAGAAGATAGGTAAATACCAGGAAGAGCCTTCAATGCGCGCTGGAAAATTTTAATTGCAGAGTCTCTGGAACCACTTTTTGCATGCCACATGGCAAAGTCATACCATATGTCAGGGTAATGATACAAGTACATGAGACACTAGCATGGAAACAAATGTGATCAGCTTCTTTCCATTTGCCTTTTTAGAAAAATTTCACTTTTTCAGTGGGGGGGGAGGGGGGTGTCATAAGTAAGAAGTAAAGATCAACGATTCCAAAAGAAAAGCAACCATAACAATGGATATCAGAAAGGATTGTGATATTCAGATGAGAAATGCAAATGACAATTAATGGAACAAGGACAAAAAATGTAAATATGATGCATATCTGATCTTCTTAGTTAAGACATCTCTAATGTCAATGCAACATGTGACAGTCATATATCAGTTTTATGCATGCAATGCACAAGAATTGTGGGCGAGCAGGGGCACACGGGGTGTTTAATTTTATTTCACGACATTAAAACTCAATATAGACCTTCCGAGTTGAATGCAGTAAAACTGTCAGGAATGCTTGATTTCAGTTATGAAAATATTGTATGATTTGGTTATTTTAACCAAAATATTTAATTTACGTAACAAGCCTATAAGGTCCATTACAGCTAGCTTGTCTTCCCTTCTAGTGTGATGAGCATCATAACTCACTTATGCAGTTCAAGCAATATCTCAGAAAACAGCATGTTGAAGATATCTGATGTAGCTTTGTTAAAGCTCCAGTTTAGACTAGCAAAACCAGCTGCTGAAGAACCAGGTTTGAGCAGTGTAGAAGATGAAAAGGAACATCTAACAAACAAAGAAATACTATAACAACAGCACAAAGGCAATTTGTCCAACAGATATGCCTCCAATACCTGCTCGTAAGCAAACACAATCCTTTTGTTTGCAGAAGCATTGTCAATTCTCTGCGGGTTGCCTCTGTAAGAAGTTAATACAATTGTTAACTCCAAGGTAAACTATCTCCATGATTTCAACACCATTACAATTTATTCATGCAAAAAATAATTGCAGAAAACAACAAAATGATAAAATGAAACAGATTATAGAATGGTTAAGGATTCAAACAATATAAATTACAAAAACTAAAATATGGAGAAAAAGAAAAGCAGTAAACCATAAAAGGGAGCCTAAAGATTCAGAAAAACATTCTTAGAATTCAAAGATAATAACAATAACATACAAAAAATGAACTGTCAAAGATGATCAAATATCAACACTATAGAAAACGGTGTAATTTCTTTTGCCAACAAGGCAGTAAATGAGATAGGTAAGAAAATTTTTCTCCTTACATTTACCTCCTATGTATTTTTCTTATGCAAACAATGTAGTAAATGGGATGAATGGGAAAATGTTTCTCCTCACAAACATGTCATAGTGCACTTCTGCATGAATTTTGTGTTACCATGACTTTCTATGCTTTTATGAACAACATTATCAATTTTAAGGTCATCAATATATATTCCCCCCCCCCCTCTCTCTCTTGCTGTGAAGTCTAGAATCTACTAAAGTGTTACAAAATTTGCATGCTTGTACGTCCAGGCAATGCACAGCCACAATGCAGGAATCAGGATTTCTACCCAAAAACCCACATGTTAAATTCAAGAATTCATGAAAGAACACTCCTCTATAAATTACACTTAGTGGACAGGATAGGACAGATCCAAGGAAATAAATAGTCAAACATCTTCCAAACAGCAAGACTACAGAACAAGAAGACAAAAAATCTAAGTACTAAGCATCTACCTAAACCGGGCATAATTACAAAGTGCATGTGGGTCTGAATTTGATAAAAGTTAAGCTTAGATTACAGCTTTTCACTATCAACACTAAAGATGTCAGATTCATTTATTCTAAATAGATAAAGACTGAGATCGAGGATACCTACTTCTCAAAGTTCAATAATTTTTTCCATGCCATCCATTGCACTTCTTCCTGTAAAACGTACCAATCAGATTATGGCTTAAACAATTACAGCATCCAGTTGTCTTCAATAAGTAAACCAAGAAACCAGAAGACTTACAGTTCTATCATATTAATGTCTCCCATATCCAAACTAGAAACAACAAAACCAAAAGAAGGACCCAATCTGAACATTACCAGGTCCAACTAAATAAATCTATTTAGTGTCTTACAGTCCTTTCAATTCAATCAAAGGAGATAATTATCAATTGTTGGTGCGTACATATACATAAATTCAATTTGAGATGGATAATAAATATATAAGTGTGCTTGTGACCGTATGTGAATAATTTTGAAGATAAATCTAACTCTTTAATGGCTGATCAAGCATCAAAAAAGTAACTAAAACTGAATTTAAAATTAAGAATGCTATGTTATCCCCCTACCCCAAAAAATATCAACATGTGGTGAAGGAAGTACCTTAGGAGAACCAGAAGGAGGAACTGCAAGCACATTCCAATCTATTTCATCCACATATTTCTTACGCTCCCTGTAAACTGCCCTTGCACTGTTATATTTCGGTTGATATTCAGCCAACAATCCTTTCGCCTACACAATAACGTAAAAATCAGGTTTGAACTGCCTATATGATTACTGACACAGTCATAAAACATATATATATACATATACATATAAATATACATACATACATATATATATACACACACACATACACATATATGTATTCAGGCATCCACCAAGATAACGGTTTATCAGATGATAGCATCTGTGAACAATAAGGAAGAATCTAATTGATTATGCTAAAGAAATGTTATTCCAGATTATAAATGGGAAAATGTGTAAGACAGCTCACAAAACTCCAACGGACAATTAAGAAAAAGACATAGCATTAACATGAATAATCCCCACTCACACAAACATAAAACTTGTAGCATAAATCCAAGGCTGTGTGTCAAATGGAATTATTTTTATGCCATTCTTATACAAGTAAAATGCCAGCCTGATCAAATCTCCATTAACTTGCAAATGAGAATATATGAAGAAAATTAGATCAGTTCCACAATAGACATATGCCCACGGTCAAACGCCCGCCCCCCCTAAACCAGGGCACAAATTAATTTGTGTATATATATTGCTTTAAAGCTTGTAATTAGTTATATGTAGCATTTGGTAATAAATTTTTATCTGGTGTTTTATTTGATTGTTTGAAAATCAGTCAACTAGATTATTAGTTTGATCAGCACATGAAAATTTAAAAAAAAAAGAACTAGAAGAATTAATTTTGGTGTAATATTTTAATTCTAAAGAAATATACATCTTGTCACAAAACTAATATTTTTCTTCGCAATAAAAAATTGTAAGATATGACAAATAAATTCATCACTATTTTCTCCCCTCAATTTCAGTTTTTAAATTTTTATTTTTTATTGATTCTTGTTATATACCAATTTGAAAAACATTTATCACTGTTCCCAATTCATATAACCCTCAGACAATTTATTACTTATCATTCTATTTCTTTCATTTTCTTTATAAATCGATTCAATATACTCTATATTTTCTACATTCACACTTAGGTTTTGAATTGAATATATAGATAGAATAATCAGTTATCCTTTGATTTTAGAATATACACATGCTCTGACTCTATCTATACATGATATTTGTATATGATTGTTTTCAGGCCAACCTACAGCTAAGGAACCTATCATGTTCTGTTAATTATTTTGCCTTAGTACGAATTTCACTACAAAAAAAAAAAATTACTGATACTTTGCAAAGAAATTATATTTTGTCGCATTAACCATGCTAGTATAACAAATATATCATTCCTTGCAATTATTTTAAATATGCTAATCTGAAAAATCTATGTTTGGATGTAAATTTTGATGGTAGAAAGTTTGGCATAGAAATTTAGAAACAATGTAAAAGTTGAAAAGAAAAGAAGATTAAAAAAAGTGTTATTTTGATGTTTGGCATGTTTGAAAGAATTGATTTTGGAGGTTGCAAATTTGCATCCAAACAAAGTGTATAAGTTCACCATTTTTGTGACATAGTTGGAAAATTGAATTTTTATTAGTTTATGTAGAAGTAGATATCATTAAACTTTTGTCTTTTAAAATATGTTTTTTAAAACAAAATTATGTTTTTTCTTTTCCTCAACCCACAGGTAATTGGAGGGAACAAGTCAAGGGACAGTGGAAGCACATCCTGCACCATTACCATCCCTGTTTCCCACTGCACCAACAAACTCACATCACTAAAACTGCAGAAATAAAGGCGTAAAGAAACCCTGGGCAAGCTGTTTTAACCATACTAAAGTAGTGTACTGTGAGCAATTTTCCTAAATCATTGATAATACTCTTATAGATGAATCATCATGAAAAGTAAAATCTGAAAGTAACAAGAAATCAGAAGCAAAGTTCTTACCAGGGTACGGCTAACTGAATTCTCAAAATTCTCATAGTCCCTCCAAAGCTGTTCTACATGATGAGTGGGCATAACAATAGCCCTCTGGTATGTCTTCCGTATGGCAGTCATCCGTTGTGACTCTTCTTGTGTAGTTTGGGCCTGTTACATTGTCTTGTGAACTCATTAAAAATATATTTAATCACCCAATGAAAAAGCAATAAGAAAGAACATTTTGGGCAAACCGGTAATGATTTCAAATATGCAATATACTCCATCCACACAGGACCAGAGGATATATCGGCTCCTGTCAGCAACCATAGGAAAACATAAATATTTCGACTAGTTTCCAAGTTGAGCATATAAAACAAAATTGAAGATTATGATGATACAACAGTGGGAAATAGACACTCTATTCACATTATTATTACATCAATGGATTAAGGTCCAATAAACTTTTCATAATCACGAGAACTGTACCAATTATTTCTCAGTTTGTTCTGTTTTTGGATTACATGGATATGCCTTTCCATTTGTATAATATCAATTAAAAACAATAATAGTTTCATTTTCCCTAAGCTAGGTTCATAAAGTCAAACAAATGAGAAAGGTGAGTTCCCTCCGACTCTTTTTATTTTAATAAAAAATAAAATTAGACAAGATTTAAGACTTCGTAGTGGTGACAACTGACGAAAACTTGTAAGGCTAAGAATCTAAATTAATGGAGCTTGTGCAAAAGAATCGACTTATATACATAATTGGTGTCCAAATTCAGATAAATAGAGCCAGACTATTACATATTGTTCAGCTTTCTGAACCTTATCCAGGATTAATGACCAGTAGGTCACATCAAAATCATTCCATGGATTATCAATTATTTTCTTTAAATCTTCTCACCTAAAGATTTTACACAGGAAATTTTTCTTTTCATAATGGCTATATAAGTACAGACAGACAGTTATAGAGAGGGGATGGGCAGGGAAGGGAGATTCAAAGATGAGCATTTGGGAATCATACAGTTGCAACTCACCAACATAATTAAGCATGAACTCAAAAGCTTTTTTAGTCTCTTCCTGGCCCTCTATTCCCCTCTTGTCATTAACTTTCCTTATGAAGCGAATGTAGCTGCGCCTGCATTCAAAATTGTGGAATCACTATAAGATTTAAAATATAATAAATGGGTGAGGGTAATGGAAGCACAACTATGGGAGATAGCGAAATAGAGACAGGATATGAGAAGCGGATGGTAAAAACCTAGAAAAATTGTTTGAAAAACAAGTTAACAAACCAGTCCCTCCAATGGCCAAAACTAAAAAAAAAGAATGAAGTTTAGCGTAGTAAACTATACCAAAGAGGAACTTGCAAGCAATTCAAAAGGCAACGGCTAAATACTTGTCTTGTTGCTTCATCATTGTTTACAGCCATGTATGCTTCCACATACTGCTTCCAATACTTTGCCTGAGAATGGTTTAACAGCACCAGCATACAATGTGCACATTAGTGAAATATGCATAATTTATTGACCGACAATGCATCAAGAAGTGTCTTGTCAAGGTTACAAGAACTGAAGACCCAGAGTCCGGAGAAGCCATAGTTATAATAGTATTTGAAAAGGGAGGTGGAGCATGGTGGTTTTCAACTGATATTTTTATCTCATAAATACTTTTCAAATTCAATTGTGCCAGTATCCACTAATCCTACAGTCAAGCAGTACTTCTAAAAAATTAACTCAAAACAAATTCCACAGTAGAAAAGTAATCCATCAAATCAATTTTTCCAGAATAAATTCAGCAAGTAATATATCAAATTTCTCAGAACAAGCTTTCTAATTTACATAATAAATTCACAATTACAGCAATGTTAAGCATTAAAAAACTTCCCTTTCCGAATTCTCTAAATCAAGTTCCTCACATGCACCCCACATCGACTAGTATGCATTATATAGATGCTAATAACACCAATTATGCCGCCATAGATACAATGACATCCAAAAGATGCTAAAAGCGCAAGTCTCATAAAAGGGGATTACCGATGTGGGGAATGTGGCCAGAAGTTGCTCGTATATCGGCACTGCATCCGAAATGGGCAAACGCTGAAAGAAAAGGTGAAGCATGCATCATCAATTATCGAACAAGAAACACAAAACAAATGTCAGAGGGACGCTGACGCACGCACCCGGAGACAATAAACTAGCAATTCTACATTACCAGTGCCTCATTCGCAAGAAGTTCTGCAGCTTCAACATTGAATTTATCGGCACTTGCGTCTTAAAACCAAGAAACCAAAAATAAAAATTGTTTATATAAATTGAAAAACGAAATTCCGCCAAAAAAATACTTCCACTTTCAATAAATTAACAGTTCAGGGAATAAGTAGCCGCGAAACAATACCCGAAGGAGGGAGAGAATTTGATTCTGCAGTCTCGTTGGCCATGACGCGGAATTACCCCGACCAAGGGTCACAACTCCAAAACCCTAATTAAAGAATCCAACCCCCATTCGTCCACTATCTGGGGTTCCAGGAAAGCTGAGTATAAGTAGAAACTTCACCCTCGCGAATCGGCGCAAAGAGAATCTTCTTCGAAAGTTCAGTTTCTCGGCAATGGCGGCGATAAATTAGAGTGATAATTAATCGCCCGGAAGCGGGAAAAGAAGAGAGAAAGGAGGAAAGAAGAAGATGATGGTTGAAGCTGCAGAGGGTAAGGACCAATCAAATCTAACTGAAGCTTGATTGGCAAGAACTCAGTTCAATATGATGAAGGGAATGTTGCTCAAATTTCATCTCCCAAACCCACAACAAATTTAATAGTGGCTTTCTTTAAATGCAAATTAAGGTGGGACAGAAAATTAGTACAAATTTTAAGAATAGTGTAAATTTTGATGGGAGGAAAATAAAAGATATAGGCAATAATGGGAATTAATAATAAGAAGAGGCAAAAAATGATGAAATTTGCACTATTTTTCTACAATCAATTCATTTTTTTGATTCGAAAAGATGCATTTAATTTAACTAACAGAAACGAAACATTTTCTTCAAACCCAAAAGATAATGATAATACCAAATACCTCCTAAGCGTTAATTTCAAATAATAATAATCAAATTTAAAATTACGCAAACCTCCTTATAAAAAGCAAAAAGAAAGAAAATAGTTATTAAAGAGATAAAAAAATGAAAAATAATAGAATAATAATGGTATTTTAGGTAATTTGTATCATGAAATTTGTAAGAGTTACATTTAAAACATTAAAAATTTTATAAAAAAGAAAAGGGAAAGAAATAATTATTTAAAGAGATAAAAATTAAAAGAAAAGGGAAGAAAAGGTAAATAAGATTTTTTTAAAAAAATACTTTAAGAATTTAACATTTTGACGTCCAAAGGTTATTAATACAGGGATCACACACTATATAATAATAATGATGATAATAACATATAGTATAAATTTAACATGATTGTTACTTTCCAACTCCAATTCAAAGAAAATTGAATATTTTTGTCACTCCATCTCTAATACTATAATTTTCCATGTATATCTATGCTTTATTAAGGGTTTGATTTTAACTTTGGTTGAACAAATATATTTTTCTTTTCTTTTCATTTTTCCAAGTTATTTGTTAATTCACTTTTTGCATTTCAATTTCTTCTGTTTTTTCAAACTTCTTACTTTCTTATTTTATGTAAACGCAGCGAATATCGTACACTTAATACTTGGGCAAAATTATGTACATATTATATAATATAATAATAATAATTTTTTAATAATGGAAATGATTTCATTCAAAAGCAATAAAAATGTTATAAGATAAAATTAAGAAATAAAAATAAGATAGGCCAAAGAGAGAAATATTTTTTAAAAAACACCTAAAAGATGTGGACAAAATAAAAATTAAAAAATTAAAAAATAAATTAGAATAAAAGTACAACCAAATGTAGTTACCAAAGGAAATTTAACCTTAATTAAATAATCAAAGTCAAACTTAAATATGGATTACAAAACCAACCAAAAACATTTGGAACCCAAATTACAGAAGTTAATGTTACAGAAAATGGTTGCCATTTTATTCTGTCTTTTGCATGCTCTCTAAGGATTTCAGAATCAGAAGATGATGAATCTTGAAAATTTTTACAACCTCAAACTGCACGGACAATTTCTCCACTGCTATCAGTATCAAGATCGTCATCGCTCTCCAGATCTTCGTCCATGTCATCGTCAATATCCAGGCTTCCAGCAAGGTACTGATTCAAGCTGTTTGTTCCAGCAGCAGGAATGGTGGCCTCGGCTATTATTTGCACAATTTCCCTATCGCTCTGCATGGGTTGCTCCGGCTCTTCAAATTGATTGTTCATCGTGCTCTCGTCCGTTAGATCAGTAGGCAGGTTCTTCAGAAGCCACTCGTGGTTCCTTATCTCCGCCATAGTAATTCTCTGTGTGAAAAACAGAGGCAATTTTTGAGCTCAGTCTGCAAAGGCGCCACAAGAACAATCATTTGCAAAGGAGCCGTTAAACTAACCTTTGCAGGGTCTGCTACAAATGTTCTGGAGATTAAATGACGGCATTCTGAAGATACATGTACATAATCTGGAATTGAATAATGCACATTGGAGATTCGCTGCCGACATGCCAACACTTGGATAAGTAAATAGAAGAAAGAAAACAAATGCAGGTAGAATAGACAACTAATGGGACCTGTATTGTTTTTCTGAAGTTTTTGGGCTCCTCAGGGTCCCCAAAAGGGTATGCACCCACCAGCATGACATATAAAGTTACTCCACAGGACCATACATCTGCAATCTACAGAAGTAATAGCTCATAGGAGACTGATTATTTATACGATGTATATATTTTAGTGCAAATGGAAAGGCAGTTCTTATCATATTGCACTATTTTGTTTTTTGGATAGAAAAAAGAAAACAATATAACTTGAATAATAGGCATTCTACCACTTAAAATGGAGAAAGGTAGCCGTTATAGAATGATGGAAGGGTGTGGAGAGGGACCAAAAGTGTCTTGGCTACAATAAAATGATCTATGCCAGAAGTTGTGATTAGTGAACTGCACAACATAATGCAACTCCCTAAAAGCCAATGAAACATTACATAACACTCACCTTTCCATCATATTCTTTTTTAAGCTGGACTTCTGGGGCAATACGCAGGGGTTCCAACGGTTGATTTTGGTTGCGAATGCAGCACTGAAGACTGCAATAAGATAAACATGGTTCTGTGAGAACGGGCCCAAATCAGAAAAGATGGAAATTTGTAACTGTTTCCCCCATCAAACTCTGCCTTAGCACAACAATAATTCAGGCAGGAAAGTAAGCACAAGAAGGTATGGTATACCTTTGAATATCCAAAATCACAAATTTTCAAGCGGGGAGCTGGGCTTCCGTCGAGTAACGTATTTTCAAATTTTAAATCACAGTGGCATATTTGCTTCATGAGAAAAACTTGAATGCAAGCAAAATGTACCAAATTTATGTTTTCTGTTAAGTAGAAATGACTGAAAAAAAGAGGTCAACCAATTACCATAGCATGACAGTAGCTGACCCCTGATACGAGTTGCTGGAAAAAAAACCTTGCCTGCAGCACATATTATAAATAGAAGATTCACCATTAGTATAAGAATAACACTTTGGACACCAAATATATCAATGCAGCGGAAGACAGCACCTCATCCTCACTGAATCTCCCTGCATTGCATATTCGTTCGAATAACTCTCCTCCGGATGCATATTCCATCACGATAGCCAAATGAGTTGGTGTCAGTAAAACCTATGTTAAAAGTTACACAATGCAACCTATTAAGCTCCGGAACACGCAAAAGATAACAAATTTTGGAAATAATTTACCTCCTTAAATTTGACAATATTGGGATGCCTAAGACACCTGTGATTAATGATTTCTCGTTGCACATTTTCATCAATCTGTCAATCACAAGTAAGAACAAGAAATAGTCAAATAAGGTGATGTCAGAAGGTAGAAGAAAAGGGTAAAATGTATAACATTCGACACATTATTAGTGTTGGAATATCAAATGTTTTAGTAATTTGTAAGAATTATTTATGCTATATCAATTTTCTATGTTTATTTCTTAGGGTGTTCGGTTTATGGGGTATTGTTCACCGACCCCCCAATTTCCCTCTATATATTGTACTAAAGTCTTCTTGTATCAATTGTTAAGTTAATATAAAAATGTAGCGCATTTCTCTCAACAATTAGATCTTCAAGAGCTGGCGAAACCAGAAATCATATCTACTTGCTGCTGAATTTTCTGTGCAACAACGCAACATGCCTGTATTTAATTAACTATGGACAAACTAGACACTCAAAGCTTAATGGTGTTACGGTCATAAAACAAACAAACCATAGGGCATCATTCAGCTTCTTCAGTGAAGTGCACTGCTGGATTGGCTGGGCGATGTGGCAGTACACATGTGATATATCTTGTGTTGACATGTGACTAATTAACGGTCTATCTATTTGAATATGCAGTTGATGCATCTATATTGAATATTTAAAATTCTGATAAATATTATAATTTTATATTAAAAAATTAATAAATATTAAAATTATGATATTTATCACAATGTTATGGTGTGATTCATTTACAACATCTACAAAATCGTTACAGTATGCACCTGAATAACCAAACCCATAAATCCTTTGCATTAATTGCAAAGATATCACTTGGGCGGTGAGGATATCAGGCCTTTTGATGATTGGACACACGATGGACAATACGCATTATTCACCTAAGCACACAACAAAGACCACTTTTCATAGCTAACAAAACATTGGCTAAACTCATTTCATTCTTCAATTCGCTATGTTTGTTTTTATTTTTTTCCAAATTTTTTTTCTATCTATATCTTATTTTTACACATTTCTTAAAAAAATACCCTTGAAAAACAAACACAAGGTCACCATATCGGAACCCCACACCACAATCCTCTTTCTTAAGTCCACAAACCAAACAATCAAAACTTCGAACCATAGTGAATCAACAGGAATGAAATTATTCTTCAAAAACAAAGGAAATTGTAACGCACCAACAACTGATGACATCAAGCAGGAGCAAGAAATCACCTTCGCGCCCCCTCTCAATGTACTTCATTCGTCTGCCGATTCCTCATCAGCCGGGCCACCCCAAAATTACCCAATCCGATATTCCTAACCAGATCCATTGCCGGCGTCACCGGCACCGGCGGCCCATCCATTCAAAACCCCCTCCAAAAAAAAAAACCCTAACTCCCATACAACGTCCAATCACTACAATCAAACTCCCGTGCCAACGCAAAAGCCTCAGGTGGAAGCCGAATTCTACGAGGCGATAAAATAATCACTAGAGGATGAATTCAGCTGAGTGAAGGTAGGGGAAGTTGGGAGGCCCGCCCCCGTGAAGAACCCACTCACTTAACTTAACCCTTACGCCTCACAAGACAAAACCCAATTATTCGAGCAACAAATCTCCTTCTGCTTTCCATCGCAGTGCGCCACTTTACTGCACAGTGCTCCGAACTTGAATATAATATCCTCACCGAGCATCAGTTTAGAGTCTACACCTTCAAGCAGCTACCCTTTTTCTTCAATTAAAATATATATATATATATATATATATATATATATATATGTAGGTGTGGGTGTCCTGCATGTGTTCAGAGAGAGAGAGAGAGAGGAAGAGGGGGAGTGCGCCCGCGAAGCAACCAGCCTCTGAGTTTGTGCCGAATGATCGACTGTTGCTTCTTTCTGCTTCCAGAGTGGGAGAACGTGAGACAGCCATTGGGAGACGTTTGCTAATACTCTATTTTTGGAAAGGGGGCATTATTGCCATTGCTAGTGAAATGACTAGAATACCCTTACTGTGTCATCTGTCAATCCTCTTCAATAAAGACCGTGAGCCTGGTACTTTAAATTTAACTATCACAAAATATGTTGACTCTCTTACTATTATTATCACATTATATATTAATTATGTTATGGTTCAATTAATGAATTTAATTATTACTCACAATTATCTCAAAAAAACCACTTGAAACTGTCTCATGCCCACTGCCATTATACTCAGCCACAGAGCATGTTGTCCTGCACCCTGTTTGGCGTAGCAAAAACCTCATGCATAAAATTCGGGTTTTTTTACCATTCAACTTAAATTTTTTATTTTTTAAAATGTTCATATTTTAAAATTATTCATGAAATTAACTCAATTTCGTGATTCTAAATCATAGAAACACAATTATGAGATTTGGAATCACAAAATTGAAAAAGAAAAAAAATTATTATTTCTATACTCTATTTGTTCGTGACAAATATAATTTATCATGTAATAAAAAATATACAAATAAATATAATTTACCATTAATATGTGAATGTTTATATTAGATAAATTTAATTAAAATTATTACATAATTTTTTTATCAATTATTCCATTAAAATATAATAATTGTGAATAATAAATTGACAAACTTTAATTTCTATAATTTGGGTGTTTGATTTAAAAATTAAAATTGTTTAGAAAAATAAAATTAATCATATGATCATAAAGAAATTTTATATGTAAGTAATTTCGTTATTTTTTATTTAATATATTTATGTAATGTTTGATATAGATATATTTCATCATATATCATATTTGTTCTTTATTATGTTTGTTCGTGTATTTTTTTTACATAATAATTATATTTTTTTGTCTATTTTTAAATATTTAATTCGATAAATAATTTTAAAATTATGATATTTTAAAAAATAAGATAAAAATTTGAAACAAATAGTGAAAAAATTAAATCTAAACAAACATGGTCTTAGAAATAAATTGCATGTCGTGAACTCAAATCACGGCCTTGAAACTTTTTTAATTTTTTAAATATCATATATATATATATATATATATATTTTATTTTATTTTATTTTATTTTTTTTGGTATATTTATAATTGTAAGTACTCTTTTTTTATATTTTTTTTTAACAACTGTGTCTGATCAGTAGTTTCTGATGCTACGTTTGTTTTGAAATTTTAAATCTAAAAATGTATATTTAATTACTGTACTCTTTATTACTCTTACTTTTATACCATTTTTAAACTTAAAAAAATAATAAAATTTGAAATAGTTTCTGTGGAGGGATAGGGTTTTCTATTATGAGGGCCGGGGCACGCGAAGGGGTTTGTAGACACGTGGTGGCTCAGTAGGCTAGTCGTTGGGCTGAAGATGCATTTGTATTGGATTTCCTCATGGGCTGTGGCCCATGTCGTATTCTGACGACCGCCTAAAAGCTGTTTGGCTAAATTTATTTTTTTATAATTTATAAGATTATGTAGTTTATATGATATTTTTATAATTTAAAAGTTTTAAAACTTTATTTTAAAAATAAATTATTAATATATTTAATAAAATTAATTTATAAAATTTTATCAAAATTTATAATTATAATTTTTTATATAATAATAATAATAAATTAAATATTATTAATAAAATATAATTTAAGCATATTTATATTAGTTTTAAAATATAAAATGATGTAATTTATTTTTAAAATTTATAAATTCTTTTATAAAAAAAAATTATCAGTATTTATGAACTCTTAAACATCTTATAAAATGTTTTAAGGAACTTCTAAACTCACCCAAATACTCTCTAATTTTAAAATCCTCTGTTTCTTTTATTTTCTCTAATGAAAAACTATTTAACAGATATTCAATCCATTATTCCTTATTGGCTACACACACACAAATATATTTACATAAACTAATACAAACTTAAATTTTGATTGTTAGCAAAGGTGGGCTTCTGTGAAACTTTGACACCATCACTTGAGTCTCAGAAAAAAAGAAAAAGAAAAAAAAAAGGACTATGGATGCAAATTTTAAATTATTTCCCTTCCATCAAAATTTTTACTTTCAAGCCCGCCTAACAAAATAATTATTCATTCTTTCTCTTACGTTGCACTATTCGTAGATTTTCATATTAATTTTTTTTTTCACCATAATTTACATGGGTAATTTATATATAGGACTGACGTCCACAACCTTACGATAGGCGATGTATGCTTGCCAATGATATTTACGTAATTTCGCATGGTTTAGAGTCGTCGCGTGAAATATAGGTCACTCAACCAAGAGATGATGATGAAGACATGACAGAAATAAACGTGGAACAGTAATTTTCCAAGGATAAATAAGTACAGACATATATGCTCGGATAAAGTGTTAGTCATGGCGTGAAGGCATGGTCTGGATTTGGACGTAAATATTGAAGGTAAAAAATGGTCTTTGATTATCTGCACGTGTAAATATTAGAGATTAAAAAAAAGGTTGATCTGGGTGCAAGAAATGGTGACAAGTGTAACTTTTTTTTATTAAATTTTTATTAATTATCTCATTAATTAATTATAATATACCATAAATTGATTAATTAATCAGAATTAATCATAATTTTAAAATAATAATATAAAAAATTTAAAATACGTATGTAATGTTTTATATTTTTAGTATAATTAATATTAATTGATATAATTAAAAAAAAAACAGAATTATGAATTAAAATATTTGATTAACTATAATGGATAAAAAATTAAAAATAAAAAAAATACATAAATGCATAAAAATAAACTGTAAAAATACATAAAATAAATTATAATAAAGTATAAGATGTTAAAAGTGTATATTAGGATTCTGTTTATTTATTATTTTTAAATTGTTATTTCTTATGAATGATTATATGTATTGTTTGAGTTTTAGAACCAAGTTTAAATGTCTTTAATTATCCTATAATTTAGAAAATAATATTTATAATTAATAAAAATTCAAAACAGATTTTTAAAGTAAAATTATTGATAAAATTAATAACTAATAAAAATAAAAGTACATAAATACATAATAATAAAACTGTATAAATATGTTAAAATAAATTTTAACGAAGTAATAAATATTGTACATGCATATTAAAGTTTTTTTATTATTTTCAAATTGTTAATTTATTATTAAGTGTAGTTATTTAGTTAGAGATGACAAACTTAATTAATAGTATAAAAATTAATAAAAAGGTGACACTTGTCACCATTTACTGCACCCGGAACACTGTTCCAAATGTAGCATAAAAAGTTCGGGATAGAAACTTAAGAACAATAAGGCATAAAAAAATATTTTTTTAATATTTAATATGTGTGAAAAATTTGATTTTGAATTATATAAATTTGTATGCAAACGGTAGCCGAAAGGTTCAGAATTTGGGCAACTTTTAGAAATACCCAACCATCACTTGGGCCGACCCTACTCTGTACTACACAGGATATCAAATATCTGGGTTATTTCTTACGGTTTGGATTTAATTGACCCGAATATATAAACATTTTTGTTTGGGTGCTAATCAGGTTGGCAGAAAATTTAATACAAAAATTTAAAAATATTTTTAAAGTAAAAAATAAAAAAAGATAAAAAGAATTATTTATTGAATAATATGTTTGAAAAAGTAGATTTTGACATATATAAATTTGCATCAAACATAGCCCTTGACTCGTATTTGAATGCCCACAAAGTTATTGAACGCTCGGGAAATTTGCATCCAAACGTAGCCATGAAAATCTTCTTGAACGTAGGGTTATTGAATGCTCATGAAATCTTTTGTCACCAATTCTAGACTCTATCCATCTGTTTCATCTATTTATAATTGTTTTTTATATCTCGTGTATCACGTAACAGTTACATGAACATATACTGTCTCGTATTTTAGCCTTCATCCATATGTTTTATTTATATATACACACACCATATTATTAAATTTTTGAAATTAATTTGATTGTACATTGTAAATTTATAAAATTACCCTTAATTAACAAATTTACTCTATTGTCCTAATTTAAGGGAGCCAACATATTCAAATATAAACACCAATATACCATTGCTTATTTTTATACCATATTAATACAGACAAGATGTTTTTGTTACACATTATAAAATTACACGATTACTCTTACCATAAACTATATTATTTTTAATTTTTTTTCTTTCTCCATTTCTTCTTTTAACTTTTTTCCTTTTATATGTATTCTCTCTTTCTGAATTCTTTTTTTTTTATCATTTTTTGTTTTCTTAATTTAGATATTTTGATAACTTTAGCTTTAAATAATTTTATTTCTTTATTTAAAATATAATAATTTTATAATTTATAAATAATTTTTACATATATAAAATGTGTAATTTTACTAGTTATTCATATTACGTAACAGTTATATAAACACATATCCATCATGTATCAATAGAAATATAGGGATTGAGGGATCAAGATGGAACAGAGTATTTGATGTGCATAAGCATGGTTGTGGTTGGGAAAATCACTTGTATTGGTTGTGCTTTCATGCAATTTTCGGAGTCATTCATGTAACTTTCAGGCCATTTTATCCAAAAAGATATATTTAAAAAAAATAGTGGTGTCTGACAGTCTGTGGGGGCAAATATTATTTCCATTTACAAAGCTGTGACCTTGTCCTAATTCATAGTCTACCAAAAAATCATTCATAGAGAAATAAATATTTCTTGGATTTGCTCACAAGAAGACAAAAATATATTGGGTTGCACAGAATATATATATATATATATATATATATAGAGAGAGAGAGAGAGAGAGAGAGAGAGAGAGAGAGAGAGAGAGCATTAGAATAGCTTATCAAGATTCTTGATTGTGGTCGATATAGGTACATGATGTTGTCCCATGCTAAGATATATCCATCAACTCAAATTCTTGCTCTTAATTTCTACCTGTCTGAGTATGATTATACTAAGGAAAAAAAAAATTACGAAAAGAGTGGCCCTATTAATCCCCATTTCTTAATTTTATTTTTTTTTATTCCCAAGAAAATAAATCAGCTATGACCACCAAGAATCGGGCATTTGCATGCAAGGATCATCAAACCACAAAAAGCAATGAAAAAAACTTTATTTATAAATAATTCATCTTTTTTTTATTTACCATAAAAAGGTTTCTTTTAACAGAAACAGAAAAGTTCCATAAACTATAAATTAAAGGATTCTTTTCATTAATTTCTTGTGAATACGTGTTTCAAGTGATAGCAAACTATCACCTTTTGTAATCATTCCTCTTTCATGTTATATCGATCAAGGCTATGTAACATCACACCAAATACAATTTGCTATCTTCTAGTTGAAGAATCAGGAGTTAATATATGTTATTTGTCCTCACAAACAGAAAATTATGACGGTCAAAAACCCAAAAATTTATGAAGAGGAAAAAAAAAAGTTGACTGATAAACCGATTTATTGCACGTTACTCGTGATAAAAGTTATATTTTAGAAATATTTTGCATGGATCATATATGTTTATGTTATATTATTATTTTAATAAGTTTACTTGGTTTGAATTTGAACAACTACCCATATGCTAAAACTTTTATTCTTTTTTTAATTTTTTTCCATCTAACTTACAATTTATTTTATATATTTTCTCAAATTTTATCATATTTAAATTTTTTTGATCTTTCATCATTTTTTTTATTTTAAATTCCTTAGCACAATATAGAATTTTATAATTTTCTTAATTTTCTTTCTTTTTATTCTAACTTCTATATTTGTGTTTTCTATCAAAATTTCTCTTTTCTTCAAATTCTTTCAGTATTTCTTTATTTTTTTTTAGATATTCTTTGTACTTGTAATAGTAAATAAATTTATTTTTATTAATAAACATATAATATAATTTATAAATAAATTCACACACATGAGTCCACAAATTTTACAAGAATATATAAGCACTGTATTGTAATGCAATATATTTTAAATAAAAATTCATCACTTCATCGCAGAGAAGACGTAGGTCGCAGTTGCCGAATCTCGACACGAAGTATTTGATGTGCCATGTCCATAATTTCAGCAATTGCCACGTGAATAGTACAAGATTTTCATCAATATTTAAATTTTAAAACACATCCCATTTTATTTGTTGGTGGATTTATAAGGTCTAGTAGTTTTTTTTTTTTTTTTTTTTACATTCGTGAACCTACTAACACTAAGCCTCAACCTCAAATTTGAAATAATACATCTATCGGATGCTCCCATTTATATACATTTAATTTTTGCCCCAAATTCTTCCAATGTGTGACATTTAAATTATAATTGATCGCCAACAATCTCAACCATCTTCCTCCAATGCGAGACATTAGGCTCATGCATAACCCCACAATATAAGACACTTAAAAAGGGTTTTCATTTTTTTCTTTTGCCAAGGGGAAGAATGGTTAGAAAAGGAGGTAATAAGACCAAAGAAGCCCTTGCATAGTTAAGAAAAAGTGAGTGCATGTGGTGATTTGGTGGGACAAACACCCCACTTTAGGGCGCAATGGCGCTGCAAGGGGCATGCAAGAACGATGATGGAGTCAGGCGTGAGTCAGCCATGTCGCGTGACAGGCTTTTGGAATTTTTGTCCAATGAAAAAAATGCATTGTTAGGGGATTGGAAATGAACAGGGTATGAAAATAATGCCCCCTGTTGCATCACGATTGGCCAACAGATGCAAATACATCAGATAAAATTCTAACAAATGTCACGATCTCAATCGTTTGTCAAGTTTTTCACTGTTTTTTGTCTAATGAAAAAAGCATGGTTAAGGAATTTTTATTATAAAAATAGCAAAAAAATGAAAAGGGTATGAAAATAGTGTTGCGCGTTGCATCCGGATTGGCCAAAAAATAACATTGGGTCTTACAAATGCTGCAATTGGTACAAAAGTATTAGGTGATAAGATTCCCATAAATGTCGAAACCTTAGTATTTTACTAATTTTTTACTTTTTTTTTCATCACATGATTATGATATTTTTAATATTTTTAATAATTTTAGCGCTCTTCCAATTAACCTTCACATTGTATGAAGTTGAATTCAATTTAGTGGAGTGTGAACCTGGAAGGAGTGTCACGTGAAAATTCTCTTACAGCATAGTAAGTAGGTCATTTCTAGACTCTAGACTTGTTATGATGTTTATCGTGCATTTTAAGAGGATGGGTGGTTGGTTTCTGTTTGTTCCTTTTTCTCTCTCTCTGTTTTTTTTTTTTTTTTTTGTAAAAGCCATGAAAACTAGCATATGTTTGGATCACACATTTTTGGAACTTTTGGTTTGGATATTTAGCATATTTAGAAGATTCAAAAACTTTAACTTTTTTAATTTTTTAAATTAAATTTCTCATAATTACTCTAACCCCCAAAAAAATTGCATCACACCACTAATAATTATTATATTTTTCTTTTTAAAACTTAATTTGTTTTTTCGAAAATAATTTTTTTCAAATAATACGCACATCTCCAGCTACAGCCTTAGTATTAATTCAGAAGGGAACTCCAAACATAGCCTACACTTCACGCGTGAAGACATATAAGAGAAAATCCAATAGAGTAGGGTCCAGCAAAATTCGGAATGCTGGAAAGCACCGCCGTTCGATATGCGGCGATCCGCCTCTCACTCTCCGCCGAGACCACCACTTACTCCGCGGGCCCCAAGCTCCATCGGCAATTTTGAAGCATTTTTCTCGCGTCCCTTTTCACTTTTGTTTTACTTTTCATTTATCTAGTAATAAATTAAATTACTCAATTCAATTCGAGTTTGATTGGATTCGGATAATAAATTTTAAGGCTATGTTTGGGAGAGAAATTTTTGTTGTATATAATATTTTTTAGGAATTATAGTGGAAAGAATAGTATGTTTATAATAATATTTTAATAAGATAAATAGTATAATTCATTTGTTTACAATGATGTGATAATTCATAAAAATAATGATTATATTTTAAAATAAAAATAAAAATAAAAATATGTATAATATATATCTATATATGTATTTTGATTATAAATATATTTAATAATTAAAAAATAATTAATTACCTCTATATATATATATATGAAAGATAGAGTATTTGAATTTAAGTAAAAGTATTATTAAATGATATGTTTGGTAGAGTATTTGAATTTAAGTAAAAGTTTTATTAAATGATATGTTTGGTAGTACGAGATTTGAAATAAATAGTAGTTTAAAGTTGAAATTCAAGTTCCTAACATAACCTAAAAGAGTTCAATTTTACTGCCTAATTCATTCCAATTTGCACTCTAACAAATTAAATTTCAAATAGTTGTCAAATTTGAATCCTGTTCTAACTCATCAACGCTTATTGAATCGGCGAACTTTCTATGCTGACCCTTATTTTCCTGAAAAGATAAACATAGTTGGCATTAGACAATCCATAAAAAATTTATCATGTATATGTTATGCCATCCATACAATTTAACAAGTTTCAATTTCACTTGAAAGCTAGGGACATCTTTATTACTGGAAATTTCAAACACAAAAGCGTCCCAAAAACACGATAAGAAATGGTTGCATGACTTAGAAAGTTCTAACAAATTGATTAAATTATAGTTTGTGTGTGTGTTATGAGAATTCTTTATCTAAAAGAGGAAGCCCATTATTAAGAAACTTGTCCTCAAATTCCATTGATAGAAATAGGTGGCACCCCAAACCCTAACAATCATTTCTCAAATTCAAACCCAACAAGCTTCCTAGACAAGAGTTGAAATCCTTGAAGAAATCAATTGATTAAGGAAGAAAACCATCATGATTCAAAACGCGTAGCCCAAACAAACAAGTTTTGAGGGCCAAGTCTCGGAAAGAATTCTTCAGAAGGGCTACCATTTCCTTCCCAAAGAGTCGACCAACCCCACATACAACCAAAATGACAAGAATACCCTTCATATGGACATGCTAACAGCCAAAGATGGGGAAATAATGGGAGGAAAAAGATGCCCATATGGGGACGAAAGAGTGGTACAAATGCCATGAACAATGGACTTGTCATCACGTGAAAGATGCTTTTATGGTGATAGGGATTGTTTGGAGTCCTCTTCAGGAAGCCATTGAGTTAGGTATCTCGTTATATTCTCTCTAGTGGTTCTTTGGATTCCAATTCAGACCAACTCGCAATGATTCATTCTGTGAATCTTGTGGGGGAAGAAGATACATATAATTGAGGCCTGCCTGTGAAAGGATCCTTGCCTCCACCGCCACCCCCCCCCCCCCCCCCCCTCTTTCTCCAAAAACAAAATAATAATAATCCTGACCCTAAGTATAAATTTAGTGGTACGTTTGAAGCCCAATGGAGCATCTTTTTCTTTTCAAAGACAAAAAGGAGAGACACTCTTGGATTCTTTAAAGAGTAATTATGTGTGAAACAGAGACCATATATACCATTTCTCGGATTCTAGAAAGAGTATTACTCAAGGGACAATAAAAAAGAAAATATATAAAACTACAAATGTGCTGCATTTTCTTGGCCATGATGATTCCAGACTTTTCCCACCGTCACATTATTTATATGAGAAAAAAAAAAAAGGTACAAATATTCTTCTTCAAGAGGCAGCTGGTAAGTACGCAGTTGGTGGTTTTCTTGACTGTTCCAAAGTGGGATGCACCGCATTGTCGTGCTCCATATTCCACGCAATTATTTCGGATTGGAAGGAATCGTTTGCGCATTGACCGCCAGCGCACACTATTGACGTGTATCCACAATATTAAAATACAAAACGAGTTAGAGAAGGAAAACCAAAGTTGGTCGATCGGTCGGTCCATTCAAAAGTTGCACTTGGAGAATTTGTACATTTGTACGGATGTTTAAAATTACATTGAAAAACATAAAAAAAAAAATTTCATTTAATATGTTTATTACAATTTTATCATCGGTACATTTATACTAAATTCATTGTCTACTTGACCATGTTCATTTCTAGTTACGTTTAATAACATTATTCATTTCTACTGTTTAAATATCATTTTATATTGCTTAAACTATTATATTTTTTCTATTCATTGAGTTCAATTTAGTATATAATGATTTGAGTTTGAATAAATGATTTGGAAACAAGTTGTTTATAATTACTCTAAATAAAAAGAATTTTAATTCCATTTTATTCATTAAACATATAGTTTTAAATAAAGTACTAAGTATTTGAAACGCAATTTAAAACAAAATCATTCAAAACAAATCATAAATTATAAATTCGAAATTTACTCCTTTAAATGATTCAATCCAAATACATTAAGAAATTTTGGTCACAAAATGTATATATCCTCAATTATTTACAAAATTTTCACTTATCGCTCAATTTTGATTTATTTCATTTGCTTGTTTCAATATGTAGGGTTCAAACCCTTGACGTGTGATATGGGAAATAATTTTTTTATTATTAAACTAAAGAGAATCATATATTTAAATCTACTTAACACGACTATAAAAGGTTAAATTCTTTTGTTCTTTTAGTTGACCTTTCTTTCATAAAATATTTCCCATTTTTTATGAATTTTATAATGCATTTTAAAATTTAAATTATGTATTTTTTGTAATTAATATACAATAATTGATGTTTTATTTTTAATAATTAAATTACATACTTTTTTTTATAATTATGCACACATCTGCAACAATTAGTTATTATAATGATTAAAAAATTATTAGTTAATTATAAAAGTAAAAAAAATTTGTTTTTAAAAATTTCAATTTGAGTAAATAATTATTAATTTGAAAACAAACGTTGTAATTATATTTTAAAATTTCCCGCACAATCGTGCATCACACTTGATTGTGGGAATAAATGCTCGAAATTTGAGAGAAATTACACAAAACGATGGAATCAGACGCAAGGAGAAAGATGCCTGTTGGATCGAGGGAAGATTGGAATCTTTTTCTCTCTCCACCTATCGCTTTCCAGTTGGAGCCGAGCAACCCTGCACTGTGTCCCACCAGATTCCTTATCTCTATGCAATAGAGTGGTTGTACCACACGCATTATCCGTCCCCCCCAACCATCACCAAATGTCGACTTCCATTTTGCCCATTTCCTTTTTATTTTATTTTTTAATTTTCCAGAATTTAAAATATTTTACTCTTTTAGAGTACGCTTGGTTTTAAGAGAAAGAAAAATTATAGAGAAAGAAAAAAATATATAAAAAATTAAAATTTTATATCATGTTTAGTTGAAAAGATTTTAATAAAAAAATAAAAAATTATGAAAAAAAGAAATAAAATCAATCAAACACTTAAAAAAGAAAATTTTTATAACTTGAGAAAAAATAATAAATAAATAAATAAATAAAATAAAATAGATAAAATTTTTAGAAGAAGAATAAGAGTTAAAATAATTTTTTTTCTATTTTTCTCGTCATTTTGTGAGAAAAATAATTTTTTTTAATTAATTATAATTTTTCTTTAAATTTCTTTTTCATAAAATTTTCTTTCTTAATCAAACAATCAAAATTATTTTTTAATATTTTTTTCCTCTTTAATTCCAAGAACAAGAAATAGTGTTAGTTCTTACATAAAACTCTAAATCTACGTTATGAATAATAAACAGTCCTGCCCATTTTTGTCAGTTGAAATTAAATCAATTATTTATCAATTTTTTCGTGCGAGGGGCCTAACAAAATTAAATATTTTCCCCCTTAAAAACTTTTGTCCTAATACGAGGGCATTAAATGTCAAGCGTAGGGTTAAAATCATGTGGATTGCATTCTGCCGTGCATGTGAGCTGTCCTAATGTTGAAAACGTGTCATATTTTCACAAATTTGTCATAATTCAAATCATGTACGGTGTCGACCAAAACGGAACCTTCGTAGTAAATTTGACGTCCGTGCCAAATTTCGTCTGAGGACTTCAATAATTTTAACATGTTTCCGAATTTCATTTATTTGAAATAAAATAAATACGTGCAAGAGTCTTGTTTAAAGCTAAATTTTATATTTCTGTTTCTTTTATTCTCATATTTTTGTCAATATAGTGAATATGCATTTAAATAGTTGAAACGGAATACGAAATAATATGCATGATAATTATTCATAAACAAAATGGAGGGGCAATGATTAAAATAGAAGATGAGAGTTTTATGAGGATCACTAGTTCAGATTTACATATATATATATATATATATATATATATTTTTTTTTTCTAAGATAATAAAATCCCTTCAAATCATTATCTTTGATTATCAATTTGCACATCAATTTGTATTACTACTTTATTTTTAACAAAATTAATTAATCACGTTATGAAATCCTATACGATAGACAAAATCCGTTCAGCCAACTTATATATATATGTAAGTAAATTTGGCACATTCATTGAGTGTGTAAAACTATTTGTAAATTACAAAATTATTATATTTTAAATAATAAAAATAATAATATTTGATATTAAAAGAAAGTACAAATAGGGATAACTAATTGAAAAGTGAGATAGATGGGTTTAAAATAAGGATAAATGTGTAATTGTATATTA
This sequence comes from Avicennia marina, assembly GCA_019155195.1. Lineage (NCBI taxonomy): Eukaryota > Viridiplantae > Streptophyta > Magnoliopsida > Lamiales > Acanthaceae > Avicennia > Avicennia marina. The sequence continues at coordinate 1,060,561 of JACDXK010000032.1, forward strand.
TATAATTAAAATAGAGGTAAATATGTAATTTTGTGTTATGCAATCAAAATAGGCTCAAACTCTTCTTAATAATAATAATAATAATAATAATAATAATAATAATAATAATAATAATAATAATGAAGATGATATATAGTAAAAATGGCCATGTTTGTTTATAAGTTTTAATATGAGAGAGAACACAAATTTTCTTAAAACAAAATCAAAAATAGCGAATTTTTTTAATAATTAAAACTTTGTTCAGATGGAGTAAAATTGGTGTAGAAATTTAAAAATAATATAAAGGTAAGATGAAAAAAAGATAAAAAAGAATTAATTTTTTATGATTAATGCGTTTTAAAATGCAAATTTTAATAGGATGAAAATGAAGATAAGCTGACTTCCAAACACTACACAAAGTTTCAGTAAAGGATTGGGACGGTGAGATATGAAAAATGGGAGATGCAATATATGCGACGACGTGAAATAGACTGTTTTTCCCAGTTGTCTTCTTTTATAATTATCCCTGTCTGCGCACACAGCACTAACGTACATTAGAGACGCGGCGGTGTTCAGCGGAATCTTCTCGCCTTTCCATTAATCCTCGCTCCACCTTCTTCCGCCGTTTCTCTCTCTATAGTCCTGCGTTCACACTGCCGATCCCTTGTACGTTTTTTTTTTTTTTTTGGTTAGAGGTGCAGAAAAATGGGATCGTTAATTCCCCGGGAACTCAGGCTAGATTGCGGTCTCTCGACGGAAGCTTGGTTTCCGAGGACAATCGGAGAGTTTCTGGCGGATGTTTCGAGGACACGCAGCGTGTCTGAGAAGGTTTCGAAGCTTGATGATTACGTTAATAGGCTGGAAGATGAGATGAAGAAGATTGACGCTTTCAAGAGGGAGCTTCCTCTTTGCATGCTCCTTCTGGACGATGGTGAGCTCGTCTTTGTTTGTTCTCGTTTTCGCCCGAACCGATTCGACTTTCCCCAGAAGGAAATGGATTCTAGAGATTTTTGTTTGTTAGGCTTTGTGGATGCAGAGATTTTCTGGTGTGAATTGGACTTTGATTTCTGATGTTTATGTTTTGCTAATTGATTTACTGCAGCGATCGCGACAATGAAGGACGAGCAACGGCGGTGCCAGAAATTAAATGTGGAGCCTGTGTTGGAAGAGTTTATGCCACTGAAGAAAATCGGTACCGATGGTGAGAAAGACGAGGACGCCAAAGAAAAGGACTTGATCAGCAGCAGGGACAAAATGAATTGGATGAGCTCCGTGCAGTTATGGAACTCCGATAATCAGAATCACACACTAGATGCAATTAAAAAGGTATAACAGAAATGCCTGCAGCTTATTATTCCCACAATAATTTGTTCATATGGATTTGCGTATGCGTACTTAGGGATTTCTTGTCTTGTTTTGACGAATAGAGAAAGGAGGAAGCAATCAATCAGCCGATTATGGATGACTTGTTTCCGAGTGCTAGTAACAGGACAGCAGGAAGGGCATTTGCGCCCTTGAATAGATTTTCTAATTTTCCGGCGACGGTAGGGAAGGACGGCAGGGATGAATTTCCAGGAGTACCTGCGCTTTCGCTTCGTATTCCTGAGATCAGGAATTCAAAGGAGGAGATTTATTCCAGCGGTTTTAGCTCAAAATCTAGTTCTAGCAGATCAGAGTCCTTACCTGCAACAAATGATCAATCAAATTTGAAGGCCTTACAGCAGCAAACTATGAGGAAGCAAAGGAGGTGCTGGTCGCCGGAATTGCACCGCCGGTTCGTCAACGCCCTCCAGCATCTTGGAGGCCCTCAAGGTCTGATCACAGAATAACATAATCCTTTGGGGTTTTGGGCTTATTTGTTGCTGGGAATTGTCTTAGGTCTTAGGCATGGCATTATCGATGAACTAAGCTCTGAGTTTCCTGTTTCCCTTGTGTATTCAATCATAGTATGAGTGAAGGTGTGATCATGGTGCAATCTGATAAGAGTCTTCTGGAGATCTTAGATTAGTTATTGATATCTGGAATGAGTTACTTTGATGAAAACAGTAGTGGTGGGATGTGATGCATTGAATTAGTCCTTATGTTTGTGTTTCCGAAGTCTTAATCATTGCACTGTTTGCACATATTCTCATTGGAACCGTTTAATGCTTTGCAGCTGCTACACCTAAGCAGATCAGAGAGCTTATGCAGGTTGATGGTCTCACAAATGATGAAGTGAAGAGCCATTTGCAAGTGTGCTGATCTTACATTTTCTCTGTTCTATGCGTCTAATTACACATCTTATACGAAAGAATTGATGCTAAATTTCTTGATAACGCCGTCTCATTGCAGAAATATCGGCTCCACACTCGCAGAGTTCCTCCCACATCCAACACCTCCACCATCCAACCTGCTGTGATGGGAGGTTTGTGGCTGTCCCAAGATAAGTGTGGTGAATCCTTCAAGCAGAGCAATTCCCAGTCTGGCTCGCCTCAATGCCCTCTTAACTTAGCCGGATCCTCTAGGGGCACTTCCACGACTGGTGGCGACAGCGCGGAAGACGAAGACGATGATAGATCAGAGAGCCCAAGCTGGAAGAGCCACAATCACTTGTCGGGGAGAGATGATGCATAGATTTTGTCCACCCATGACTCATGCACATAGACAAATCATATGCATGGAAGTACTCTGTTCATAATAATCTTTACAACACCAATTTCAGAAAGTGCCTGAGGCAGAACGTGTGAAGTTTTGCAGGATTAGATTTCCTCTCCGGCTTTGTTTGATTAAATTCTGGATTATTCGGTCTTTCAAACTTAAGCCATCTCTCGTTCTTATCTAAAATATGTCACTATATGAGATCTGAACATAGAGAACCATTTTCTCCCGAAGTTCTTGTGTTTAGGACATCTAACTTTATCCTTTATCCACCCTCCTCCCTTTGAGCATAAAATAATTTATCTTCTTGTTTCTTTCGACCGAAGGAATGCAGAGGATAATTTTGCCCGGAAGACATGAGAATGTGGAAGATGCCTTTTAAGATTAGGAAAGACCAAACATTAGCTTTTGTCTTCTACAAGGAAAGGGCATGGTCGACTTAGAAAATACATCACCACCAATTAGTTTGTTGAAAGGTATTCCCACTCTTTGTACGATAACAAATGCCTTCGTACTCACATAATTACTGATTTCAAAACACAAGCATATTTGCCTGTTATTAAATGTAGTTGCACACTTGTCAACCAAGCACACTATTTCTATTGAGATTGATTGCCTAACCAAAATATCTTGGCATATTAAAGGAGTTCTAATAAGGACCGTTGGCTTTAATAGCGGAGTCCACTCAATTAAAGAGAATCATGTATGAACTATATATTTCAATTCAAAATTGTAAAATCAACTCAAAATTATGCAGTTATGGGAATTATTTATACATCTCCTTATACACAGTTTATTTTTCTGATTCTTTTTCAATATGGGACAAGGTTATGTCTTAACTCATACTTAAGCACAACACTTCTACACTGGATGTCGTGTAATGATCCCTTCACATTAAAATGCATAATATGAAAAAAAAATATATATATATAGCGACACAGATCACACACACACACACACACACACACACACACACATACATATTATATGTTTATATTCTATGCATAGGAGAATGTTCTTTTATTGACCAATGAGAGCAATCTTGCATGTTCTGTTTCCTTTTCATGGATTTGAACAGTCCACAGGCAGGCATGACCCATCCCCTTTTCCCATCTGTTGAATGGGGAAAAAGTCATTGTACAACAAACTTTTTAAAAAGGTTGATGAACACTGTTTCCAGCATGGTCAGGGCGTGAAATCATTCAAAAGATTTGTACTTATCTCCTCGCAGATTCTATCAAGATTGTTGGCCTTTTCTATTTATTATTGCCGCCTCTTAGATAAACTAATCAACCAATGGGGATTAGCACTGAACGTAGGCTGTACAATTTAAAATAAAAAGAATACTATTGTTGTTAGGTTACTGGAGGAATCGGGGATTTAAAAATTGTTGTGACCCAATTTGCCGGAATCTTCTTTAAAGTGGATTAATCCGTAAAGAATGGTTCACAGACAGACAAGCAGGAGAATCTTGATTTGTTCAAAGCTGAAACAATTAAGGAACCCTCTGTCTGGTTTCTGCTGTTTTTAATTCCTTTTGGGTCTATGATTCCATCATTGTATTGTGCTGGATCATTTTGTTAATTGCCAATTTTGCCCCTAGAGATTGCCCTTTTACACCCAATAAAAATAAGTTAAAAGAAAAAAAGAAAGGGGAGAAAAAATAAAAATAAAAAATCAAAAGAACGAATGTAAGGACGATTATATAATTTAATAATATGTAATCAAGAATCTTTATTAACTTAATTATATAATATAGATAAGGCTTCGTTTGGATGCAAATTACAATGGAGAGTAAAATTAGTGTCGAAAGTTGAGAATTGTATAAAATAAAAAAGAAAAATATATAAAAGAGAAGTTTTAGTGACTAAGTATATTTATGAGGATTGATTTTGATACGATGAAAATGACAGAAAATTTGCACCCAAACACACAGCCTTAAGCTTGGATTAATATGCCCCATCCCCGGTATTCTTGACCTTAGAGATGATGGGTTTCTGCTTTGAACTATTCAAAAAGATTAATCTAATTTAAATTATGTGAAAAATGAACTCCCTTCTTGGAGCTCAAAAGGTCAATTTGTTAATGAAATGTCACAGTTGAAACCTTATAACCTAAAGTTTTAAAAAAAAAAAAAAAGGACAAAAAATGCAATCCCTTTGGGATGTTTATCCAAAGTGTTTGAAAAACAGTCTCTTTCACCCAAAAAAAAAACAAAAAACCAGTAGACAAAGAATCTTCAAAGCAAAGGTTGGGCCCACCTCCATTATAAAAGATTGAGAAATTTTTGTTAAGTGAAAGTATCGTGAGTGAAAAAGGTGGAGCCACCTAATCAGCTCTTCATTCCACTAAGGTGTTCTATTTTTTTATCGTTATTATTTTCTTCGTTTGACGTGTTTTTTATTGTAAACCCAATTGATTTGATGCCTTTCAAATAGTGGGCTAATTTCCTCCATCATGTTTTATTATTGGAATAGAGAATCTCATGCTTGGCAGCGTATGACTCCTAACGTGCCCTTATCATGATATTCTTTCCAGATGTTTGCCCATTATTGGTGGATGAATAATTCCCACCCCATTGAGATGATAACAATGTGGGTGACAGTCCAATAGATATGATAATAGGGGCGGATACCCACTTCAAAAATACAAATAAGATGAAAAATACAAATAAGATGAAAGTTGAGGTTGAGGCAGGCGTGGAGAGCTCCAGCTCCCACTTTAATTAAATGAATATATATATATATATATTAATTTTATTTATATTTGTATTTTTTAGAAAATAAATTGTACACGAAGCTATATAATTATTTTAATTTTATTTTTTGATTATTTTAATATTTTCCTTTTTTTGCCTTTCAATTTATTTTTATTTATATTTTATTTTAAATTTTCTCTCTTTATAAATTCTTTTAAGATTTTTTTATTATTATACTTTCAATATTAAATTATCTTATTTCTATTATTTAAAATACGACATCATTATAATTTGTAAATAACTTTATGCATAGTAAAAATGTGAGAAATTTATTTGTTAAAGTAAATTGCAAGCAACTACTTAATTATGTATGATCTTTGATGATTAATTTTATATATTATTTTTTAGGTAGTTGATTTGAAAATTAATTAATCTAAATTATTGTTTGATCATTATAATATGAAAAATTGTTTGTTTTTATATATTAATTATGAAAGGCTCTCTCATGTTTAATTTTGATAATAAAAACAAGTAAGATAATTTTTTTCTTTTCAAAATTTAATTTTTCAAATAAAATTAAATATTTTTATTCGCCCACACTCACAGAGGATTGGGATAGAGGACTGTAGACGAGGAGTAGGGGGAAGATAAAAATCATGGGATGGAGGGATTTGGGGGGAGGGGCAGCAATCCCCCGCGCCATTGACATCCATACCATATGAGGACATAAAGGTCATTTCAACAAATATTTAGTTTGATTTATTCCCTTATTAGTTCGAATTAACTGAAAAGTCAAATTAGAAGTTAACTGTTAATTTTATGTAAATAAAATCATTTTATATTTTGACCAAAGGATTTAGCACAAGTGGGTAGATTAAGTTGTGTTTGGACCTTTAGTAATGATTTTAGTGAAAGGGGGAAAGAAAAATATGAAAATAAAAACAATATAATACCATCTGTGTGGTTTTTTGGTAAAAGAATATCATTATAGTCTAAAATTCAGATGTAAATATTTGAGCTGTAAAATCCTATCAAATCCATATTCCATGCTCACCTATAATTGCCTTTTTGCTTTTTATTTTTCAAATTTTTAATACTTTATTATGCTGTGTGCTGAATTTAGAGAAAAGTAATCCACAGTTATTATCAAAATGAAAAATTTATGGTGCTTCCCAATATGTGTGTTTATACACACATTATATCATTTAAAATATATTTCTATTTTGATTGCATAACGTAAGTTTTATACATTTTATTTTTATTTTTCAAACTTCCTATCATCTCTCTTTCCATTTTTTTAAGCTTATTTTTTTTTGTCCTCTCTTTCAAAATTTCTCTATTTTTAATCTTTGTTAACATTTCTTTATTTATTTTTACTTCCAATTATAAATATTTTTATACTTCTAATTTTAAATAATTTATAAATAATTTTTTTTCATGCATACAGTGTGCTTACTTTTACAAGCATAACATAAAAAGAAAAATTGAACCCAAAAAAAAAAAAACTAAAAAGGAGCGTCAAGTGAGAGACACAACTGAATCAGAGCAGAGGCAGGGCGTTTCCTCTTAGGTGACGTGTGTGGGCATATGGTAACGGCCCATAAAAAATTGGGCCCTATTGGGTCAGCCCAAAAATTCTCGACCACCGACCTTTTGTTTACTCTCGCACTTGCCCCCAAATCGTCAAACGTAGGAATGCCGGTCATGTGTGATAACAGAAACCCACACTCGGAGAGGAATGTGGAATCGAATTATCCATCTCAAGATATCAAAAAATCTACATTTCAGGAGAGAACACCAATTCCCTCATCCCCACACAATTCCTTCGCCTTCAAAACCAGTAAAAAATGGAAAACCGACGCTCCAAATTTTACGCAAAACAGTCGCTCATGCATGCACACGTACTTCGGAGAATCCGAACCGTTCTTGCGCAACAGAGGCTGCATAGATCAACGCGAATGCCGCAGATCAACGGCAAAGACGACGTCAAGAACGACGAGAAGAGAAGCGGCGCGTTCAAGTTGAACCTGTCTGCGCCGGCGTTCGTGTCCGCCCGGGCCCAGACGGCGGCGGAGGTTCCCGTGGTGGGTGAATTCTGCCCGTGTTTCCAGTACGTTGACGAGAGCGGCGGACGTTGGATTTATGTTGCTGATAGAGAAAGCGTAATCCCTTTGGCTCGGTCTCCTATGGCGGCGGCACCAGGAGAAGAATCAGGACAAAGAAATTAGCCTATCTGATGAGCTTAAGCGAAAGATCATCGAGCAGGTTTTGCATTTTGTTTTAGTCTATCCCTAAGGTTTTTTGTTGGACAGTATAACATTACATAATTACTCATATTTTTATTTATTTTACTTCTTCTATTATTTTCTTTCTATCTTCTCTTTTAACTTATCATTTTAATTTATATTTTCTTTCAAATTTCTTCTTTTTAAGAATCCTTTTGATCTTTCTTTATTATTTATATTATTAAAAATGCAATAAATTTATAATTTATAAATAAATCTACGCACACATAAAGTGTGCAATTTTTATTAATATTATTGAGCATTTAAATAATTGAACCCGTTTTGGTTGCACAAGATATAATGACACTTTTCTAGTTAAATAATATGAAAGTGCACATTTACCACTAATTTAAGTTCTTTAGTTTTTTTTTTTCTCTATCCTTCATTTATCTATAATTTTATTATCTTTCCAATATTCTCACTTTCAAGTTCTTTTATCCATTTTTTATTTTAAATATTTTCTATACTTTTAATTTTAAACAATATTATTACTATCATTTAAGACATAAGAATTTTATAATTCATAAATTTACTCGCACATAGAGTAGACTAAATTTAATAGTAATATTATTAAGTATTTCGGGCTAAGCTGGTTGTGCATACGATATGATTCTCAATAAGTAAATCTACTCCATTGCCGTTAATCAAAGAGACCAAAAAATAATCAAATACAATTACTAATACAGATGCCTTTTTTTTAATACTATGCCTATATCTATAATGTACTCTATTATTATTTCAATAAGCCTTTTTGGTTATTCAATGCAAATTTACACAAATAACCTTTATTTTAAATTCTCTTATTATTCTTTTCTATGTATATTTTTTCATGTTTTCTAGTAACTAATTACTTTTATTTGTATTTTAGTATCCAATTTCTTTCTTCCCAAATTATTTTATATTTATTTGTTTTGTTATTTTTTATACTTTTAACCTATTTTAAATATATTATTTAAAAAATAAGCCTTTTAGGTTGCACAATAAAAAATTAAATAATTACCTTTATTTAAATTCTTTTATTTTTTCATCATTTTCCTTCTTTTTCTTTCAACTTATTGTTTTATTTGTGTTTTCTCCCTAAAATTTTCCTCTTTTAAAACTCTTCTGATTTTTTTGTATTATTATTTAGATTTTTTTTTTACAAATTTGAAAATAATTTTATATCTAATACTTAAAATACATTAACCTTACAATTTACATTTAAATTTGCTCATACATAGAGTGTACAACTTAAATTTACTAGTTATACTATTATTGCAATAAGACTTTTATTGTTACACAATGTGAAATTGCACTATTAACCTTACTTTAGGCTATTTTTCTGTCATTTTTTCCTTTCTTTTTCCTTTTTTGATTTTATATGTATTTTCTCTTTTTCAATTTTTATCATTTTTTATTTTCTTATTCTAAATACTATTATACCTTTAAATTTTAAATAATTATAATTTTATTATTTAAATACGATAATTATATAATCTATGAACAAATTTATTCACGCATCAAGAATGCAAATTAAAAATATTTTAAAAAATATTTTAATATAATTTTAATCTCTAATAATTTTATTCTATAATTAAAATTCTAATAAGCACAAAAATTTTATAACTTATTATAATTAATAAAATTATTAATCCTTTCTATAATTACAAACTGGCATCTGGTGTGCAATTTTACTGGCATTTATAAATCTTTTCTCCCTGCCTTTATTTCCTTCGGGGTGGTGGTTAACTGTGCCGCAGGCTGAGTACATTTTCAGTGACATAAGCATGTTAGCCCATGAAACACTAGTGAAGCATGTCCACAAAGATCCTGAAGGCTATGGTAAGGATTGTGAGAAAAATTTCAGCTGCCAAGAATCTATAGTATATGTGTATTCCTCATGATATCTTGACATCTTCGGTTATGTGTTGTCTTTCTTATCAGTCCCAATAAATTTTGTTTCAACTCTGAAGAAACTCAGATCCCTTGGTGTTAATAACCAGACCGTGGCGCAAGCCCTCTGCTCTTCTTCAAAGCTGGTCAGCCCTTTGATGAAAACAGGAGAAAACAATGCATCATTCCTTCATATCTACCATGTTGGATTAACATTTTTGCTCGTGTAGGTTGTAAGCAAAGATGGCAAGAAGGTGAGGCGCAAGCAGCCCATCACGGAGAAAGACAAGGAGGAGCTGCAGGTATGTGCATTTATATATATATATGTATGTGTGTATGTATGTACGTATGTCATCTTCATCAGCCAAGAGAGAGGTTGACGAGTGCACGTGAGTGTGTAGAAGGATAGATGACGTAAGCCGAAACCTGACAAAATATTGCTTACGTGAAACTGAGTAGAAACGACGCAATGAACTCAAAGAACCCACAACTAACATGCGAAGCCAGTTGATAAATAACTCGATTTGGAGAGTTTGAGAACACTTAAAAGTAGTACCTTTATTATGTTGTAAAATTTCCAAGGCAATAATCTATGTTAAAATAAAGCTAAGCCTTAATTATTATCCTAAGTAGGCAAAAGACATGTTAAAATTTGGCCAAAACAACACTTTGGAAGAGTCTAGGATAAATTTGAGAAAGAATTCTAAACAAACAAGGAAATTTTGGACTCTAATCCGCCATCGCGGTGCCTAGCATTGATCTTATGTTGCTAGGATCGATCTTAATGTCGATCTCGTCTTCCTGTTGCGTCTCCTGTGATTGATCTGGATGCATGCGATCTTTACTATTGTCGATCCGCGCATTCCATAGGATCGATCCATAACGTTTTGGATGAAGACTTATCCAGACTATGTCGATCGGAAACTCCCTCAAACTGATCTAGTGTGCCTGTGATCATCCGCCTTCGAGATCAATCCTGTCCAAGTCATATTGCCTTCAACGTTTTGACTTCCCGGATCTCTCCAAACGCCCAATTGTTTCTTGAAACTCGTGTAAATTGCCTTCTTGACCCTTGGAGCTTATTTCTTCCACTTGCAAGTTGAATCTTCCAATTAGCTCTGCTGCCGATCCGACGCTCGTGTAGAGTTTACCACCTTGATTGATGACATTGTGATGCTAGTTTGTGACCATGTCTTCAAACAGATGCGCACCGTTGTAGCAGAAAATCTACCGGCTGATCACTCTCATCAGAAGATCCAGAAGATATTTAATGTGGTTGGAAGGTGGAGACATTGACATTGTTACTTCCTTGCTCACTAGTTTCTGGTTTCTTCTCTAGCCAATTCATACTTGGCAATCACGCATGCATCCGGTGATGTACAGTATCAGATCAATCCGAATATGCCAGCCACAGGAGCGCAATCCTTTGCACCCTTCTAAGGGCGATCAATTAGTCAGCACTAAGGTATAAATTTTGATGGTTGGGAAGCGTTTCTTGTGGTTTGTTGCTGACTTGACTCTGTTTTGTCTGTGAAGCTCCACGCACTGGTAGAGTATAAGACCTCCAAAGCTGCAGAGAAAGCGGTATGTTTTACCTTGTTATGATCTTATCCTTAGAGAATTTTACTTATACTTGCAGCTTGGAGGTTTTCTTTAGCTCTATTGATCTACACAGTTTGAGAAGTTGAATGATAAGAGGAAGTGGCAGAAAGGCCTGCGAGTGAGGCTTATGCTCAAGCGCCCCGTGGGTGAGACTTGATTGGATCACTTATGTTACAAGCAAATCTATTCACTTCCTTGATGCTTCTGTGCCAAGAACCTTAATTCTGTTACGGCTAATGTGCAGCAGAAGTCTCTGGTGAAGGGCAGGAAAATCGATGGCGAAGTGTGCTTAGATGAGGATAGACCAACGCATGAATTGCGCAAAGATGCATCTCAGATCACCACCTCAGAAGCAGCTGATGTAAGTGCCTACCCAGCACACATTAACATCAAAGCCAGCTGATGTAATGCTTCTCATAGAAAAGAAGTGATCATCATAATCTAGTGAATATGTTTGTCGTAGGCTAATGAAAATTCTGCTGTTGCATTAAGCAAACGTCTTTCTGGAGGCCGAGGGAGATCCAGGCATCATCCTCAAGTTCAAGGCGCGCGGGTGCAGACTACTCCATCTCCACACTTGAGAAGCCCCTCCCCGGGACAGCCCGCGAGGGGGCCTAGAATGTCGGACGGAACAAGGGGCTTTACCATGGGCAGGGGCAAGCCACCTGCTGTCCCAGCACAGTCAAGTTAAAACTATGGAGGGGGATGAATGGATATGAAGCTAACCACTAGTTGTGTGGGGAAACTATTATGTGGGCTGTGTTTGTTTCTTTGAACTGGGGATTCAGATGGACTAAATGACTAATGCTGTGTCAGGTAGCTGTCATGAATTTTATGCACTCTGTAAAAAAGTTTGAATTCTTTGTAAATGATTTTGGGCAACGGGGTCTGTGATTTTGAGTAGCTAGAAGTTTAGACAATGGAGGTACATAATAGTATGCATTGGTTTTCATGCAAGAGTCATCATCTCTATATTCTTAGCTGACATATATGTATATATGTATTGAGATTTTTATCTATTAAAATGAAATGTTATCCTCTTCTCTTATTAAGTGAATAGCTTCTCACAATAATTTTCTATGAAGATTCTATGATTAAAATTTAGATATCTTGTTGGGAATATGGGAAGGAGCTCATAGAACAAGTGTAGTAAAAGGAGAGATAATTTATATGAAGTTGTCATTGCTCATTCCTCAGGAACTGAAGTTGCCTATCATTTAACACTTTACACTGGTGGCATTTATTTTTAAAGAAATTGGGCAAAATATATTGGTGAATTCTTGAATTTTTTGCTTTTTTGGATGATCTTTTCTATAAAGAATGAAATTTAAAAACTTTAAACGAATCTGAATCCAAATATAAGTACTATGACCGGACTTAACGCAGGCCTATTAGCTCAGTTGGTTAGAGCGTCGTGCTAATAACGCGAAGGTCGCAGGTTCGAGACCTGCATGGGCCATGCTCAGAATTTTTTTTGTTTTTAATTATTTTTTGAAGCCGATCTAAAGGGTGCGTTGAACCTAGCATCACATCACGCATTCAGAATTTAACGGTTTTGAAATTTTTATGAATTCATCGTCCTGCATGCTTGAAATTTTTTCATTTTGTCAATTCCATTTATGGATTCATCATCCCCAAAAGATGGGAATACAATCAATTTTCTAAGCTGCAATTTCGAATGGCTAGCCCGAAATGGTGTGAGGTTTAGGGTTTAGGGTGTGGAGGCCAATTCAGGTACTGTGCGTGGGTGTGGAGGCAATTTAATGTTTTCTCTACTTGTCGTTATTTGACGCAGATCTCCCGGGACAGTTGATTGGTGAGCGTTGATAGTTTCGCCTCGTCAAGTGGCTTTTCCTCTTGTTTTTTTTGTAGGGATTAAAGAGGCTGATCGAAGGAGACGACTTCACGCAATTCACTATAGTTAAATGAGTCCCCCCAGTAAGTCGATTGCGAAAACATGAACAAATGCTCACTTTTCCCGCTTTCATGTTAATTCTTTGCGTGGAAATCATGCGGAACCGTGTGCGTCTGGTAGAACCCTACGACAATGGGGATCTGTTGATCTGCTTGTTACTGGTTGTTGCTTTACTGATTCTAACGTCTGTATCAACTATGAAGCACTTAATCTCAGAAAAGCTTGAGTTGTTTAATTTGTTCCAAGTTGCAGTATCACTCTCCTAGTTGGTCCTGTCTCCTGTGCAATTGATCCTGCTGTATTTGTGTGGAATGACTAGCATAGTTTTATATTTATTAAATTTGACCATTTGTCTAATTCTGATACTTTAATTATAACATTGTTTGCAACTATTTCTTTCAAATACATCAGCTGTTGTGCTTTCTTCCAATAGTGAAAGTAGTATATTTTAGTCTTTTAGCCTCCATAGGTCAGCCAACTACATGGAGCCGTGACTCGCTCTCTTTACTTTGAAGCTAATCCTGTTCCCTTTTTGATCTAATCCTTATCTTAGGCACTTAATGCTAAGTGGTTATGACAACATTGAAGTGGTGCAACCTTTTCAATAGTTCTTAGTTCTTACTACATATGCATTGTCATAAAGCACATTGATACATTTTTCCCTCAACATTCTACATAAAGTATTGAATCAACTGAATGGCATTTTGACTCATACGTTTCCACTTGCATGATGTGACACAAAAATCTAAGGAAATCTCCACTTAAGTGTGTTGACTTGCAGGCGATTCCTTCAACGGTTAAAGTACTTAAAAATATCTGTAGATATTTTTGATTTCGTACCTTTCCAAACACTGTACCTAGATTACAATTTGATTAAAACAGACAATTTGAATTTGGAGTGTAAAGAATTCATAAACAAGACCCCAGCTGGTTCACATTTTTCAATCTTGCAGATCATTTTATTTGATTTTCATGATTGTCCTTGTCTAAACCTAAATTAAACATTTGGCTGGAAGATTCTTAGATTCCAATAACATATTCCATACATGTAGATGGCTGAAAGGAATCAAATTTCATCTCATCCATTATACATATTCAGACCTCAGAATCACTTGAAAAGACTTCCGAATTGATTTATGAAGTTTCTCTTTGTTAACCATGAAATACACCCTATCTGAAATTGTGGAATAGATATCCTTTTGAAGCTATTGTGCCATGACACTCTTGTATTTTTGTAAACTACATCTTGGTTTATTTTCTTACAGCTAACATGACCAATGATTCAGCACAATAAGCTCCCACTTTTGATAATAAGCATTTCTACTAGATTATCACAATGCTACCACATAATAGGCTGCACTAATTTGTTGCAACTCTTTGTCAAGTGCCATATTATATCTTGAAAAAAAGTCATTTGAATTCTGAGATTAATGTGCAACAATTCTTTAACATAAAGATAATTAAGTGGATGCATTGTGCAATATTTATCTTCTTTAATATGTTTGATGCATGACTATGTTCTGTGGCAGAGATGTCCATTAGGTCACAATGAATGTAGTGGAAATGCCACTTTACAATTCCACCAGTGAATTGAATAATCCAGTGTTCTTGCTATAAATTGAAGCAACTCCACCCGTCATTGCCAACTTGAAATCTCTCCATAACAGTAAAACATTTGTAAGCATGAATCCACTTACCTTCAATCCTGCTGCTTTCTTCTGCATAGTCATGTTTCTAGCACCTTTGATCAGTGCCCGAATTGATGCTGCTTATTATGATAAATCTGATTGGATGCTTAGTTACAATTTCTATGATAGATCCTGCCCTAACTTGCACATGATAGTAGGATGGGGTGTTTGGGGGGCAATAAAAAAAGACTCTAGAATAGCTGCTTCCCTCCTCCGGCTACATTTTCACGATTGTTTTGTAGATGTAATGCTTCTCCTCTTTGCTGACCTTATATATGTTCCAACATCTCATATTATAGTTTGCATTTTAACAAGTAATTTGGAAAACTGGGTCAATTATTTTTCCATGGTCAGGCCAGTTTTAGCAGAATTCAAGTTTCTCTCCAAAATATTGGGCCCAGCATCAACTGTTTTTGGTTTCTTTTCCTTACCTTTGACCCTGTAAAGAAGTGGATAGCTACTTTACCCCCTATTTTGCATGCTCTCCTCTTTCTTTTCCATAACATTAGAGAGATTAAATTGTAAGCTTTCGCATATAGACTTGCTTTTGTGAAATTCATGAGAATGTATATTGATTCAGTTCTATTACTCTAAGAAAAGAATTGGAGGCCATCACATATTGCAGGAAAAGATCAACTGATATCATGCTCTCTCTCTCTCTCTCTGGTTTGTTTGTTTGGTGACTCCTGAGTCATCAAGTTGTTTAGTATCCGATAAATTTGTAAGGACGATATAATGTAGTTGTCTTAATTGTTGTTGTGATGACTGATAAAGATTGCCCAAAATACTTGATACTGATGGGCTGCTATCTTAATTCTTGGTACAGGGATGTGAAGGTTCTGTCCTTCTCGAAGACACAGATTCCTTTCAAGGAGAGAAGAATGCTTTTCCCAACCACAATTCGATTCGAGGATTTGAAGTTATTGACAGCATAAAGGCAGATTTAGAAAAATATTGCCCTTCTACTGTGTCATGCGTTGATATATTGGCTCTCGCTGCCAGAGAAGCTGTTTATCAGGTGAACAGAATACTCAAGTGTCTTTTTCTTGCATCTTCTTCTTTCAACACTGGATTTAGAAGACAATCAAAAGATGTGCCTTAGATTGTCGCTTTTTCATTTGTGTTACGCAGTCAGGGGGCCCATTTTGGCCTGTTTTATTAGGCAGGCTTGATGGGTTAACTGCAAGTCAGAAATCAGCCAACGAGCAGTTGCCTTTTCCTTTTGAGCCTGTAGAGAACCTCACTGCCAAGTTTACAGCAAAGGGTCTTGACTTGAAGGACATGGTAGTTCTATCAGGTACGTTCTTGGACAGACTTCCTCTGTCATAACTAGCACAAATTGTCGATTCTAGCTATGACAACCTAATATAGGAGGATGTTTGGACAAGTTTATAGAATGTTCAAAAGTTTATAAGTTATTTAAAGTTATTTGGTAAATTTTTTAGTAGAATAGTTTACGAAATAAAATATTTGTAGCTTGTAAGCTTTTTAATCACTTTTCTTAACTTATTTTCAAACATCTTATAAACTATTTTATTAAATATATTTAAAAAGTCAAAAATATTCTCAATTACATTATATTAATCATATTTAGTTTATTTTTTTTATCATGATTTCACAACAAAATTATAATTAATTATAATTATAAATTTCAATTACAATAAAATATTATAAGATAGTCTTGTCATGTATATGTGATTACTTTATCATGCTTTACCAATTTATTTTTAAAATAAAATAAATAAACTTATAAGCTTCGAAAATATTTTACAAGTTATACAATTTCATAAACTATTAAAAATAAATCTAGCCTAACTCATGACTCTTTGCACAACATTAACTCATCCTTATATTTTAATGTCACAGGGGGGCATACTATAGGGTTTGCTCAATGCTTTACCTTCAAGAACAGGCTGTTCAACTTCAGGGGCTCCGGCAAGCCTGATCCCACTCTCGACTCTTCAGCCCTCACGAGCTTGCAAACTACATGCCCGAACGTCGATAAATCAAACAGCGAACTAGCACCTTTGGACTCCGAAAGCATATACAAATTCGACAACATGTATTACAAGAATCTTGTCAACAACGCAGGTCTTCTCGAATCTGATCAAGCTTTGCTTTTAGACCCGAAGACTGCTGCCATGGTCAAGGGCTACAGCGCAGATCCTTTCCTCTTCGCTAAAGATTTTGCTGCATCAATGGTGAAGATGGGAAATATTGGCGTGCTCACGGGAAAGGCCGGACAGATTAGAAAGAAATGTGGCGCTGTAAACTAGTCCAGGAGGGGACAGTCTTGCATGGTATCGGACGACGTCGTGTGTCATCTTGCACTAGTTTGGTAGGGCCTGCTTTTGTAGTGAATGAATAAGATATAAAAAGAAAGAGAGAAAAATCATGGAAGTGATCTTAGATATTTCCTTAGTCATTGGCAACAATGATGGATGCAAAATGTTATATTTAGATGGATCAAGACAGTGGCTGCTAATGTACTGCACTGTTGTATATATTGTTATGGCAATTAATTAGTATTTGGGTCTCATAAAAATCAAAGATTGCAGGGTGGTTGCTATTAAGAGGCGTTTGGTTTAGCTTATTTTTAATAATCATGTAATTTGTAAGATATTTTTAAAATTTATAAATTTATACATATTATTTTAAAAACTAGCTAATCAAGTATTTGGATGAAAATAATAAAATTATTTTATAAGATTTTATTAAAAATTTTAATTATAATTGATTAGAAATTTTGTGATAATGATAAAAATAAATTAAACATTATTAATATAATGAAATTGTAGATATTTATAATCTTTTTAAAATATATATAAAGAAGTAGTTAAAAAAATATTTGAAAATAAGTTGAAAAAAAACCAACAAATTTTTTAGAGGCTTATAATCTATTTCACTAAAAAATTTATCAAATACTTTAAGGAGTTTACGAGAAAGAGCTTATAACCTATTTTTTTTTTATAAAAAAGATTATAATTTTAAAAAAATTAAGATGATAGGAGTTTATAAACTTTTAAAGAATAAGTTAGCTATGGCTAACCTATACTTAAATATTGTATAAACTACTTTATTTGGTATACTAAAAACAATATAGATATCCTTAAATTTTATTAATGAATTTTAGTTTTTTTTTTCAATTATTACACCAACAATCAATTATAATTACAAATATCAACAAAATCTCATAAAATGATCTTATTATTTTTATTCAAACACTTTATTAATTGATTTTTAAAATAGGTTATATTAGCTTACAAGTTCAAAAAAACCATCTTATAAGCTATAACATCTTATACGTTACTAAAAAGGAATTTAACCAAACACTCTCTTAGTATTGTACTTATTTCCTTTTACATCTTATTATTTAAGTATTGAAGTAGTGTCACAAGCTTCTAAGTGACTCGATTTCTAGCTGTGTTTTGTTCACCAGCTTTATAATTGTTATATTTTGGTTGAGTTATGTTAGTAATGCATAGTACGAAGTACATTTGTTTCAATATATATACAATTGACAGTTTGTCGGTTGCAACCAGCTTCGAGATCTAGCAAGATTTAGTTTTTGAAAATTTGTTTGGACATAAATGGACATAAACTGTTTCCTCAAATATCTTGCAGAGATCTGTGGGTAAATAAATGGGAGGACGTCAAAGGAAGTCAATTGACATCAATCCAAGAAATGAAAAGGAACAGAAAGCTTAGTTAGAAAATGAAAGTCAAATCTATTACAATAAATCGTACAACAAACAAATTTGACGAATTTAATAAACAAGAAAAAATCAAGGGTTCGTTTGATTCCCGAATTTCGTAGATCACAATTTTGCCTTCTTTCCTTATAAAAAAGATGTTTGCTGAAATGATGAAAATAATCGAGTGGAAAAAGAACAAGCTTGGTGAAGGTTTGTGAGCTTTAAACTGTCTACTGAATGCTTTAAAAGAGTTTAAAAGGTTTACTATTAAAAACAAATATTAACATATACAGTGGCCAAAGCCAAAAAGGGTTTTGGCCAAAGCACCCATAAGTCAAATTGTCATGAGGTGCATTTACTTGTTATAAGTATCATTGAATAGAATAGCATATGTGTGTTATAGCAACGTGAATGTATTATTAAAGAGTCCAATATAAGAATTCTCTCATCAAAGCGAAAATTTTAAACTAAGAGAAACCTCTACAGACTTTGGGAGTAATTGAAATTCCAAACTACATAAACAGTCTGTGTCTTGATCCCAATTACTCTTCCTCAGTTGTGTGAGCGTGTTAGACCAGATGAAATAACAAATGTCCTCTACATTGTAGCATCTTACATCAGAATGGAAGAAACATAACAAAAGACCCGTTAACACCTTGATAGCATTACATTCTTCTAGAGTCCAACATGAGAATGGCAGGCACAAGAGTTCAACATCAAAGAGAAAATGGAGAGGTTGCTCAGTAAAGAAGAAAAGCTGTTGGGCACTTCCCTTGATTTTGACTAAACCTTTGTACTGTCCACTCACATTTCTCTCCATCTTGTCTCATACATCAAACAATTATAACAAGCACTCGTACTCCATAGTCCATAAAACACAGCCTTCTAGTGGGCAGTCATCAGTCGTCACTATCTCCAACACAAATATCCTTCCCAGTTGACTCTGTCTATGCTTCCCTTCTCTGCATTCACATCAATGGAAATTAACAAGAGAGGATTGAGAAAGACCATTAACCACTGGTTAAAGCATTTGCAACCAAGACTAATGAAGACCATTAATTGACAACCTTTAATTAATAGCATAAATCATCTAATAACCCACGTGACAAGTACTAATTACCCATTTAACTTTTTCACATAATCTCAACTCTCGAGAATACCATTTCCACACCCACAGCATATCAAGACTTGATGGTTTAATTTAATTCCAATTAACTTAGACAAATCTCTCTATGTTTGGATGTAAATTTGCTTAAATTTTCATCCATTATAATTAATACTTTTAAATATGCTGTCAAATGAAATAATATTTTTTATCTCTATTTTTCTACTTTTATGTTTTTTTAAAATTTTTCCATCGTTCTTTTCAAACTAACAAAATACTTCTTTTCAAACATAGTATCTATCAAAACAACTCTTTTTATTTCTTAAATTTTTTCACCAACTTTCTTTCCAGTAAAATTTACATTCAAACAAAACCCTCACTCATTCCTTCTTTCACACACGCACACACACACGAACACATATATTATATAATATCTCAAACCAAGATCCAAAACCTGAAGAAGCAGCTTACTTTTAGCTCCTTCAAGTTTCTACTTGTTCATCCTTTTAATAGACGTCATTCACAAAATGTCTGCCTCCACTCCAACATTGAACCCTTTACAGCAGCAACAGCCACCTGCAGTGGGTGGGGCCCAACAACCATACACCGGACATTCCGGTCGCGGGTCGGTGGGGCCCGTTATCGGAGTGCTTGCCGTGATAACCGTGTTGGGAGCAATGGCTGTGATGATTGGGCGGATTTGTTCCGGTCGGAGGATAATGGGCTACGGGCAGTTCAATTTCGAGAGATGGGTCGAGACCAAATGCGGCTCTTGCATTGATGGCCGGGCGGACCCGCCTCCGCCGCCCGCTGTGGTGGTCGAGCACAGAGTCGGCGGATCCGCCGGCGAAGGCCCTAGGGCGGCAGCTGAAGAGGCTAATGGAAATCATCAACGCGAGAAAGCTGAGTCTTGAATTTTTGAATATGAGGGAATTCAGGATTCGAAGGGTACAACATTTTTCTTTTATTTATTTTAATTGTAATTTGGAAATGAATCCTTTCTTGGGTTATATTTATAAATGTATGTGATGTTTATGTCTACTTTTTATGGCCGAATATTAATTTTGTGATGGAGTAAATGGATTTTTTTTATCTTTAAATAAGTTGTTTTTTTCTTCGAGTTTGAGCACAACTCAAAATCTTCTTGAATGAATATATATATATATATATATATATAATGCAAGATTATTAATCTAGTATCACGTCTTCACATCTCATTCGTGATGATGAATAGAGATTTTGGACATGTGAAAATTTGTTTTGAATGGAATAAAGTCTAGAGCATTAATGGCACTTAACAACCAAGCAATTCATCAATGTCTTTCATTTCATCCTTTTATTATTTTCTTACGTGTATGATTTTTCTAAAGCTATTATGCATTTTATTAATATTGTCTTAAATTTGAAGCCACTCCGTCTGAAAATTCGAGTTGAAATTAGTAGATTTTAATAAAGTTTTTGCAACAAGATCATCAGATTAAAATTAGGTAGACTTGTAAACTTAAAAAGATAAATAAATTAATTTTGGATTGACTCGGTTGAGTGATTCGTGAACTTACGAATATATTTTAAATAATTAAATAAATATTTATATAAAATATAAAAAATTAATGAAATAAAATTCTAAATATTTAAAATATTAAACTTTATTTTTAATTAAAAAAAACAGATTTAAATAACTTACGAAATTAAATAATTTACGAAATTGACGAGTTAAGTTTAAATTAAATTTTTTAATCCGTATAAAAAATTGGATCGATCCATATCAACGAGATAAGTGTAATACTCAAACCTCGACTTGACGATCATGCCAACCCGTTGCCAATTAATGGAAGTGTTTATTGCCTAACGAGAAACCGAAGGCATAGTCAGTGGCTAATTGTGGACGTTCAACATAACAGTCCACTAAAACTTTAGATGGGCTTCATGCAAATCCCTAACCAAGCCCAAGGACTGGACTCATTGAATGGTTTGTTGCCAATATGTGGAGGCCCAATACGTTGTTCATGCCACATGAATTTTGTATTTTTAATGCTGTTATTAAACAAGGACGTCCGTGAGTTGAATTCTAATAGTAATTTTTAAGTATTGAGATTAAGTTTGGAAATTTTCTTTCAAGATTCGAGATTTAGTTTGATAAAAACACAAAAATATTTTCAAACTTAATTAAATTTGAGTTGAACAATTTAATTTATTAACACTACTGTGAAATTGAATTTAGTATATATGGACCCAAACGTCCTTTAACAATGTCATAGGACTGTATAGGGACACGTTCGAGTGGGGAAAAATAAATAAATAAATAAATTGATAGGATGTGAATGATAAGGCACTCTTATAGTAACAAACAAATACTCTTAGCTGTAGCAAGGCGATGGATAATAGGCCGGGGACGACCCAGCCTTGGCGTGGATTCTATCATAATATTTTGTAATAGTCTTTTTTGGCCTTTAGATTTTTGTCCCACTAATGGAACTTTTATTCATTGCCATTGTTGTGTCTAAATATGCCATCACCTATCTTGTCATTAATGCTCTATTTATCATGATTTAGAGGATAGTTGGCTAAACTTCATCAATAGTTTATGGTTTTGTAACTTAAAAAGATGCTTTTTAAAAGTTATAAGATTATGTATCTTATTTGAAAAATAAGCCCATAAAATATTTTAAAAAATAATAAATCATTTTATTTAAATTTATAAGCATAGATTATTGTAAATCTTTTCTTTTAGTTATTATGATAACAATAAATAAAATATTATCAATATATTGTAGTTAAAAAGATTTATGTTATACAAAATGAGGTAAACTTATAAAAGTCACTTTGGAAGAATCAATTTTTTCATAAAAAAGCTTATAAGTTTTATTCATCTTATTTTTGAATTTGTGTACTATTTTACTTAATACATAAGTAATGGATCTTCTACATTTTTATTTATTTATGCAAAGAATTTGTTACGTATTGCCCATAAAAATACATAAATAGACAAAAGTACTGCATCCGTGACGCTTAAAAGTTGAAGTCTGCATTGATCAATTGCAGTAGCTAAAGTTATGAGAACTCTGGCTTTTCTTTTTGGCGCCCTCATATTTTTTTTAAAGGAAAATTTTCTATCATCCAATATATTACTCAATAAATTTTTAATTTAAATTTAAATTTAAAATTTTTATTTATATGTATATATATATATATATAACTAATTAATAGTCTCTAATTATTATAACCATCACAATTAAATCAAGTGTGTGTGTGTGTGTATGCATATACAAGTACATTCATATTTATATATATTTATATTTCTAAAACTAATATACATACAATTACATATCAAATTGTTAATATATGTTTTATACATACGCACACATATACTTATATATATATATATAATATAATAACAATTAAATACAAAGATATTAGTTTTTTAAACATAAATATATATATTTAAATAAATTAAAAAATTTAAAATATTATTCATTTTAACACAATCCTTACCCAACATAATTCCAATAAAACCCCCATCTCCCAAACATGGCAACAAGCCTTACACAATAAATTCACACCACGGACAATATGAACTTTCTTGGAAATCCAACTTCAAGGTGTGGCCAAGAATTTTCTGAAGAACCCCAGTTGAGGCCAACTGTGCTATGTCTTAATTCGTTCATGTGGAGGGAGGTGCTATGTCTTATTTGTTCATGGGGTGAGAGACAAGAAAAATCACAGGGGGGGCTGTGGAACAACAATCTCCACTGTTCCTGTTGCCGAGAGGACAACAGTAGCCACTCAATCAATAACAATATCAACAATGTAATTTTCCTGTACTCGTGCTGTCCCCCTCTTGGGATTTCAGTTCAAGTCCAAACGTCAGAAAGATTGTCTTTTTGTAGATGTGGTTTTGAGACGTGGACAAACATTTGTTTATCTTCCCAAAGATTCAGTAGACACACCATTACAGGGGATCTGTCCAAAACAGGACATTGGCTACTGTTTGCACAGCAACAAGAACAATATGAACAAGAAGGAAAATATTCTATGTATATTTTATTATTTTAAATATTCTTTATATTTTTTAATATTAAATAGTTTTATTTTTATATATCTTAATTTATTAATAAATTATTACAGCGTGCAAAGTTTACTAAGTAGAATTAAACTATCATAAATACAGACTCAAACCGAAATCAATTTCATAAATTCATATTAGAGCGAAAAGTATTAATTACAAGACAACTATAGACGCCGTAAATTGTTGAGGCGAAAATAGAAATATAAGGGGCACAACTTGTAAGAGGCTGAACTGTAATTATACCAAAACCCGAGGGCAGACGAGCAAAAACGACAACAGACCACGTGGCGCAGGTTAGCAAGGTCCTGCGTCTTATCTGTGTTGTGCCTGAACAACGAGGACTGAACTGATGAGCTGCGTCGAGAGTTCGAAGTCTATATTAAGCGGGACTTAGGGTTTACTGTCTTGCTCTCTTGCAGACGCTTCTGTTCGAACATACACACACTTATACATACGCCGAACTCGTTCTGAGAGAGAAGGAAGGCGACTATGGTTGGGAGACCTCGCTGCTTTCTGGACATAAGTATTGGAGACGAGCTGGAAGGGAGAATTGTTGCTGAACTGTACGATGATGTAGTCCCCAAGACCGCTGAGAATTTCAGAGCTCTTTGTACTGGAGAGAAAGGCATTGGCCCGAACACCCGTGTTCCTCTGCATTACAAGGTCTCTTGTTGACTATTTTATGTTGTGCGCTAGCAAGCGTGTGGAAATGTTTGTGATTTTGTGTTCAACCGTGCCTTTGTTTTCGCGGTTGCGTTGATCATAACAAATAATTGAAATTTAGAAAGAGAAAGAGGATTTGGTGAAATGTTCGATAGAAAAATTTAATTTGTTTCCTAGTCAGGGCTGTTACATGACAAGAAAAAGTGAAACTGTTGTTGATTGTTTGAGATTGATGGATGTTGCATCCATTTTCAATACATCTGAATTTTATTCTGAGTTGATTCTGCTCGCATTTTAGGCATGCCATTTGTGCAGAAAAGGTTGCCTTTTTCTGATGTTGATTGCTCTCGTTTCACGAGATGTTGGTCATCGAATCAGGCAATAGCTTCTTTTTAAGGATAGTTTCTTATGATAGTTTTATATTCATTTTAGGGATCTCGTTTTCATCGCGTCATTAAAAGTTTTATGGTACAAGGTGGTGATATTTCTGCTGGTGATGGAACTGGTGGGGAATCGATTTATGGGTTGAAATTTGGAGATGAAAATTTTGAACTAAAACATGAAAGGAAAGGCATGTTGTCGATGGCCAATGCTGGGCCCAATACCAATGGTTCCCAATTTTTCATCACCACAACTAGAACATCTCATCTGGATGGGAAGCATGTTGTATTTGGGAAGGTTATCAAAGGCATGGGAGTTGTTCGTTCCATTGAGCATGTCGCTACTGGTGAAAATGATCGCCCTGCAGTTGATGTTGTTATTTCTGATTGTGGAGAAATTCCAGAGGGGGCAGATGATGGAATAACTAACTTCTTTGGAGATGGTGACTTATACCCTGACTGGCCTGCTGATCTAGACGAGAACTCTAGTGAGCTCTCTTGGTGGGTGACTGCCGTGGAATCAATAAAGGGATATGGGAATGAACATTTTAAGGTAAAAACATGAAAAAAAAATAGCAACCATTGGTCAATGAGGTTCCTCACTGACTCACTCCTCTCCTTCTTACTTCTATACAGATCGTATATTTTTCTTTTTTGCACCCTTTGGCTGTCTTGATAAATCAGCTTCACTGATGTGTGCAGAAGCAAGACTATAAGATGGCTCTCCGGAAGTATCGAAAGGCTATGCGATATTTGGATGTGTGCTGGGAAAAGGAAGGGATCGATGAAGGTGGCAGGATATTCTTTATTTTTTTATTTTCATTTATGGCATTTTCCAACAGCTCTTGGACAATAAGAATCTGATTCATGGTTTTTCTTTTTCTTAATCTATTTTTGAAGCAGATAAGAGCTTATATTTGAGAAAGATGAAAGCACAGATATTTACCAACAGTGCCGTGAGTTACTTCTTTTAATTGCCTCTACTTCTTTAGGATATTAAGATTTTCTGGTTTCATCCTGGCATGGCACTGCTCCTTCATAAGGAAAATGATATTTACAAATTCAAATGCATTGCTAGCTTTAGTTTTGTTTTGCATCTTTGCTGTATTGCTTTCCTTTGTGTGTGTTAAGACGGAAAACTGTTTTTCTCAATATGAGAAGGGATCTGTATAATATGTGTGTGTGTGTGTGTGTCCCCATGTGCTTCTCTCTCATGGGTCTTTCAGCTTCCTATTTCCATTGGATTCTTTATTGGGATTTTTTTGTACACTTGCTTCTTATCTCACTCGAGATGGTATTTACATTTTCTTATGTCCTCAAAAGATTGTAATGTTCTTGAATCTTCTTTCCACAAAATCATCTTTATTGCATTCGTTTCTTTTTATTTTAGCAATTGCTGCTTACTCTTTCAAAGTGAACAGTTATTTGATTATATTGCCAGCATTTGAATTTTTCCATGGCTATACTTCTGGCATTGTGCTTCCATTCCTTTTAGAAATATAGTCTTTTCACCAAACATTGTGCTATCTTCTTTTCATAGGCTTGTAAACTGAAACTTGGAGACTTGAAGGGAGCACTTCTGGACATAGACCTTGCAGTGCGTGATGGTGAAAATAATGTAAAGGCATTGTTCCGGCAGGGCCAGGTTGTTTCTTTCTTCCTATGGGCAAACATTAGCCACTGAATGCTTTATTATATCTTAGTCTTGTAAATTTTCCTCATCATAATAGATTTGGTTAAACAAAAATTTTATGAATAATTGAGTTTTAACTTGATTTATAGACCTGATGCTTTAATTGAAAATGTCATTGGATTAGGAAGTCTTGAAGTTACTGGTGGTAGTTGGCTGAAATAATCACATTTTATTTTTAGATGTAAGTGACCATGCTTTACTCTCTAGTCTATCTTGGGAACTTTGTTCTAGTAAATAATAGGTCATTTATACAAATAAGTTCAAACTGTTAGGAGCAAGTGCAGATCGGGATCTATGAAATTGGTATTTCTTCTACTTCCTTTCTCGACCAACAAAATTGGCATGCATTTTTAGTTGGACTCTACCAAAAAATGTTCTATATATGGACGAATATTACTCAAACAACTTCAATGAATTGACAGCTCATGCACAACCACCAGGCAAAATTATAACCTAGCCTGATATCCTGACAACTGACATATTTGAAAGTTTTTTCTCCTTCCCTTGTTATTCTTCTCATCTTGCTTGTGCAAGGCTGACTAGATGAATGCCTTAAATAGATAGACCCTGATATAAATAGTGAATAAATGAATGTATTTTTTCTGGAAAACTAAATTATAAATGCCGTAGGACTCGTGCAATAGTAATGACCGCAGATTGCTCTGTCATCTTATGGAAAATTTTTTCTTTTGTTTTATGGAGTTTGATCTGTTGATGGAGAGTTTACATGCCTAATTTGTAAGGACTATTATTATCAATAATCTAGTTTGAGCAGTATTAGTTTTAAACTTATCGTTGAAATTTGATTTCCTCAATCTCGCTAGTGATCTACTGCTCTCCAACTTTACAGCCGGGTGCCTTTAACATACTTTTGTGCCATCGCATTTGAAACATGCGTTTCTGGAACTTTGTCACTTTCTTTTATCTTCAGAGCATAGAGCAGAAATCTTTGGATAATCTGGCAATCTTTTGCTGTCTGTAGGTTATTCTGGGAACTCTGTAGGCTTAACTGGGTCATCCTGTTTTTCTTGATAGTGAGAGATTATGATAAGATTGTTGTTCTTCGGTTACATTTACTGCATGCCAATACATGTTTTATCTTGGTATTGTGTAATAAAGTTGATGATGACAAGTATCTATTAGGCACTTTGTGCTCATTCAGTGCATATAACCTTAGTTGTTTCCCTCTTAGCTCATTTCATGTATCATCCTTTGGGAGGTCTCCAACCACTTATGCTTGCAGCTCTTTTAACATTTGTAATGCTGATACCTGTACCTTCTATAATGATCAGGCACACATTGCTCTTAATGATATAGATGCTGCAGTAGAGAGCTTCAAGAAAGCATTGGAATTGGAACCAAATGATGGTTAGCAACATCTCTCTTTCTCTAAACTTCTTTGTGCATTTTTCCTCTATAATAATAAACTAGTGTATAATAAAGGAATTTCTTTGTGATATATGACCCTATTTAGGCCTGAAAGGAAATGACCGGAGTGTAACACCCTGGCTTTCCTTGGTCATGTTCTAAACTGTGTCCTTGAGCTTAAAAATGTATGCGGTTTCCTTTTCTCTCGAAGTAGGTTTTGGACGAGTAATCTTTTATGATTAAGTAGGTTTTGGACGAGTAATCTTTTATGATTGAAGCAGAAAAGTTTATGTTCATGCTTTCTGGACCTTTCTGGAGCATTCTAGCTGATTTCCTCTTCTTCTTTCTTTTTCCTGGCTACAGGAGCAATAAAGAAGGAGCTGGCTGCTGCAAAGAAGAAGGTAATGTCATTTTTTTCAATCTGTTATCATT
This sequence comes from Avicennia marina, assembly GCA_019155195.1. NCBI lineage: Eukaryota > Viridiplantae > Streptophyta > Magnoliopsida > Lamiales > Acanthaceae > Avicennia > Avicennia marina. The sequence continues at coordinate 1,088,639 of JACDXK010000032.1, forward strand.
AAAATCTTAGTTATTCTCTAGCTGAGTGCTGATCTCACGCCCCCCCGTCCCGACCCCCTTGGTTTTCTCTGGAATAGATTGCTCAGAGACTTGACCAGGAGAGAAAAGCATATGCCAAGATGTTCGAATAGTAATTGAGTAAGAATATATACCTTAATTTTATGACCACAAAGCACAATAAAGTTTCATGTGACTTTAACAGCTGATTTGCTGCTTTTGCTGCATATACATCTCTCAATCGGATGTTTTCCTTTTCTTTTGGATGTAGGTTGTGCTCAACTGCTTATTATTTACTGGATTGCAGTGGAAACTGGCAGCTGAGGGCAGGTACTTAGGAGGTGGGTTTCTATTTTTATTTCCTCTAATATCTCATCGATTACATAAATTATTTACGCAAGGATGGTCTTTGTAATTCAAAGCGTGCCTTAAATTTGGTCTGATATGCTTCCGGTTTGTCATCTTCATAGGTTCTCAAGTTGAAAAGGTTGTTAGCGAAATAAATGTCGGAAGTTCTGACTATACCAAATCAGAAGAGAACTTAGACATTGGAGCTATGATGTGGTACAACGATTTTGTGTTGTAACATTGTGTTCCTTGTTGTTTTGCAGCTCTGTTGAATTATTTGAACATTTTATCCGTTTTGATCATGTCCTTGATATTGAGGGTCACTAAAATGTTGTATTATGCAACACCTAATGCCAATTTATTTCCAGTTACCATATTGCAGAAACTTGAGAGTCTGACGGGTTGGATGTGTTGTTTCAGGGAATCGCCTCTGTGAAGCTTGAGTGACTCGACTGTAGTCGAGTTTAAGTTTTCTGTGCTAATGTTTGTTTGCTTATCTTGGTGGAGGATAAAATTAATAAAAATTTCAGTAGGGAGAAAAATTGTATTTGATTGTAAGATTTTAATGAGATAAAAATTTCACTTGTATTAAATTTGAGTATTCATACATACATATACAATAATAATAATAATAGTAATTGAATGATATAATAATGTATAATAATTATTCTTTTGCACGGAAAGATTGACTTGGAAACAAAAATACTTAAAGGCCTAATCTATATATATATATATATATATATATATATTTACTCTTTAATTACGGCTCCACATTTTTTAATAACTACGTTTGATTGGCACATATTGATTTCTAAAATGCTTTTATTCCAATTTATTTTTTATTCTTTATTCTTTGTTTATCTTTCTTGTGTCAACATATTTTTATTTTTCTACGTTCCACCTATTTTATTTTTATATTATAATATTTTCAAAATTTTGAATGAATTTATTTGCTTTATTAAACATATATTAATATTATATTATATAATTCATAAATAATTTTATACGCATGAGTGTGTGGAATTCACTAATTTATACTAAGATAGTAATGGAATCAGGTTGTACAATATAAAATTATTTAAAATACTCTTAGTCCTTCGCATATTTCTCTTTCTCTATTCTTTTTAATTTTATTCATATCATTTACTTCTTACTTTTAATTTAATTTATTTTTTAAATTTTAAATCTATTTTGTAATGTATACTCTATAGTAAGACAAGAGACACAATTTTAATTGTACAATATTAAACTGTTATTATACTCTTATCTAAATATTTTTTTATTTTCCCTTTCTTGATTTTCTTTTGATATATCTCTATATTTTCTCTTAATCCTTTTGACAACTTTCAATTCGCTCGTCTGCTTATTTTTTTAAACATTCATCTGCTCTTAATTTCAAATTAATATTATTTTTAGTATTATTTGCTGCGATGCGAAATTAGTATAATATATATTAAAATGCGTACTCGCGCTGTGAGCGCACCCTAGTACTTGCGTAAATAATGACGGTGGAGTTACGTAGGTATGAGGTAATCAGCAGCGTCATCCTCGGTTGCCAGCCGGAACCCAACGGGTCAACTCAAGCGCGCCTTTCCGTTTTCGGTTAATCGCGCACTTACATTTCGCTATTTTTGGGTTGACATTTCACGCTTTTTAAGAGTTGACGAAAGCGAGTGGTGGACGTCCATTTTGATTCAGAAACACTGATGCACCAACAACACAATCCATTCCACTTTTAAAATTACTTTTCGAAGACATTCCCTTTAAATTTATTACGGGTTACGACGTGGATTTATGTGTTTACGCGTGTTACACACCAAATCAATTTTAATCCAACATTTTCTTTGCGTACACACACAAGTAAAAATTATTATATGAATAAATTATATAATTTTATTGATTAAAAATATATAAATTATTTTTTTTTATTTTTTTACATTTAAAATGAAATTATTTAAAATTTAAATTTATATCATTTTTTCAAGATTTCTAGAGAAAAATAAAGCTAAAGATGAGAGACTAGAAATTCAAGTGTTAATTAGATTAATAAAATCGTGAGAAAAGGAGTAACGAGAAGAAGGATGTTTTAGTTTATCTACGACTAAGACCAAAGGAAGTTAATATAAGGTCTTAAGCTTAATTAAATAGTACATGTATGAGTGTGCGCACGCGCGATTTGACATTGTATGTATACACGCACACACTTTTGCTCCCCCCATGTAATTGAGAAAATCACAAATATTGTTCATTGATCGTCCTCAAAAACTCTCCTGCACTAATCACTCATTTTTGAACTACATATGCATATGATTTTTCATCTAATTACCAAAGAATGATAGACAAAAGCTTGCTTTTAAATAATTAAGACATATGTTGAGAAGGGACAGATTTATTAGAACCGTTCAATGAAATAGTGATATACCCTATAACGTTAATGGAATCAGAGAGATGTTGATTGTAAATGTAGATTCTTGACTAATTAGTAAGATATTGATGTTTATGTATATTAATATTTTATGCATGTAAACTTTGAATGTCGTAAAATTATGTATATGTCCAAATAGTTGCACTAACAAATCTTATTTATAAGAATTTTTTATACACAACTATTAAAACCTTATTCGCGGTCACAAATTCCTTGAATGGGCATTGAAAAATCGGTACGATTTGCATACCATGTGTTTATATAGCAAATACTATGCCATTCAACATGTGATATTAAGAACATATGTGTAGATGCATTATTAAAAAATAAGTATTCAAACATTGATTTGAAGAACAAAATAGATATATGGATTTCACTTTTTGTTGTCAATGCATTGTTTCATAATTGTGTTAAGTGTGGATAAGCCTTATACTTGAGATGGCATAATTGGCTTTTTGCGCATGATAGTTAATATGTTATTAGGGCATTAAAGATCAATTGTTAGTTCTATTTGATTGATGTTTCATGAGACAAATTTTTTTGGCCAAAGTAGTGTATGATCCTTTGAGTTTTCGATAAAATATTAGTCTTATGAGTTAACATTAATTTGGTAATATGATTAAACCAATGAATTTGATTAAATTTATGACTCTTATTCAATTAGAACAAAGTAAGATAAAATACTTTTACCGTATAATATTGACAATAAAGAAGATTCTTGTGATCTATTCACGTCATCGTAACTGGGTTATGATATAGACTGTAAGACAAGCAATGTTTATATCTTTTAAACTATGCTCATTGCCAATTAAAGATGAATTTAGAGAATCATATACAAAAGAATGAAAAAGGACAAGTTAGTAATTTGGCTTGGGGCATAAACGAGACTTGAGAAGTCTCGTGGTGATCTTAATTTGATTGTAATGTCATTAGGTGAAGTGGATTTCCTATTATGTTTATTGATAATGAAATTATTAATTAAAAATATGACGGGCCTTCAATTAAATTAAAAAAATTAATAATTAAATATAGTGCGGATTTAAAATAAGTAAAGGTTTATTTAGGAAGCTCGTAGCATATTTGCTTTAGATGCCATGTATGGAAACAATAATCCTACCTTTTTGTAAAATAGTATATCTTAAAATTAAATAGATTTAAAAGAATTCCAAATCATAAACAATCATATTTTAACCTATATTTTCGTTTCTCCTCATCAAGTAAGAGAGAAAAGGTCTTCTAACCTTTTTTTTATTATTATTTCTAATTTTCTCTCTTGTTTTAAAGTATCCATACCTAAAGTAGTTTGTATCAGGTAACTTGTCAAAGAGTTCGTGTAGAATTTTAGAGGTGCTTGTTTGTGTTCGTTCTAAAGGTTGTGCCCTATGGGCTACATTCATCAATCACGTGAGTGCCTCACCTTGGATAAGATTTCAAAAGACAAATTTTATATGTTTTTGAACTCATTGGCTATGTTTGGAACCCATATTTCAACCCTCACCTATTTTATCGCACTCCACACTATCAAACATATTACTTAATAAAATTAACTAAATTCAAATTTAAATTTTCCCTATCTCATACGTATAATTAACTAATCATCGTTCAATTATTACATCTATTCATAATGAAATCAATATTTTTATATATCACACATTTTCACATTTATATTTATTTATACGCCAAAAAACTAATCATTATTCTTATATATTATCACATCATTCAATCATTATTATATTATATTATATATATATATATATTCAAATAAATTAAAACTTTTATCATATTAAAATCTTACAACTAAACAGTACTCGTCTTAATACAACTTTCACTAAACATCTTATTTAACCAAAAACCCCCTTCCAAGAATAGTGATTCTTGATGTGTGTTCTATGTCAAGTGTTGTCCAGATTTAGATTTTACATTTCGTTTTAAAATTGAAAATTTTGCAATCCCGACACATTGAAATCCAACAACTAAACCCTTTTCACGAAGTTGTGCGGTCTAGAAGTTAGTAGATCTAACTGGGGAGAATGGTAAGAGGGAACAAACTTCTTAGCCGTAAGCCCAACAACACAATACACTATAATCATAATAGTTAAGTGGAAGACTTTGAAAATCCAAGAAAATGCAGACTAATGCAACACACTTTACACCTAGTATTCTAATGCTATCTTACCAACCCAAGCAAGAAAGGAAAAAAAAAAAAACCACAGCTAATTCTGACCTTTTCCAACTAAAATCGTTCTCAGAATCTCAACATCCTCACAAACCCTTGCTATATAAACCTCTACCTGCTTCATTTAACTCCATCACAAGTTCACCAGTGGATCATCCCAACTCAGCGCAGGGGAAGCAGAAAAATGGCTGTGAAATCATCATGTGCAGGAGCCATAGCCCTTGTCATGGCAGTCTCCATGTTGGCCATTGCCACGGCCAACAAGAACTGCACTACTGGTGCAGGAAACTGGAACCACACAAACGGCTTCTGGGGCTACAGACACAAGATCAATGCCACTCAGGGCCCCAACAGATTCATCGTCGGTGGATCCGACAACTGGCGTTTCGGGTTCAATTACTCCGACTGGGCCATCAGGAGCGGACCCTTTTACTTGAACGACATTCTAGGTGACTATCCACCTCAGCCTGCAACCTGTTCATACATTCAAGCATGCATGTATAATTTGATCATCTGTATGTGGTGTTTGTGGTGCAGTGTTCAAGTACGATCCACCGAACGACACGACGTTCCCCCACAGTGTGTATTTGCTGCCGAATTTCTGGAGCTTCCTGAAGTGTGACCTGAGAAGAGCTAAGAGAATCGGAGATGTGAACGCCGGAAGTGGGCAGGGATTGGAGGTTGTTTTGAAGAGATGGCAGCCTTACTACTTCGCCTGCGGCGAACGCAACGGCTTTCACTGCAACGTCGGCCTCATGAAGTTCGCTGTCTGGCCCTTGATCCGTTGGTTTTATTGAAAAATGAAGGCCATGTTTTCTCTTGAAGTCGTGCCAATCTGCTTTTGTCTTGTGTTTTCCTACGATTAATAGTCATCTATACCATGTTTCTTTTTATTTTTGACATCCAAAACACACGTTATAATTGTTATACCTTTTAAATTTTATCTCAATCTCACCTCTATTTTTACATAATTTCTAAAAAAAACATACTTAAAAACACACATTCAATAACAAAAACAAACAACCATAGTTTTTTTTTTTATTGTTTGTGTGCAGCAAATGAGTGTTGTGAGATTAATACACTGTCTGATATGTTCTTGTAAGATTGACGTTCAGTCAATTTATTGAAATTCTGTCTCTCCGTCTGCAACATTATATCGAGGATTACTCCTTGTTCAATTCAAGTATAATTGCTATAGTCCATTTTTAAATTCACCAAATACACCGCCTCTTTTCCCATTTCTCAATTGTCCTCGTCGATCCAAACACTTCACCAACTATTCAATCAATAGGAGTGTGTTTAAAGAGAGGAATCGTGACCAATGTAAATTGATGACTCGTGCTTACTTAGAAATCTCACTGAAGACCAACAATTGTAATAACCTATTCCCATTGCACTAAAATTTCAACAAGGCCATTTAGATCCTCAAACGCCAGCTCCTCGTGCCTTTAGATCAATTCCTCTATTTCATGTTCTTGTTCTGTCCTTTGTCTTTGTCTTCTATCTCATTTATTTTTTCTAATTTATTCTTTCAATTAGCTAATACACAATGGGCATATATTCATGTAATCAGGTTACAAAAAATAATACACTAACTATTCAAATTATTCTTCAAATGAGTTGACAAATACTTGAGTAGAACTTATAATAATTTTATAGAATTCTAACTCAAATTTGAATTTAAGTTCTAAAAAAAAAGAAAGAAAGAAACATTTCAAAGTTCAAGTGAACTTCATTGGATTCAAAATACACTCTAATTGGAATAGTTTAATTCATCAACACCCTACTATTTTATCCTCCAATCCCAAAAAATGATCAAACGCGTAATCCTAAAATTCGTCAATTGGGCTCGCAAATTGCCCTTCGTTAGCAAACGCTTTTGAGTGCTGTTGTGCCTCTCTCTGTTCGCTCCTCCGCGCTTCAAACTCTACAAAATCGCCCAATCCCCGGCGGAGGAAGTTGCCCCAGTTTTATCCCGACGATGGAAAGGGTGATTTAGTCTTTTTGTGCCTTAAAGATGCCTACCAGACGTGCAAGTCGAGCTCCTCGGTGAAAAGTGTTGGATTTGACGGCAAAAGGGTTCTCTGATTTGAAACTGATAGATAGAGCTTCAAAGATTACAAACACAGCTAAATTTTCATGGGTTCATGCCCGGTGTATTGTGCCATGATCGGTTAGCCAGAATTGTGCATCATGATGTGATAGATAATGGTCTTGTGTCAAATTTTTTCCCTTGCCTTTTTGTAAAATGGGTAACATCAACGAGGCATATGCATTTGTTGAGATCGATGGTAGTGAGAAATTTAGCGCAGAACGTGGTTGTGTATAATGTGATAATAGATGGATTGCGTCGAGGAGGGAGGATTGAGATGGGAAAGAAGCTTCTCTTAGGATTTGTGGACAAGCTTACATCCTTCCATGGTAACAACGCATTGATCAATGGGTATTGTGTGATGATAATATGATCTGCCAAAGGCATGTGATGTTTTATTTCTAGGTTCCGTAGAAAGTTTTTTATTTATTTAGCTGAGGCGTTTGAATGAAATAGGAGATGTTGGAGAAGGAAATTTTCCATATGCCATTGCTTATTCACCCTTCATTTAACGTCTTTGTGGGCAGAGTAGATTGATTGAAGCTTGCGGATTATTCGAAAAAACTGCGGAATCATATGATCTTAAAGAGCTGATTTCGTGTGAAACCACTGAGCTATTCTGTGTAAAAATCAATGAAACAATGCTTGGGAGTGATGTGTGAATATAGTATGAAAGACAGACCTCGTGTTCTAATTTAAACCAATTGTTTGGTGGACCTGGAGATTGGAATGTTCTGCTGTCCTCAGTCCCTCTATGAAGGCCAAGAAAAAGGTTAAGGGCAAAGTCAATCTGGCTGGTAACCCGACACCTTTTGAGAAGTACTGATGGACAAATTATCAAACAGATAATTTTCCAAGAGAATGTAGATGAGTTTTGAGCCTTGGGTGTTCCTAAAGGGGTAGCAGAGAGTCTTTACAAGTCCCCTGAGATTGGAGAGGAGCTTATGCTTTTATGACTATTCAACAACCTTTCTTAGTTGGTGAAATTCTGAGCCGTAGTGTGCTTTCACGTTCCAGCATTCTTCTTCCTTGAATGGTTTTTTTGAGTATGCTCAATATGGGGTTAGTTGTGATTTGGAACATCATATTTATCTGCTTAGTATGATGTCTAGTTTGAGAGTTAAAAATTTCACCTATAGTTTCTGTTACTTCAGCTTGGAAGCAGGGGAGGATTGAAAACCCAGTACTTCTTCATGGCAGTCGTGGTGGAGTATCAAGTGTGGATGACTTTCAACTCTTGAGTGAAGGTTCCCTAATTTGGTGGTAAGTAAATTTTGATTGAAAGAACAAATTTGGCTTTAGCCGCTTTAATTGAAAATTAATTACAGACACATGCTAATGTACCACAAGACAGAAGAAATCACTCATTAAACAATTCTGCTTATTGCCAAAAGCAAAAAGTTAACAAGTGCCTAGTGTGCCAAGCAGTGGTCCAAATTCCAAGAATGCCATAGGCTTACCTTCACCCCCTCAATCCTTTGCCCTACCTCGAGTCTACCACATCCATTAAAACTACTGGAGACCTCCCAATCTTTCTACATCTGCCACAGATCCCACATATTAAACATCTTCCAAGGTGCAATTTCTCAACCTGATGTCTGGCGAGGCTTCTACACTGATCTTGCTGGCTATCTTTATTTTCCATCATGTGGTCCAAGCAAGTGCCACAAACTCCACAGGTGACATACTCTATGAGATCTATCCCTTCATAAGAGTGTACAAAGATGGGAGAATACAGAGGTTCATTGGACAAGGCTTTGCTCCTGCATCAACTGATCCTGCCACTGGGGTTCACTCCAAGGATGTGAAATTCGATCCAAGTCGCCATCTTTCAGCCAGGCTTTACCTGCCTAAACTTGCCAATCCAGCCCACAAGCAGCCTCTTCTAATCTACTTCCATGGTGGTGGATTCTTCACGGAATCTGCCTTCTCTCCCACTTACCACAACTTTCTTAACTCACTTGTAGCCGAAGCTAAAGTTGTTGCGGTATCGGTTAATTACAGATTAGCCCCTGAGCATCCTCTCCCCATTGCTTATCAAGATTCTTGGCTTGCTCTAAGATGGGCCTTTTCCCACTTCAAAGGGAATGGAAGTGAGCCATGGCTTAGACAGTATGCTAATTTTGGACATGTTTACTTGGGTGGAGACAGTGCCGGTGGCAATCTTGCACACCACATGGCCATCCGGGTCGGGTTGGAAAATCCGGATCCGGATATAAAAGTTGTTGGGATGTTTCTCAACTGTCCTTTCTTCTTGGGGAAGAAGCCCATTGGGAATGAATCCGCAAATGCTCATACACAGACTCAGATGCAAAAGCTGTGGCTCTATGCCTACCCCAACAGCTCAGGCTTGGATGACCCGTTGGTGAACCCAGGTACGGATCCAAATCTGGTAACGGTGGGATGCAAGAGGGTTTTGGTCTACGTTGCTGGGAATGACTTGTTGAAGTTCAGGGGTTGGTATTACAAGAAAGCACTGGAGAAAAGTGGGTGGAATGGAGAGGTTAAGGTTGTGGAGGTGAAAGGGGAGAACCATGTCTTCAATTTGTTGAAGCCCAAAAGCCCTAAGGCCATGGCCATGCTCAGGGTCTTGGCTTATTTTCTCAATTTAAGGTAAATTACAGTTGTCAATCTTCATTGATTACAATTGTTGTCTACTTTTGTCAAATCTGTTGAATAAAACGGCTTTGGATTCAAGTGTGCGCCAGCTTTGCTCAAAATTTTTTGTCTTGGCCCACTTCAAAAAGATTTTTCCAATGGATTGGATGATTTGACATGAAGATGAGATAATGTTTGGTATGATTGGAAGTTTGTTTGGATGAGATGTTATTTGGTATGATATGAAAGTTTTTTTATTGTAATTTGCAGGCTTTTTCTGAATGCTGATGAAAAAGAAAATTAACATACAAATTTAAGAATAGTATAAAAATAAAAGAGACATTAAAAAATGTTAATTATTTGAATAATATGCTTTTGAAATATAAATTTTGATATAGTGGAAAATTTGCATTTCATGCAAACATAACGTCATAGATTCTGGTATGATATGATTTTTTTTATATGACACTACAATATTTATAGAAATGCTAGTAAATATAATTTTTTTAATATACGTGATGGATTAATGAAGTTTATTGATTATGATAAATGTCAAAAGTAAATTAGGAGGTTAAATACTTCATTTGTTTTTAAAATACAATTCAGAAGATTAAAATGTAAAACTATAAAATTAATATAAATATATTACTCATAACAATAAATAATTGCTAAGCAATTTCTTTAAATAATCATATAATTTAACCCTATCAATTTGGTCTCAATTTTCCTCCTCATCAATAACTGGGAGCTCGTTTCACCAGTGCTATTTTGTGTTACAGTTGTACGCATTAAAAAGCAAATTAGTAAGGCAAATCAGGACTTATTTAATTTTTTAATTATTTTATTTATTGAGAGATTTTGAACTTAAAATCCTGTTTTATGTAGGTTTAATATATTTTCATAATAATTTGTAATTTCTAGTGTATTTATGGATTCTAAACTTGAATTTTACATAGATTGTATGGTTTATATCGGGCCTAAAGCCAACATCGGAAGTATCTTGGGCCTATATTGGGCTTGAAACCCACTTTTGTTATACTATTGGGCCAATTATACGGAAGCAAGGCTACACTTAAAAAAAAAAAAATGATGCGTATATTTTTAGTTTATTTTTTTCTAAATTATGTAAAGTAAGAAAAAAATTAAAGTATAATGATTGAATATGTGTATTTTGGAGGGGAAAATGAAATTGAACAGAGCTGAAAGGTCTGATAAAGTGCCAATTTAATCTTTAAATGAGCTTTTAATCAAGTTCATTTTTAAGGTTAAATAACCTATTGTTTGATTCACTCTCCATTATTACTAATGATCGAATACACTCGATGCATATGTGTAAAAGAAAATTAGAATATGCCTATATATGTAAATTATTTTTACAAGTAAAAAGGCTTATGTATAATTAGATAAATGCATTCATAATATTTTAAATCTAAATTTACATCATTTTATAAAACTGGAAAGCTGATCTATATGTTGATCTATATGCAGGCTTTCTCGTCTAACCTAATTGGTAAATACCCAATCAAATTATGGGCCATGTGTTAACATGGATTATGTATTGAATGCTATCATGAGACACATAAAGATAACAATATTATAACGAACACTTGATATGCAATGCCCGATGTTTGGAAATTTATAAAATTTTTAGTCAATTAGCTTATAAATCACTAAAATAAAATATTTGAAGATTATAAATTCTTTAAAAATAAGTTGACAATCCCCATCTCATTAAAAATATTTTATAAATTATTTTATTTTATATATTAAAAACGATATGAATACTGTTAATTACATTGTATTTATGACATTTAATTTATTTTTTATCAATATTAGACAAAAAATTATAAACATGTATGATTATAAATTTCAACAACATTTTATAAGACGATCTTAAATTATTCTATCTAAATACTTGACTAACTTATTTTTAAAATAAAATTTATAAACTTGTAAGTTTCAAAAATATCTTATAAATTATATATCTTATAAATTTTAAAAATAAACTTAGCCAAACACCCTCTAAGTGCAGCATTTCGTGGACTAGTGGAATAAACTTATAACTATTTATAATTCAATCATTTTCAGTATCTAATCCTATCCCAAACCTGACAGGGAAATTTAGGTTCCATACACCTGCGTGCATTTTCAAATTTATACCCATTTCATGAATAATAGAATGAGGCTCATTAATTAAGAAGACTGAAGTGACCTCATGACCAGGTAATATATTTGAATTAGCCTTAGGTCATTTTAGGTCAATTGGTCCACATCCCTACATGTTGAAGTTCTTACTGTCTAATAATATTTGCCTCAACCCTAAGGCACTTGATTGATCTGCATAAATCAAATTTGACTGCATATCCGAAAGGACAATTGGACAATGAGATATATATATAACATACATATATATATATATATATATATATATTGAGATAAAGTGAAAAAATATTTTTTAGATCTGAGTTATATAGATGATGTTGAATATGTGAATGAGCGGTGTTTAGAATACAAAATGTGATTATTTCAAAGATGTGATGGATGTTATTTGTTGACAGATGTATTGGCATAACATGCATATATAAATAATAATTGTATAGATTAGAAATATAGAGAATGATGAAATTTGTGGTAGAAAAATGAGAGAGAAGAGTGAGAGTTTGTGAAATAAAACGAGAGAAAAGTGAAAAAAGTTCATTTTTTTTTTAAATTAAAACAGCCTAAAAAATATGGACATAAGGGTTTAATCTTAGAACTGTTTTTTTAATGAGAAATTAAAATTGGATTTTGGATTCAAATTCATTTGATGTGGGCATGTGAATGGGAGATACCACAATATCAAAAAATAAAAAAAATAAATTCAATATTTAAAGTAACATATTACGGAAATGTCTAGTGTGAAACAATAGTCTAGTAGACTTAACCATATTCCCACATAAGCTGCTCAATTCAATCTAGCCTTTGACGTCTATTTTTATTATTCAAATCTTTAAGAATATGAAAAAACGCTGTTCCACTCTTTCATAATGCGAGAAAACTAGAAGTTGTGTCCTCCCTCTCTATCTATCCAACGGAAGGAAGGGTAAAGGCTTTTGGCATCTTTTATAATTAATTTTATTTTTTAAGTCGCATGTTGCTTTCTACTACATTGTTTCAAATGAAATTTTACCATAACATTTTTCTAATTTGAAATAATCATAGAATGAAAGTGGTTGGACAGATTCTTCTAATTTGAAATAATTGTAGAATGAAAGTGGTTGGACAGATTCTTCTAATTTGAAATAATCATAGAATGAAAAGTGGTTGGACAAGTCTATCACATCGTCTAAGTGGTTTGGGACATCTCGATTTCCTTCTTCGACACACTACATGCACATTCAAATATTTTTAACTATATATAATTACAATTCTCATTCATTCAATTTGTAATTCTATCTTATTGTTTAGGCCCTCAACAGAAAAATTTACACTATTTCTAAAATTTTTCCCTCACTTATTTCCACGCAATCTCAAAAAAATGTATACCTAAAAGATTACACACACCTAAATTTAATAACAGAATTGAATTTTCTGACTGGACCCATCACAGCAATCCTTGACCTATTCAACCGTGAGCCCCATACTCCATTTAATTCATCTCACAATCTTGACCCAGTCCAACAATTTTGACCACGGCTTAAATCAGGCATGACTCATCACAGTTTCCAATTAGGATGACCTCTCTCACATCCTCAAACTATTCCCTTCCTGCATTAATATGGGTTCAAAATTGAGGGCACCTCTGATGAAAACGGACCACTGTCTTGAAACCTAAGCAGGCAAACACAGTACAATGGATGCAAGAAATGGACATCCTCTGAATTCACAGCCTGCTGACCAAAAGTTGTCTCTAGTCACTCATTTAAGGGCAGACTGGCAGCACTGAGTAATTGAGGAAGAATTGAATAGAAGTAGCTACCTCACCAAATCCCTACTGCACTGCTGCACTGCTGTCTGCACAGGTTGGTCTGTCACACGCACACGCACACACGCATGTGTGAGTACGAGTTTTGGTACTATTCCACCGCTATTCTACACTCACGTGTCTGCATTCAAATGCTGTTTTTGCTTTTTCTTAATCACAAGCTCACCCAACCAATGAACAGTGGGGTGAAGGGTTTGGAACCCTATCTTCATATTTGAAAGTTTGTAAAACAACCATTAATCCATATTCACACACCACCCTTCAATTGAAGCGCCTGTTATGTAGATGAAAGAGGCAGGTGACAAGGACACAACCCTTGTTTTGGGGAAGGTTGCACTAATTGTGGGGCATCCCATTGATTCTTCTTCATCTGTCTCATTGTCGTAGGGGAATCCAATGTTATTACCTCATCCATTCAGCCCTTCAGTGGTCTCTGTCATTTGGATAACAACATGTATGAGTTGTGTCTCTTGTTTCTTTGACTCCATTATGCTAAACTGTGTCCGATTTTATCAATTAATTAACACAATTTTGTTACCAAAAGTTTGATATTCTCTTTTGCTAGGTCATTTTGGTCTACATTAGCTTCAAACTATGCGCTTACTATACAAGTTAGTTTAACTAGCATCACATTCTCTTCCATCCAATCCTATGAGTTCTACCCACTTTTCCAATCGTTGTGGATCTCACTCTTCTCTTTAATTTTATTATACTCTGAATCAGTAACACGGGTCTTATTTTAATACTATTTATTGGAGTTCAACATGACTATACTATTGTATTATTGTTTTGTCATCTATTGATCTTTAAATAATTTTGTTAAAATACCATTTACAACTAACTTCCATCTATAATAACACCTTTAGTCTCTTAATATTTTACCCATCTTACCCCTGTTATTTTAATTAATTAATACGCAATATTTTCTTTTCAAATTTGAATTCAGACTCCATAACTTCAATTTTTTTAATATCATGATAATTCATTTTTAATTATATAAATATCAAAATCACTTATCGTTGTCTCATGCATATTATATAATTAAAATATAGTGTTAATTATAGTGTAGTTTTTGTATTTGTATTTAACAAAAAAAAAAATCTTCATAATTTTGTTATATTCGTACTAAAGCTTGAATAAATTAAGTTTGATATTTATATATTATTCATCATAAATTACTATTAAAATCCTATTATCTTAATAAATGATTGACAACGCCCTTGTTAAACATTGTTATGTTTTATGTACTCCTAATGTACGATAATTATTCATAACCCTTATCAATACTATGCCCGTAAATTCTTAATAAGGGTCTTTCATTAATTATAGATTCACATCCGCGAATTTTTGGACAACAGTACTACTCCATAAAAAGCAGAATAGTTACCAAGATTAAACATATATTAGTAAATTGGCACACTCTATGTGTGTGCTTAATTAAAAAAGACAATTTTATTAAGTGTTAATTTCAGACAATAGTGCTCAAACTTCAAAATTATGTAAAATTTTTTATAAAAAGGAAAAAGAAAGAAAATAGTTATCAAAGAGATAAAAGATTATAAATAAAAAAGAGAGAAATGAAAAATGATAGAAGAATAGTAGTATTTTAGGTAATCTATATCATCAAATTTGTAGGTGTTACACATTTAATACATTAAAAGTTTTATAAGAATGAAAAGGGAAAGAAAATAATTATTAAGGAGATAAAAATTTAGAGGAAAAAGAAAGAAAAGGAGAATAAAATAAAAAAATAAGGGTACTTCAGGAATTTAACCATTTTGACACCCACAAGTAATTAAAATTGTGGTCACGCACTTTATACATAGTATTGATTATATAACATTAACCATCGTTTTGTATTCAAAAATCGTCATAAATGCCTTTCAAAATTAAGATTTTTATTCTTTAAGTTGTGTATAATGAGTACAAAACACAAAATTAAACCATTTAACGGAGAAAATAATATATGACATAGTTGCATAAAACTTGAATTATATTCATGGATCTAAAGAAGACTGCATTTGTAACTCATCTAAGAAATTTTACACAATAACCTGCAGTATATAATTGCAGTAAAAAGTTTGACATCGTGGTTGAGGTTAGCCTAGTTTAATGCAAACATGAACTTCGGATCTGCACTGAATGGTAGAAGAGGTTAACTATGCCTCTTTTTTGTTTTGTTTTGTTTGTTTTGTTTGTTTTTTTTTTTTTGGCATCACAAACATAGGTAAACTTCAAATTCATAATTTCTTGCTCTGTGTGTGTGTGTGTGTGTGTGTGTAGGAACATAGAGGATTAGAGTCTAAGTTTTACCACTAAGGCAAAAGCCTCATTGGCTTTTTGATGCACTTAATATATAGACTAGCAATCTCTTTTTATGAAAAATTGGTAAACATACACACTCTAAGAGGAGAATGTCCGAAATTTTAATAGAATGACTGAACTTAGTTACATGAGATAAGTTGTAATACATAGTATAAGACTATGTGGTATAGATAATTAGTTATGAAGCCTTTTTTGAAAAAACTAACAAAAAAAATCAAATAAAATCTTAACAATAATATAATAGAATAAATAAAAGATAACGTCTCTTTACTTTGGATCAACAAACTACAATGTAGAAGGGGTAGCATATCACCAAAAATGGTGTAATAACCACTATTGAGGAAGACAATCTAAGTTATTATTGAAAGTTCAGTTTTTGAACAATCCACTCCATTCATGATATGGGTTATATGTATAAAACTCATATGGTAGGAAATGTTTTCAAGATTCATTTTCGGAACCAATCAAGAAAAATCCATCAAAATCATGTTTGAGAGGAGTGTTATCAATTTAAGTTTGAATAGTAATTCGAGTTTGATGAGTACTGTAATTGACTTGACCCAATTTTTTAAAACTTGAATTTAAACTCAAGTTTAATTCGTAAAGTCGCGAGATTGAGGTTTTTAAAATATTTAAAGTTTAAATTCAAACTATCTGACTTAAAAACATTTTCTAGCTTAGATCATGTAATTTGGCTTATTAAAACATATGGTGAATAAGAACTACTCTCATAACAGATGTGAATTTATATATCATCACAATCAAATTTATATTCAAAATTTGATTAACCCATATCAAGTTTTCACCCGAAAAGAGAACCTATTCCAATTAAATTAAAATCTTGTTGATATAACTATGTTTTACAGCTTAATCTTGTTATATTCATCAAAATTTACAAATTTTACAGATCAAATATTTTAATATATAAATTTTATTTAAATTCAAATACAAAATTTTATTATAATTAAATCAACATTTATCCACAAAAAATTTTTACTCACATATATTTTTTATGTCATATAAACTTATATATTATCTTATCTTTCAATCGTTATCACTTCTTAAATATATATAAAATTAAATTTTCTACTCGTATAAACTTTAACATTAAATATAAATTTTACTCCCGTCCTAATCACCAAAAAGATTTTCCTAGTCAAACTGACGTGACAAAATTCAAGAGGCAATGGTCACTACGAGATTCCCGGTACCCAACCGGCATTGCTGGTCACCACACTTTACACGTGTCGCTCAATTATTTGATCACACGCCTCTCGTAGTAACGGCATCGACATGGTCCATGCGCCTGTCACCGTAACGGTGTCAGGACCACGTGCCATGCTAACCGCTTTACTTGATCCTCACCGTCGGATATTTCTCTTCGAATTTTAGTATTAAACAGACGCTAGAGAAAAAAAACTAATATGAGCATTCAAACTTTTGGAGGTTGTTTCGATCATCAGCACGCGCAGTGATCTCTGCTTCAGTAGATTTATTTCTGTGTGTGTGTATATGCGCGCGCGAGCGTGTGTATTTTAGGGAGAGCGGGAGACGTAGATGGAGGAGTACATGAAAATCTGTGAGAGCAGAAGAGCGACGAACGATATTGTGCAGTTGAATTTCAGTAGAAAGCGCAAGTTGTCTCGTGAGGTTGAAAATGATTGGTGCAGCGACGTGGAATTTCCAGAGAATGCAGTGTCTCCGGCGGCAGCGGCGTCTTGGACTTCCGGTAAATGCGAGTGTGGTGAGTCCACTGAAGTTGGTACCAGGCGTCTGAGATCACCAGATCTGAAGGTAGAATTTCGAAACTCAAACACTTCATTTCGGATATATAATTAATAAGATTCGTGTGAGAGTTTCTCTTTGTTGTTTTCGTTTGTAATCAAAGCTTTAATTGCAACCGGTTTTTTTGTTTTCATTTTTAAACTTGTGTCAGGAAGTGGATTTGCAATCATCCGACGCTTTCGGAACGGACATTTCCATGTCCATCAACGGTTATGTTAGGTAACTAATGAAAATAAATTGAGTTACTATTTTGTATTCATTCGCTCTCCGATTTTCACCGTTTCAGTTTCATCTGCTGCTTCACTTGTATACAATTATGCGTGCAACAGCGCTCGCCCGCCACTTAGCACAGTGAAATTTGGACATATTCATACATAAAAATGCTTTGCTAGCAGCTTGTTTTCTGGTGACTGAAAATACATTGAATTATTTTGCACTTATTCCTTCTTTTTTTTCCAGACTTTCACAGTTTATGTTCCTAACCTCTCTGTTAATTTTGTATTCAAGAAGTTCTTTTTTGTTTGATTATTTTCGAGCAGAGAGGGGACTGCGGAAAGTGAGCTTTGTCGAGATCCTGAGCAAGCAACGTTAATGGAGTCATCATCAGCACCAAGGAAACCATCGCCGCCGCCGCCGCCGCCGCCGTGTCTTCGGACGAATATTCCAGCTTCTGTGGCGAAGACGCCATCGGCGGCGGAGCTGGAGGAGTTCTTCATAGCGGCAGAAACGTACGATCAGAAAAGATTCTCTGAGAAGTGAGTACATGTCCATATGCAAACATACAAATACAATCGTTACATGTGTCTCCGCGGTGCGCATGGTTAGACAGCCCGCAGTCGACATGCACACCTGCTCATTTTAGCGTTACCCGATTGGACATGCTTATACCTGACAAAGAAAAAATCAGTAATGATGAGATCAATGCGATTCGTATTGCTTTTCAGGTACAACTATGATATCGTGAAGGACGTTCCATTGGAAGGGAGGTATCAGTGGGTTCGTTTGCATCCTTAACTGTGGATTACAACTTTCAGAAAATTGAAATGGGTGTCTATTCATTTCCTTCAATTTCTTAAGAGGGGGTTAAAGTTGAATTAATTTACATATTCAAATGAGAGGGCGCTTTTAGCTATTTCTTATCGCTAATCTGCTTGTGCTTGTATAGATAATTAAATATTAGATATTTAAGGAAAGAAGCTGAGTCCTTTAATGGAGGTTTTATTTTGTAGTATAATTAATGCTGAATTTGCGGATAATACTCTATTTTGAGGTCTTTCTAATTTGCATATGGGCGGTGGTCATTCGATTGAGTTGAGTGAAGATCAGCTATTGTTGATGTGGACAACGTCTTCAATTTTGGTTCTTGCTTCTTGAAACGGAAAAGTTATCTTTTTGGGCATGTACTGGTCGTTTTCTCGAAGGCTGTCCTATTGCACTCTTTTTGCATAGTTCCATTTTGGGAGAGGGAAAAGTGCTTAGTTGAGTCAAGACCCCTTGCTGAGATAGGGTGAGGGCATGAACACGCCCACATGGGTCCGTGTGAGTGTGTGTTTACATAGGCGTACCATGTTAATTTATGCAAATTCATAGGTGAGTATAGTTAGTAGACAACGTGAAAAAAAAAATGAGGGTTGATTGAAAGCTGTGTCTTTTGCATTTCGACTATGAGTATATGATGATTGAAGAAGTAGAAGAAAAGAAACACACAATGGCCATGAACACAAATGATGACCGAAAAGAGTATCTTAAAGGAGCTATTCGGTGCAAATGCAACATGTAATAATATTAATATTTAATTAATTTTTACTTTTTTTAGTACAAAGTTGTAACAAGCGTTCGGTGCAAATGCACTAAGAACATTTTAGAATCAACCAAAACGTGTTTTCAATGTTCTTACAAGAAGGAAGACGCACACATCGCGAATCTTTTCTAAAGGATGTTTAGCTCAACTGATCAGTAAAATATTTGAGAAAAGTTCATAATTTTTTTGTCAAGCATGAGCTAGTTTGAATGTCAATTTTGAAGACAAGCGATGCTTGAAAGTTTAGAGTGTGAAAACTTACTTGTGCAAGAGGACAAAAAATATATATTTTTGAAATTAGTATGCTTAGAATGTGTATATTAATAGAAGGAAAATGGAGCGACCAGATGTAGCCAGGGAGTTCTCAACATATATTTAAATTAAGATCAATTTAGATCAATCTAACTAAATATTTGAATTTAGATCAATTTAATTGCAGAATTCTCATTAATATCATAACATTTGTAAAATTATCTTAAAGAAAAACTTTAAGAACTTGTTTTAAAAATAATCTATGATCTTAACAAAATCTTGTAGTAACTTATAAGATGTTTTAAATAAATAAAACCAATTATCCCCTTAACTATGTGGTCAAAAATACTGCCCATCCAGTTAATAGTCATGATGGAAGTAATAAGGCAAGGATGCCGATAACCTAAAAAAAAATTAAGAGGAGGTAGATAATAACGTGTAATTAAATAATAAATATATAAAATTATAATGGATCATGCACATACATTG
This sequence comes from Avicennia marina, assembly GCA_019155195.1. Lineage (NCBI taxonomy): Eukaryota > Viridiplantae > Streptophyta > Magnoliopsida > Lamiales > Acanthaceae > Avicennia > Avicennia marina. The sequence goes on from JACDXK010000032.1 coordinate 1,108,891, forward strand.
GACGAAGGACATTTTTAATTTATGGAGTGTATGATTTACTTAAACTAGTGATTATTCCTGTCAATTAGTAACGCGAAAAAAAAAGTATAAGACTGTGCATGAATTATTACTATTGGGCTCTGACAACATTGGCCTAGCGGAATGGGCTCAGAACCCTGGCCTAATTTGGTTAGCACAATTTTAACATAAGCCCAAGATAGAAACGTTGTGGCCATCTTTGGATGCAAATTAATATTCATCAAAATACTTCCTTTCAAATAAATTGCCTATTAAAATAATATTTTTATCACTTTTTCTTTCTTACTTTTACACTATATCTAAATCTTGACACTAAATTTTACGCCAACAAAAATTTCATCCAAATAAAGCCCATGTTTGTTTAGAAATTTTCATGTATGTTATAAGGTGTACATTATCAAAAATTATATAAAAATAAAAAATAATTAAAAATTTCAAAGTATAACAATTAAAAAGTCCGTTTTCATTTGAGAAGAAAGTAAACAAACGAAGTCAAAACAAAAACCGAAAGCCGAAAGCCATGGCCATCCCTTAAACTAATAGTTATAAACTCATACCAAAAAGCTTCAGTGGAGAATCATTAGCTCTAAGTGTGTTTACTTCCAGCTGTTATATTTTTTATCAAGGTATATTTATTGGATAGTATGGGCTGTTTTTAGTTTTTTTGTTCTCGTCCAAATTTCTAAAATATAGACCTCTCATATACTTCTAGTTGAGGATGTGAGTAATTCCAACTATAAGTTCTAATTGAATCTATTGGTTCAGGTGGTGAAGGCTGATTAAATTGAAAATATCACTCATAAATAACACTTGCTATGCCAAAGACGAAGCCTAAAAAAATTGAGAAAAATTGACCATAAGCCTGCATGTAAGCTATTACATAAGTGGATAAATATCATGTATTAATCCAAAATTTTAAGACTCTAGGTTATGAGTCAAATATCAAATAGAAACTTCCAAGTATCTCACCAAATTACTCATCTACTCCCATCAATTCTATAGGTGATTTTTCCATAAGATACAGGCCTCTCATATAATTACTGAGCATTGTATTTCTTCTTCTTTCCATGAGATATGGACCTCCAATGCTATTATCGAGCACCATGTTTCATACTCATCTCAAGTTGAACCATTTACTTTAATACCATTTATTAGAGATGTAAGTAGACCTAACTATAAACTTTGATTGGACTAGTTAGGTTAAGTGGCAAAACTCAACGAAATCGGTAGCATCACCCATAAATAGCACTTGTTGGACTAAATGGTAAAGTCCAACAAAATCAAGGAAAACCATCCAAGGACACTTACTGGACCAAACGGCAAAGTCCAACGAAATCAAGAAAAACCATCCACGAGCCTACACGTGGACATATATATTAATAGATTTGGTGTTATATATTAATCTAAAACTTTAAAATTATAAATTATAAATTAACTATCTATTTACGTATAAGACACATCTTCCTCCTTCTTTCAACAAGGGAGCCTAACTCATATTTATTTCCCACGTTTCTATAGTTCAACATTCGAGCAACGATGATCAACTACGTATTGAAAGTCAAAGTCACTCGAAGGACTGTATCCTGGCCTTCAAAGCATGTAAACCGATAATGTTCTGCCACACAAAGTTTTTAAAATTGGACCACTAATTAAATTGAAATATTAAATCATTGGGTTCAATAGATTAATCGATTCAACTAATCTTAAAAAATCGATTACTTTAAATTATAAATAATATTACACACACATAGTAATATTAGATCAATTTTATCAAATCAAATCAATTCAATTTATTAATATGACAAACTATAAGTTGTAAATGTAACATTAAAAAATTAATAATTTAACAAGGGCAAAAAATTATTATGCAAATATAAAAGAAACTTTATTAAATTCAAAGCAGAAATATAAATACTAAAAATAAATTTTGTAAAATAAAAAGTACTCAATTAATATGAAAACGTAATATTTTAAGATACAATATTTAAATTTTCAATAACTCAATAACATATAAATAAGAACAATTAGATAAATAGAAGCAAAATAAAAAATAGAATAAAATATTTAGGAGATAAAATGTTACAAATCGTGAGAAAACTTTAAAAAAATATTTGGTCCATTTTCATTAAATATTGTTGAAAATGTTTTTTTTTTCATTTTTAACAAAAGAAATATACCAAAATGATTTTACTTGATTTTAATCGGTTTTTGATTAGTTCACATCAATTATCTTGATGAACTGGTTTTGTGCTGTGGCCAAATTAAAAAAAAAAAAAAAAACCAACTAGTTCTTAATTGAACTGATCGCACTAATCAGTCCAAGTTTGAGTTTCAAATCATTGATGCAAAAGGAAACTCTAAGCTCCATTCCCAGAAAACCACATGCAATTTTATTCGTGTCGTTGATCGTTCTTCTCTAATTTCAAACTCTGCCTAACATACATATCTCGACTTTATTCAGAATTTGCTTGTGCAAGCTAAAATCAAGACCTTATATGCTAAGTTCACGTCCACTTTAAATGATTAGGTTAAATAGATTATTTTATCAAACTTAATCACATATTATTTACGATGAATTAAAATCTTCAATAAAATGTAAACTTAGAATAAAACAACTAAAACAATGGTTATTTAATCTTACATAACCGTATAATAAATAAATCCAACAAATTAATTTTAATAGATGTTAATCCTATCATTATAAATGAGCACGTAATAAAGGGTTTCTTGGCATTTCAAATAGAGACGGGCTTTTGATGCATTGGGAATGTCTGCTATTTGTCCAGAAGGAGGACAAAAACATGCAAAGCCAAGAGATCGTGCATGGTCAATATGAAAAATTCCATGGATTCCTGGCTACTAAAGTGAATCAACAAGAAAGGCAAATTAGGGAATTTCCTGATCATGTAAAGGTTACTCATCTTTCTCAATCCCCTAAAACCGTAATTTGATTGTTGTAAAAGAATCTGTTAAAAGTAGACAAATCCACCCCAAAATAGAAAACCAGATAGTCCAAATAAATATGACACAAGAGATCGATAATTTTTTGATCTTGTATTCTGATATTTGTCACATGCGATTTGAGACAGATACCAGATGCATTCCCTGATGTTGCTGATGCTCATAAGATGCATATATAGCTAAATCATGAGTCTCTACTGATGTGTAGTGTGTTCGAAGCCTCTCTTTAATGACGAGGTTTTCAAGATATCTCGGGGCAAAATGTCTTTTTACTCCTGGTAATGATAACCTATAATTTAGCTTTGGCTATGTTTGGAACCCAACCTCCAATCCCTCACACTTTATTGAACTTTATACTTCCATCTCACCAAATTCTTTATTCAAATTCAAATTTTATTTCTCTTATATTTATAATTAATTAATTATTTTTCAATCATTACACTTATTCACAAATAAATCAATATCTATATACATCACTCATTTACTCACATTTATATTTATTTATACCCTACAAACTAATCACTATTCATATATATTATTACATCATCCAATAATTCTTATATATTTTATCCACTAATTCAAATAAAATTAATATTTTTCACTTCAATAAAATTTTATAGCCGAACATATTATTCATTCTAATACAACTCCCACCAAATATCATTCTCAACTAAAACCCCTCTCACAAAAGTAGCCTTTATATTTTGTAATTAATGGATATATCAATTTGTAGAGTTGACTGAAAGATTATGTGTCTGAGGACACGACCCACGCCATTTTGTCATTTTCATTCGTATCATTTACTTCATAGTTTTAATATATTTTATTTTTCAAAATTTTTAATTCTTTATCTATTTTGTATTTAATATTACTTATTAACATAAAAGAATTAACTTTAATTATATAATGTAAAATTACTATATTACCATTATTTAAATATTTTTATTTTTGCTATATTTTTTATAGCTTTCAATTAACTCTCTGTCTTTTTTTTTTTTTTTTGAAATTTTTATAAGCTCTCAAATTTGAACTAATATTGTTTTTTATAATATATTACCATGAATAAAATTGTATAATTCATATAATGATTTTCGCAGATATTGAGTGTGCCATTATTACATGCACAAAAGAATATGAACAAATTAATTTCTCTGTTTTTACAAGATGGCACTCATAAAGGCTATGTTTGGGAGAGGAGTTTTTGTTGAATATGAAATTTGATAGAAATAGTATTGAAATGAGTAGTATGTTTGGAAGTAATATTTTAATAGAATGAATATCATAATTTATTTGAATATATATATATATATAATATATAATAATAATAATTATATGATGTGATAGTTTATATAAATAATTATTATATAAATAAATAAATGTGAGTATATGTGTGATATATATAAATATTAATTTAATTATGAATAGGAGTAATGATTGAAAAATAATTAGTCAATTATCTATACAAGAGAAGAAAAATTTAAATGTAAATTTAAATAAAAATATTGTTGAATAGTATATTAGACAGTGTAAAATTTGAGAGAATGTTTTGAGGTTGAAAGTTGATTTCCAAACATAACCAAATGGCCTTTTCAATTCATGAGGTGAAATTGACTTGGACGAATGGAAAGTACGTGCAAAATAAGCCCAAACACCTAGTTTAGAGTTTAGAGTTTAGAGTTTAAAGTATATATTAAATATCAAACACTGTATATAGCTTGCAAGATTGGTGCAGGAGATAATGTTTTCCATTAGATCAAACCCTTATCTCAACTCCATTTGTAAAAGTTTTCATGAAAGTGAACTCACATAAACTGCAGAAGAAGTCAAGAACCGTTAAAGTCATTGAAAAGTTTTGAAGGTAAAGATATCAAGTCATTTATTACACTATAAAAAAGAGATAAACACTTCGAAGTGAATGGTCATTATTTTTTGTCTAACTTTTCTGCTGAGTGAAATCGAACTCAAAAATTTCAAGTTAGGAGTACATTCTTGTCAAGAATGGCTTAGTTGGGTTTTAAATTTATCGACTTATATATTGAATAACCAAGGTTTTTTATACAAGTTACAAGTTTGATTTTCTTTCTTTAGATAACATTGATTTTTTTTATAAACTATAACATTATCTAATTATTATTATATTTTATAGATAAATATAAATTTAAATAAATTAACATTTTTCATCCTATTTAAATATTCTTTCGAAATATACTGTTAATTACAGTACAAAATTAATACAATTCTTATATCTACCAAAAACCACTCTCCTAGGCATAGCCTTATAATATTTGTATTTCGAATTTATAATCAAAACTTCAAATTGCAGAATTCATTATTAAATAATACAAGAATAATTGTTTTATTGGACAAAGCACCATGTAAACCTCAAATGGAGGCCACGTGTACGATAATTGTTGAAGTCTTGTCTGGTCAATACAAGCCGGTGTTAAATACGCCAGCTTTTTCGGTCAGCCCAATGATCCATAACCAATCCACCACGTGCTTCAATTCAAGCTCATTCCACTTACAACCAACGACCCAGAACATCATGTTTCATTTGGCTAGATAAAATGGGCATCTAGAGGCCCCACTTCAAATGTCAACATCCGTCAATGAGTTGCAATTGAAAGGGGTTAAGCAAATTAAAAGAAGTTGTTATCTTGTTCATGATGTTTTTAGTTCCAACTTTAAGTATGGGTGTATGAGTTTAAGTTTGTGAGTGGGGTGAAAAGAAATACGGAGTCTCTCGCCCAATTTCCAATATTTAGATTTTGTTTGGATAGGGTGGAAAATTGGAAGAAAAAAAATTAGTAAAAGTAAGAGAAAAAATATTAAAAAAGATTATATCATTGTATAATATGTTTGAAAGTGGAGATTTTAAAGGGAGGAATATCGTGTAAAATTAACGTCCAGACATAGCCTTAAATTTTCACAACAAAATACAAAAATAATCTAAAAGTGCTGTAATCTTGTTTTGGTCACGAGTGACTGACAGAAAACAGTGCAGCTGTCATTGAAAGAAAAAGCCCAACTATGCACCGCTATCACATCATATTAATTGTCTCAAAATCCGACGACGATGAATCGCCACTGAAGCCCATCATCGCCATCCATTCTTCCCACCAATCCTTCTTAGCACTACTGTTACTCGTCGACGTCGTTGTCGACCCATTCTCGAACACGACGTCGTTTCCCTGATTTCCTCCCTCCCGCGGTTCCCTCAAATCAGAGGTCGCGGCGGAAGTGTAGTCGGAGAACGAAAAATTGAGCTTGGCTCTGGGCCCACGGAACTCGATGGCCGCCTTGTCGTAAGCCCGCGCCGCGTCCTCCGCCGTCTGGAAAGTCCCCAGCCACACACGCGCCGCCTTGCGGGGGTCTCTTATCTCCGCAGCCCATTTCCCCCAGGGCCGCTGTCTTACGCCCCTGTAACGATTCTTCCTTCTCTTCTTCGTCGCCGGTACCGACGAATTGCTGCCGCCATTATTCATCTCCTTCGTACCCACCTCTTCCTCGAAGAAGTCGCACCCCAAACATCCCTTTATCCTGCAAACCCGACAAGTCTCCATATCTACGGGAACGGACAAAACCCCGTCGGCAGAGGTAGGTCCCAAATGTAGCAGAGTGTTGAAGCCATATTGGGCTTCGTTCCCGGATATGACATCTTTCAAGGTTGCCACCATTAGAGAAACCTCCGTTTCACTGGGTAAGCTACTCGGCGGAGGGGGAGGAGGAGAAGGACGGTGTTCCATTGAGTTGCTGCTGTCTGACAATGTAAAGGAATTGTGGTCTCCAATTCATTGGGGGGAAAGGATCAAACGAGAGACGTATATATATGTGTGTGCGTGTGTGCGCGCGCGTGCGTGAAATGGGGTGGGTTTTGACTGCAGAAGTGCCAGCTCAGACTCACTGAAACACTTCTTTTACGCGGAATAGCTTAGTTAGTGCAGCTGGATGAGATGAGTGGAAACAGAGTGGTGACATGGCCGGCACGTGGAATTTTGCGAAATGGTGACGTCAGAGTCAATGTTTCACACCTTAGTTTTGACCTGAACCTTCTTCTGGCATATTCGGATAGACCGGCGGGGCAGGTGTTTCTGAAGGGAAACATGAAACTTGATATTGTGCAATGACGGAATTGGTCCCAAACGTGGCGGACATGTGGGCCCCGAGAGAGGTTTCTTTACTCCTGATAGTCATTTCAACAACATCCAGATGAACACCATTAGCATGAGATTCGATATATGTTCCGTATCAATAAAAAAGTATTTTTAAGATAAATGAAAAACAATAAAATAAAATATTTTAGAGATATAATATATAAATGGATATTAGAAATAATGTAATAATTACATAACATGACTAGTAGATATTAATAAAAATTTGTATTGATGTAATAGAGAATATATAATATACTATATAAGTAAAACAAGATAAATATTGAAAATAGATATAATTTTTCAGATACATGTCTAAGTAAATTACATCTTTAAAAAAATGAGATATGAAAAGGGGATATGGGATATGAACCCATATCCAATCACGACTTTAACACTTTGAGAGACCGACTTGCAATTTCTCGGACAAGATTTCTAAGATAAAATTCAATTGTATTTGATTTTCATGTAAAAACAAAAATTTAGTAGAAACAGCAAATTTTGGATATAAAATAAGATAAAATTTTTGAATTTTCTAGTTATTGTTCCCAAAATCTTACGAACAATCATCCTATGCTAGAGAACAATTCAGGATATTCTAATGACTACAAAGGAGAGAATTGTAACATGGTAGATAATCACAAACACCCATCTTACAGGAAAAAAATAGAATAAGTGTTGGAGCGGGAGTGGAAAAGATTTTTCCCTCTGCTTTTAAACGCAGCAAGGGATGGAGAACCTTCTCTCAACTCATCCCTTACATTAATTAAACAATATATATAATTATATTTATTATATACATATAAATATATATAATTTAATTAAAATATATTGCAAACTAACAAAAATGAATGTTATTTAAATTAGGGTAAATTATAAACTAAATTAGTTGCATACAACATTAATCAATTAATTTTATACATAATTTTAAGTTTGTTTAATTTGAAAATTGGTCCGCTAAAATTTTATAAATTGATCACTCTACTAGAAATAAAAAAAACGCTCATAAAAAAGAATTGATTACGAATTCACACGCGCATACGCGCGCACGCACACTTTATAAATATACATTTTGTCACAAAACTAATGTTATTCTTTGCAATAAAAAAATTAGGGTATGACAAAACCAAATAAATTATAATGAACAAAAATAAAAAATAGAAACTTTTCATATAAAGGTTGAGGCTTGTTTTCACTGCACTAATTATTATAAATATAAAAATAAATTTTAAAGCATTATAAACAAATTAATTTAAAGTTAATTTTTTTTCCTCAAATGAGACAGTGTGTGAGAGAACCAGGGTGATGGGCCAAGGTAGAGGAAGCAGGGACAGGGGTGAGATAGGAAGACGTTTTTAACAACTGGACAGGACAAAAGGTGAGGAAGGCCTCCCCACCCTTTGCTATTTGCATGAAGTTGTAGACTGAGTCAGCCCATAAGTTCACCAGAGCAGTGTTGTGGGCCATGTCAAGGAGGCCCAAAATTGCAATCTATGCTATCACTTCCAAAGCATCTAAAATTTGCAGAAAATTCAAACATTTTTTATTGATTTGAATTTCAGGAAGATGAATAAGAAGTTGAAGAAATATTCAAATCATACAAAAATCTTCCAAGTTTTGAGTATTTCTTATACGTTCAATTAATCCCTAAAAAACAGGAAAAGTAGGCCAATTTATGAGATGGTCCAACCTCCAAGAACTTTGTCCATCTGAAGTGGAACAAGAGTGACACCATGGCTGGGTGGCAGGAGTACTCCCATTAACTAGGATCACCGAAAATTCTGCCAGAGCTAATCGTGTCTTGCTATTATATTCCATCAAATGCCAAATTTACAACAGCAGAATCACAAAAAAGGATGATTTCTTTGGACAAGGCAGGTCATCCAGTGCCTGAACTCTTTAGCATCTTGATTATTCACAGTACTACAACACCGCCTCCAAAATTCTAAGCTCTCTTGCATCAAGGAAAACAATTTTGTTTAAATGTGGACAACGTAGACATTCCAGTCAAAAACTTTTTATGTTCAGAGATCTCTAATGCAACACGAAATGATGGATGCTTGAGCTTAAGAAATGAATTCGAGACTACTAGATCTAACCAAAAAAACCTTGTTAAAGATGTCAGCCATTTCATTTCATCCAGTCAAAGAAAATCTGTCTGACTACTCAACAGGACACTTATATCCACACACATGCATAACAAAGTAGCCAATCCACTTCCACCCCAGACGCATAAAAAAATTATATGCGTGAATCATTTACTCCTCATCAATAAAGCCTTATACAAAGAAAGGGAAGGACGTGGTCTACTTTCTTATGAGGACATGTATCCATGTATATTTATATATTCACATGACTATATATTTCTTTTACGTCCTCTGCATCTCATTTATGAATCAAACAAATGAATTCCTGAAATACAAAAATTGTCATACTATGACTAAAAATTGTAGGACCCCTGATTTCATACTGTACAAAACTTTGATGGATGGCATCCTATTAGATCACCTGGATCTGGCATGGAATTTTTCCTTCAGTTGATAGAAGAAAGCAAAATTTGACGATCATTCTTGTCACCGTTGTAATCTTTCAAAAGCAAACTCTCAGAGCAGCTTCCCTGTCTAAGGCAGAATCTGAAAGTACAGATGCCTGGATCAGTAAGAGATTTCATGGCCTCTTGTGCATAAGGAGAAAATAAACTTGAGACATTACTTACTTGATGGTGAATTGAATTGCCCATTAAAGCGGTCTTCAACTTTTTCACTCGAGGCTTGGTATTTGGTTTATTTTCATTGTCATCGTCCACAAAATTTTGACCCGTGCCCTCTGCATGAAATCCAATAATTTCAAATGAGCTACATTAATAACTGAGAAAAGCCAAACCTTTCTGAAACATATGTTGCCCTTGAAACACATTTGCACCATCATCTCAGTCATGGTTGAAGGTTAAAACGGTAACTGACCAAAGCAAGAAGTCAAATAGCGGGATATTTTAGCTGCTCATGAATACAAAGTGATGCATGAGATGTAAGGAATTTATCTTTGCATGCTTGCAGAGGACTTGCATGCAAACAGATAAAGTTACTTATTTTTATGCCTAAGTTTGCATTATTCAACTCTGACTTATACTTTTCCCGAGGAAATGAGCATATATCTTCACAGTACTCCACAACTGAAATTAATGAGTATCTTGTATAGCCTGACCCACATCAATAACAGACCAAAGTCTTCAAGAATTAAAAACACCACTTCTTTCCATGAAGGAGAAATGCCAAGGGAAAAGCCAAGTCCACAAAGACAAATTTATGATACCTCTCATTAAGTAGAAGAAATCAACATGCATTGGCTACTAGCACAAAATTATGGTGACCATGTTTCTCACAGATGAGATACTGTACCTTCCCTGAGATTCACTGTACCAAGAAAAAGTTCCGGCATATCTGCTGAAAGCAGAGGACTGTGCATCCTCATGGGTTTGAAATAATATTCCCTCGGACTCTTAACAAGATTGTGGCAATCAGCTGAGAGACGGGAAAGATTACCACTCATGCAGTTAAAATTTTTCCAGCAGCCACACTGCACAAAAGTTAACTGGTAACAGTACGCACGCACGTGCACACACACAAAAAAGAAAACATCTATTCAATCTGTGGAATTGCTTGTGTGCTCCAGAAAGAGTACTTAGCATAATAAAGCATCAAAGACGGGCTTCAAATGAGTTTCTCAACCTGCCCAGAAGTGTCACGAGCATTGATAGGTCGCATCTGATATGCATAGTTTCCTCTCTTGTCCTTTTCTGAGCATTGTGCAAGCAAACCCATTGACTGGTGGAGCTGCTTAACAAATGAAAGTTCTAAATGTTCAAGATACAGGTTGTGCTTCTCATCTGTCCATTTTGTGTTGTCATCCTGCGGAAAGAATACATGCGATTATACTCTTCAAACAAATATAGCCAGACTGCAAGTTGTTTAACTGTGTTACCATTGTATTTTCGAAGTTGTTTAACAAGTCTTTGTTCAACTATAGGACTCAGATCTAGCGATTTCCATCTCACATAGAAGCACTTGCTAATGCCTCCATTCAAACTAAACTCTTATACTTGTAAAAATGGTCCATCAGTTGGCAACAGATTTCAGCAATTCCTTGTTCAATTAATTAAGTGCAATGCATCAAATGCATACACAGGAAGTTAAACAGAATACGGAGTTAATCACTCTATACAGTCAGTTTAAAGGACATAGATGAGCAAACTTATGCAATTCTAAATAGAAAATATCCGCAAGACTGGACTCTAAAACTTTCAATTCTTTCTTATGCCATCACTCCCTTTTCATTATTATCAGTAGTCTGCACACACAAATCCACACGCCTCCTGTAAAGGCTACATTTAATTCCAAAAATGGAAGTAAGTTTAAAAGCCACCGCGTATTGAATCCTATGCGTATTTGACCTAACCTCATTTGATTTCCCTTTGATACCGTCGCAAAACACATCTCAGTCGTAGAAAATTTGTACTGCTACACAGGTCACGGGCCAGACACACCAGAAAACAAATATCTATCAGAATTTCTCTTAAATGTGGCAATCAACCGTTAAGAGAGTTGATCTTCCTTTCGTCTACAATAACCTCCCTTATCCTTCCATATAACGCGCACAAAGCAGAGCACAGACTAAACCTCAACAGATCATGATATATTCAGAGGAAACCTACAGCATCAAGCCCCCGAAAAAAATAAAAACCACAACGAAAAAAATATTCTCAACCGTAGGGTTACCAATCATCGACAAACGGACAGAATTACCGGATTTGCATTATCCGCCCAGTCCGAGATCGACCGATTCGAGAACGAATTTGCGCAACCAATATCCACCGCCAGCGGCGGAGTCTCATCAGACCGGCAATTTCCTTCCTCACGCCGCATCAAAAAGTGAATCGTAGTTATCAAAGCAGAAACAAATCTGGAGGGAGAAAATCACAAACAAAAGGAAAACCCTCCGCACGAAAATTTGATAGAGAGCTGAAAGAGGGAGAGAGGAGAGAGTTGGCGTTAAAGTGAGGATCCACATGGAGGCACTTTTACACGTGTCCGACGGGCTGGCTAAGCTCCACGTCAGACGGGCTGAAAATATCTCGGGCCGATGTCTTATCAGCCAGATAGTTTTGCGCAGCTGGTTTCATGGCACACTCATTCACGCCCACGGCACAGATGTAACTTTGGATGGGCATAGGTTTAGAGAGAATAAATAATATATTTTAAAATACATATTTAATAAAATAAATAATAGAATTTATTTAAATATATATATAATATATAATAATAATTAAATAATGTTATAATTTATAAAAATAATAATTATATTATAAAATATAAATAAAAATAAATATTATATATAATATATATTAATTTGATTGTATATAAGTATAATAATTAAATAAAAATTTTGTGTTAGATATTTAGTCATAAAATTTGAAAATAGTATTAAAGATTGAAATATAATATTCCAAACGTAGTGGTAATGTTTTAATAGATTAGGTAGATGTTAAGTGAGGGAAACAACCATAGCCCAAATTTTACGTAATTGAGACATACTAATCCGCAGCAGCTTATTTGTATTTAAATTCAATTTTATTTTAATTTTTTACATATAACTAATTATTTGTTTTCTAATTATTACGAGTATGTTTGTTTCCCATTTTTCCTTTCACACACGTTCAAAATTTTATAAATCAAATATTTTACCTCACAATTTTTATTCAAATTAAATTTTTCCATTTTTATTTTTTATAGTTAATTGATTATTTTTTAATAATTATATTTATTTATATTCAAATTAAAACATGTATATATGCATGGATATACTCACATTCATAAGCATTTATACACTATAAATTTATATACTATCTCATTATTCAATTATTATTTTATGTAAAATATGTGCATTTGTGTGTATAATATTGAAATTCAATCTAATTTAAATTTTCCCTCTTTCTTATATCTTACTATCAAGTATAATTTTTTTACACGTTCAAATCTCCTTCACTTTCTCGTCCAACCAAATAAGGAATCAAACAAAGCCTACATTTACCAACTATCAAATCATATCTGTGTCAACCCACTTACTCCTACATTTATATACGTGTATTTACACTCTAAAAATTGTTATCTTTGCATATTATTACAATATTTAATCAATATCATATATTTTATACAAATAAAAAAATACGTTAAAATTTTTCTTACAAATATACACATTGAGGGTGTTTGAATAAACTTATAAATTTTTTAAAAATAATATTTTATAAAATATTTGATCACTCACAAACAATTTAAAAATGTTTAATAATTTTTTAATAAAAAAACTTGTGGGCTAACAACATAAGATGTTTGGACAATGTTTGTTTTGGATTTTGAGTGTGTGTTTTTTAGTGTATTTTTTAAAAAAATTTGTGTAAAAATAAAAAAGAGAAATAGATAAATTTTTAAAAGTTTAATGATTATAGTATGTTTTTTAGGTATGAAAAATGAAAACAAACATTGCTTTAGAGTTTATAAACTTCTTCAAAATATGTTATTTTTTTAGCTTATTATCAAATATTTTATAAACTATTTCATTATATATTTTATGAATAATATAACCATCTTCAATTACATTATCTTAATAATGTTTAATTTATTTTTATTATTATTATACTAAAAATTATAATTAAAAATTTTGACAAAATTTTATAAGATGATCCTATTTCTTCTATTCAGACACTTTATATAATCCTACGTGCTATTAAAAATCAACTTAGCCAAACATCCCCTTCACCTCAACACAAACTGCCTCCAAACACCATCCTACCAAAACCTTCCAAACACAACCTAACTCTTTAGAAAACGTTGAAATATAGAAATATTTATAAAAAGGTGTTTGTCCAAAATTGTCTTGCACATGATTACCAAGTGAACTTTCTATGATTAAAAAGATAGTGCGATAATTCAATAAATAAAAATAAAATTAATATTTGCTCCATAAGCAAGGCTAAACACTTAAGTACTGACTAATTCATAAATTGTGGTAAAAAAAAGTCGCAAATTAAAAGAATTGTGTGAAGGCATTAAGTATAATAAAAATAAGATTCTTCTAGTTTTAATTACATTAAGAGTAAAAATAAATCCATCTAACATTGAAATTATATTATAAAATTTGAGAAAGAGAGAGGAGAAATCGAGAATGACAAAATGATAACACGAAAGACAATAAATCAAATGATAGTTAAACTTGAAAGAAGATATAGATTTTGTCAAAATGGCCTAAGAAAAAATGTTTATTCAAATATATTTTATCATGCTTTATCACATAAATAAAAATAAATAAAGACATGTTTAGTAATTTTTGCTTCGAAATTCGATATTGATTGGTGCTGAACAACTCCTTATCTTCTAACTCTTACACTATATTTGGATCAAGGAATATAGAGTTTTTTTAAAAATATATATATATATATTTGAAAAAATATATTTTTTTTCAGTTGATTGCCTGATAAAAAAATGCTATGAAAGTGAATTTTGAGGCAAAATATAATATAAAAATAGTTCCACACTTGCTACTAATTATTCTCATCTGCTATCTAATTATTTTCTTTAAAATTAAGAATATTAAAATTTGTGCTTTTGTATTTATATCATTTTTTTAATTTTCATTTCTTTATCTATATTATTATATTAAGCGTGACACCTTAGAGTAACTTTTTTCAGTCATTTAATAGATTTTCCAAAAAAAAAAAAATCTAAACAAACAAAATATATATTATATTATTAAGTTTGAACCTATAACAGTAACTACTGTATACTCGTTTAAGTAACTACTTTTACTCATCAAATATTATTAATCTTTTTCTCTTAATTAATAAATATAAAATAAGTCCAAGAAAATATTTTTCAGCAGATAACTTCAATTTTTAATTCTTTGATTTTTATACTTTACTATTTTGTTTTTTTTTATGATTATTGTTTTATTTTTTGTTATATTGAACAAATAAGTTTATTTAAATTTTGCTCACAATAGCTAGAGTCTGAGATATTTGGTTAAAATCATTGAATAAAACATGTTATGAGATTTTAATTTTTTTCATTTTTATTTTTCTTGCTATTTTCTCTTTCTTACAAACATATTCATACCAAACATATTTATGAAAAACTTCCGTACATATTCAAACCCAAAAGAACTGTTGTCTCCACGTAGCATGTTTGTTTGCTTATATTGATGGAGAGTGAAAATAATAGATATTTGGTTAAATATGAAAATTATATTTAATTATAAAATTCTGATTTACATAAAAAATTAAATTTGTTAAATTTGAGTATTTATGTATGTATATAATAATCATTGAATGATCTGATAATATATAAAGTTATTAAAATACAAATATATAAAAATACATGTGTATGTATAGATACTGGTAAATGTAATTATTAAATTTAAAATATTTGTATGTATAAGTAAAAAACTTTTTTTTGTTGATGTAATGTTATTTTGTTTAAATTTTAAGGTGTAATAGACCCAAAAAAATTAAGCAAACCCATCAAAAATAGTCTAGCATCCACCACATTATTAGCTTAGCTCTATCTTTCATAAAAATACATTGGACCTGCGAATCTTAGGAACATCATATCTTGTTTTTATTTTTATTTTTGTGGGGGGGGGGGGGGGGGGGGGGTGGGGGTGTCACTTCCAAAATCGTTTTAACGATTTTTTTTATTAGGCCTTGTTAATAAAATATTTTAAAATTGAAGCAAAATGACCAAAAAAACTACACAGAAATCATGAGCATGTTACTAACCTTGCAAAACATGGTTCTCTGAGATGCACACTGATCATATAAATAAAGAGCATAGAATTTTATTAAGATAATTTATTAAAAATAACCATTTAAATTATAATTCATCAATCACAGTAAATAACGGTTTAAGTTTATACATGATTTATCTAAACTATATATTAAGAGGGCGACCTCATACTAATTGCTTTGATTGTCATTGTATACATTTCCTTGAATATGCCTTTTTAAAAAAAAATTAACACGTGAAGTCTTAGAATTGTGAGATTAAATAGGAAATTAATCCTTCAATATTAGACCATCAGTTTAACCCACATAGAATGTGAAGAAAAAACTATTGACTTGGGCCCACTACAATATTTGTTAAATTAATTAAAATTTTTTGATATGTACAATTTGTATATTTTCTTTATTTGTTAAATTTAATTTTATTTGGTAATATGTATAAACTTATTATTTTTTCTGCATTTAAGAAAAAATAGAAAATTATTTCTACATTTGTGTTTGTATGCGTCCTTCTATTACTTAAGGTATTTTTTCCATTTGTTTACCATATGACAATATGGGACATTCATTTTAAAATATGTATAAACAATAAACATTTGCTTACATGTTAAGTTGCTTTTGTTGTATAACATATATTTTATTTTTCTTTTCAGCAATTGAAATAATTCATGCTTTCAACATTAATTATTCATTTTGATATTTTTATTTTGTACATACAGAAAATTATTTTATTTTATTTTGCATTCTGCATACCCATAGAGTGTGCCCCATCACTACTAATAACTAATTGTTTATCACCGCAACACAATACGATATGGTGTAAAAGTAGCTACGTAATTGATTATTACTCCAAAAATAATAAAGGGAACATTGGCTATGCATGCAATTTTTCATTTATGAAAGTTAATTTTTTTGAATATAGTACACATCAAACTAATATTTTTTCTCTTTTTCTCTCTTACTTCTGTACTGTTTCCAAATTTCAATATTAAATTTTTTACCTTCAAATTTGTATCCAAACAAAGCAATTATTTTACTTTTATATTGAATTATAAACAATTAAGGTGCATCGCTCTGAGTAAGGATGTTAATAAACTCAAATTCATGTTGACAAGTAAAATTGAGATATATTTCAAATAATTACTAACATAAACACAATTCATTTATTCGTGGATTCGTTGATTTAGACTCAAAATCACAAATGTTTAGCTCATATTCATTGATCTCATATGAGGTTCAACTTGTGTTGCACATTGTTTTAACAATTATAGTTTATAGGTGACAATTAGATCAAGTCAAAAATTTGCAAGTTGAGTTGAGACCTATGTATTTTATCAATTTAAATTTGTTAGTTTCATATTAAATATGTGACGTGTTTTTGATGTTATTGAAAATTCTCACCTATGGCTCTTAGACCTCAAAATTCTAAGAGTCCTTTAAGTATCATTCAACCAATTTCTTGTTTGTGAAGAAATATTATTTTACATATATTAAATTGTATATTACTCTAATAAATAAGAAAACGAACATTTTTTTAAAATCATAATATTCTTACTTAAGCGAAATGCGGACAAGCGACACTTGTCAAACACGGAACCAGTAGATCCGAATATGGCGGGGAAGATTCTTTCTTACCTCTTTTTTCCTTAGTTCGTAAGGAAAGGCAGGCAATGCAGACAAGGCAAGCGAGTATGCAATAATCCATTGTACATTTGGAATTAAGAACTCATAAATTAAATTGTCAATTGTTAGACGCTAATATAATAATATAAAGTAAGATATTGATAATATTGTACATAAAATATAAATATTTAAAATTCAAATTCAATTAGACAGAGAACTAATTGTGGGGGCATGAGATGGCAAGCGGAGAAAAATTTTGGCCGTGATTGGACTGCAGCCTTTGTCTCATTTTTCATGATTCTATTTCATTTTTTCCACAAACATGGTATAAAATTTTCCATTTTTTCTTCACCCTGCCCAATACTGTTCACCCACCCGCACTCTCACTTCCCCATACATCTCCTCATTTTCTCATACTTTTTTATCTCTTCCTCTATATACTCACTTTTTTTTGTCATTATTTTTTATAAACTATCATATCAATATAATTTTTTATTAATAATTATTTATTCCATCACTGTAATTACTATATTATTACTTAGACACTATTAATTCATATATAATATCTTATTTTCTCTATCTCATATCTATAAAAAAAAATTATTCTACATCATATCACTTTATTCCAAAAATATTTTATCTCTAAAATAGAGTATCCATCCAATTACAACCTTTGTTTCTCTTCTCATAATTAAATAAAGTATCGAAATTGTGTTGTAAAGAGTTTATAGTAATAGCAATAACTAGTTCAAGTTGTACACTCTGTGAGGTAATTGTATTTTAAATAATAAAAATAATAGTATTTAAATTAATGTATAAAATATTTAAAATAATGAAATAAATAATGACTAAAAGACTTTTTTTTTAAAAGAAACTTTGCAAAAAAGAAATAAATAAAAATGATAAGTTAAAAGTTGAAAGAAATGAGATAAATGTGAATGTAAAAACGAAAAAAATTAAATTAGGAATAATTTTATAGTTTACGCTATGAAAAAATTTCTTAAAAAATGAATTAACGTAAAAAAATAAAAGGAGAGAAAATTTAAGAGAATATATAAAAATGAAGTTAAAAAAGTGAGAAAAAAAAGAATAGAAAAATAAGAAAATACAATAAAGACAATTGTGTAAATTTATTTTATATAATCAAAAATTTGTAATCATGTAATAATATAGTATAGAAGTTGACGATGATGACAATAATAATAACAACAATAATAATTTAAAACTCATATATAAGTAACATTG
Organism: Avicennia marina; assembly: GCA_019155195.1. Classification (NCBI taxonomy): domain Eukaryota; kingdom Viridiplantae; phylum Streptophyta; class Magnoliopsida; order Lamiales; family Acanthaceae; genus Avicennia; species Avicennia marina. The sequence goes on from JACDXK010000032.1 coordinate 1,127,719, forward strand.
GTCAACAAGGTTAATTTAAATTTAAATTTATATAATTAATTAATTAATTAATTTTCTATTATTATATTTATCCACAATCAAAACAATATCTTACATATATATTCATATTTATTTTTTATTCTAAAAATTATTCATTATTTCTATATATTTTCATATTATTTAATTATAATTATATTTTTAAATAAATTAAAATTTTTATCTTATTCAAATATTATATCAAGACAATGACAATTTTTATCAAACATTATCACGATAAAAATCCCTCTCCCGGCTTTCGCGGCCCTTGTACCTCATTGACGTTGTTGGTCACATCTGACTCGTCCATTAAATTATTTACCTTGAATACCAAATTTAACACACTTGCAAGGATTTACACTTACTTTATTATTACAGGACGACATTATTATAATTTAATTACGCAAAAAATAATCAAGTTGTTGGGTCGGCACCCCCGAATTCCGTAAGGACAAGACGAGGCTTTGAAGTCTAGCCCACCAGTTTAAGAACAATGCTGTGCTGGCGCCGCACTCAATCATTCCCCGTCAGAGCAATGGCAGATGACGGCTAATTTATTTCAACTTCTGACGACTTTGATTTGGTCATGAAACTAACTGCGACTAAGCAAATTCGCGTTGCTGACGTCATGGGTTCATATTTTAACAATATGTCCAAAAGTACTTACCATCCAATTAGATATAATAAAAATGATGCGAAGTCAAGTTAAATTTGGTAACAATATTTTTCGCATGAATTTACAAAATAGGAAATTGATGTATAGATGACAGTAATATTAACAGAGAAAAGCAGGTCATTGAAGATTGACAGCATAGAGATGCGGTAATATCACAAGCGGCAGGAACGATCTATCTCAAAATTTGTCTCTATCTAGGCTATTTATATTTTAGGTGTGCTTTTTTTTAAAATAATGTAAAAAAAATATAAAAAAATTAAAGAATATAACAATTAAAATGTGTTTTTTGTGATGTTTTTGTATTCGTAATTTCTCACACACACATATCTATTATGTGTCGTAATGCTTATGTACAATTATGCATTTAAATAGGCAGAATTTGAGAGTGAAGACCCCAATCTATTAAAAGCATAATGTTTATATGAATATTTAGACCAAAAAAAAGTAAAATTGTTTTGAATAACTTTGCCATGATATAATCCCAATAACATAGTTTGAATATTCGGTCATCAATACCATCTATTTTAAACCTTTGAGAAATCTAGTATTTATTCCTTTATTTTTAGTTAAGATACGAGTTTTATGATAATTATTTTTTATTGTAAATATAAAAAGATTCATGTACTCTTTCTTTTTAAATGATTTTTTGTCACAAAATTTTCAAATCTTTCGCTATTTTAAATTAACAATTGATTTTTACTTAACTCATATGTTATTTTACCTCTAACTTTATTTCTTTAGTTTTTGCAAAATCAAAAACAAACATAACTTTAATTTTTAGAAAATTTATCTCATTATTAAAATTCTAAACATATCTTAATTTTACATTTTATTATTATTGATAAGTACAAGTACATAGCTTTTAATAATTTAAATTTTGATGTAAATGTATTTTAAAATTTAAATGAATACAAATAAAAGAAATTCAAGAACAGGGTTTTATTGGTTGCACTATCATCAATCTATTTCCATCTGTCTGAGTGACAATTTGGAAGCATTGGAGGCTGATATCCCCATATCAGATTGCGATAAGCCTGAACAAGAACAACTGAGGCTCAGAAGATCTCAGAAGCAAATTTGGGGAGAAAATAATTACAAACCCCAACAATTAGGGCAAAAACTTCCACAATTCTTAACCACTGAAACCAGCAGAAACAATCACAGAAGTTCAATCGCGACAAGTTCAGAAATCCAACCATGGCAGCCTACGTTACAAAATTGGACAAGTTCGATGACGATTGGCGCACCGAACACGCCACCACCTGCGCCCATTGCCGCAATTTCGTCTTAACCGCCGCCGGATCGTCACCTTCCAGAATTTTCAAAACAAATCACGAACGATCCGGATTTGAGTGTTTTTAGTTAAGAATGTTCGAGAACAATCGCGATCTTACCTGGATCAACAATAGACCGGGGACTTCCGGCGGACGCCGACGCCGAATCGGTATCGGAAAACGACGCCGAAGAGGATCGGAGCAGGCTGTCGCCGTAGTTCCGGTGCACCGCGTGGTAGAACTCCAGCGCTGGGAAAGTAGACGACAGCTTCGGATCTATGTCCGGCGAATCGAAGCTGAATCCCAAGTCGATGCAGGCGCGGAGCTCGTCGAGGTCATCGTCGGTGACGCTGCTGCTGCGGCTACCGCGGCGGTGGTTTCTCTGGCGATTGCTCCACGCCTCTTCGCGGAGGATGTCAGGGGACCAGGACTTCTGTTTGTACAAGGCCGTTGGAGGCCCACGGCGGAGGCGCGGTTCTGATTCCGACATGGGGAATACGCCGCCACCGAGTGCGGAGATGTAAGCGGGAATAATGTAGACGGCGAATGTGGGGTTTTATTTAAAGCGGCGGATGAACTGTGGCGTGGAGAAGTATTAGAAGGATCTTAGACCCGGTTCATCCGACGTGGCACTGGTTCTAACTTGCACCCCGAATTTCTAAGGTTTGACGACATTCCCAGCTTTTATTTTATAATTCCTTCGTCAACGCATATTTTTATTTATATATATATATATATATATACATATATATTATTTTTGAATAGAGAAAAGTAAGACTATCACCAAAATAATCTTTTTCTAAATATATTATTCATCAAAATAATATTCTTTATTTATTTACATTTTTAAATTATTTTCAAATTCTCAAACCAAATTTTCTATTGTCAAAATTTACATCCAAACATAGAAGTCTTCTTCAATTTGATAATATCAAGTATTTTTTTTTTCCTCATCACACTTACCTTATATTATGTTATAATAGAAAAGAAACAAAAGATAACATTTTGATAAAGCGGAATTGGATTTTTAATACATGACTCAAGATTGAACTTATATTATAATTAAAAGGACAGAAAAAAGATTCATAAGGCGTCTAACTATTACAATTTAAAGTATCGTACATATTAGATTATATAAAAATTATCACACGATTATTGCTCAACTACCTCAACATTTTGGATGGACACAAATATGGTACGAGGTGACAGTATTGTTAAAATCCCACTACAGTAGATGAACATTCGTTCAACGAGAACATGGCTCAAATTATTTTATCTTCTAAATATATTTTTAAATATTTAAAATTTAACTATTAAATTTATTAACAGTGAAACCAATATTTTATATCTTGGAATCAAATATGAGTTAAAAGAGATTATTACCCCCACAGTGAAAAATATTGCAAAGATGAATATTGTATGATTGAATGCATGACCATTAAATATAGTCTCATGATACATTCACTTTATTTGATAGAATTAAAATTAAAAATATTATTTTAAAAAATAAATTAATCATGTGATAATTTAATGATATGTTAACTAAGTTATATAGTTTAATGTAACTATTTTTATTTTTTAAAAATACTTTTACTTTAATTCTTTTTAAAAATATATTATTTATTTATTATTTACACCTCTTCATAAATTAATATCATAATATCTATTGTATAATTTCATTTTATATTTATTCAAAAAAACTAAATATTGAAAATAATATTTATTCTTTTTCACGCTTATTTATATCACAAAATTATATCTAATTTTAAATGCTATAAAAAATATCAGTAATAATTATATTAAGGGACACATTTTAAAATTTAATTATTATCTTTATATAGTATCAAACCATTCAATTATTTTTATATTGTTGGAATATTTGATTTTATTATATAGTTGTAAATACATTATTCTTAGAATAATTGGTGTAATTTGGTTAGAAATAAAATATTTTGTTACTATTTAGATAGTTTTTAATTTTGGTATTTATTGTATTAATTTCATATTATAAATTGAGATTATTCTTGATCAATGAAACATGCAACAATTCTCTCATTTTAAATGTATTATACATAAATATAAAAAGTTAAACAAATCTAATTTTTCATCTATCAAAATTTTACTCTCAAAAATAATTTTCACCCTAAAAAAAATCATCAACCAAACATAACTTATCTATTTCTGCAAGAAACTTGATAAAATAAGATTAATTGAATCCAATTGATATAAATATTCACCATAATGGATTGAGCTCATTTTACCAAAAACAAACTCCCATCACCTAATCTACACACATGGGAAATGCAGGATGCAACTATGAGCTTCGACTTGATATTCGATTTGAGATCACTAAATATTAATTTGAATTTGATTTATTAATATAATAAAATAAATTTGAATATTGTTTTCGAGTGAGTAATTAATACAAGGAAAAATAGAAAGCTTTATGAACCACACTTACTCCGCCAGATCAAGATTCATTTACTTCTTTACATTTACTCATAGTTGCTCAGAATATAGAAGACAGTGATGTGAGTTCTCTCTTTTTTCTTCTACCTTTTTAACACTTCCTAAATATATATTCATAGGAGATTCTTCCCTTCTTATTGTAGGTCCCAATCAGGTGAATGTTGCCCAGCGTAAAGCAGGTTTAGGTAGTGCCACCCTACCAACCATACCAGGGGTGTTAAGAGTATCCCACTGAATTATACCTCTACTTGGGATGTATTTAGTAAATATATACGTATTTATCAAATGACGTCATATCAGACAATGTACTTACTGCAATATTATACATCACACGTGTTTGTTTTTATATTGTATTTCTTTGTTGTCTTTTATTTCTTTACCTTCAAATTGACCCGTAAATTCATTAATTCAGAATGAATCAAAATTTTCTAAGTAGGATTCAAACCTCTAGCCAATTAGTTCACAACCGATCACTGGAGCTACTTAGCAATAGAGAAATAAGGGGTGATTGTGCAATGACTCTGGGTTTAATCACTTGTAAGACTTGATTTCAAGTGATATACATTATATAGGTCAATTGTTATCTTTGAAATGAATGAGCTTCCACCAATATACCTTTTCCTAGGATCTTAAATCAGTTGTGCTACCATTGTAAACTTGTTTTGTTAGGATAGATTTTGTCCAGCTACTACTACCAATTTCAGAAGTTCCATTATGAAGATATGAACAAATTCTCATTAATTGTTGGTTTAAGTTGTTGTATTCTTAACAACTATAACTAGATGAAAGAAAGTGTTGCAAAGTCACTTGGATTAAAACAAATAGTAGACGTGCAAATAAATTTTCATATTTGGGATTGAACACTTCATATTTCATCTTTGATATGGCAAACATTTTCCCAGTTTATATGGCTCACTCTTGTTTATAATTTCATAACAGGTGATAATGTGATTTGGAGTGTATGGTATAGTGTGGTTTTGAAAATCGAACCAGTCTAGTCCATTCGACTGGTTCAATATGTAGTTGCATCAATGTTCAGAAATATTATGCGCAAAGAAGTTGATGAATATTCAAAAGTTTGATGCTTTGTACCTTTTGATGTGAGGATTGTTTCTTGAGGTGAGCCATATCCCACATACCAATATGTTTTTTAGAATTTATAAATTTATAAATCTTATTTTAAAAATAAACTAATAAAGTGTTTGGTAATATCATTTTATAAGACTTTATTGAAATTTGTAATTGTAATTCATTATATTTTTTTATGTAATAGTAATGAAAATAATGTAAATACCACTAATAAAATATAATTTAGTGATATTTATGTTAATTTTAATGTATAAAATGAAGTAACTTATAAAAAACAAGAAAATAAGTTGCACTACCAGAAAATGCCTAGATAGCAATGGAAATATGAGACGGCTTCGATCCCATCTCAAATTAAGACGGTTTTTAGACAGATCTTATACTGCAAATTAATGTTGTCTCAAATTCTGCCTTAAATTTTGTGACAACACAGGAAGTACCGAACCTATCTCAATTCCGTATCTATTTGAGACAAGGAAGAATAAACCGTTTTTTAATCAATTTTTCTTTCACCATAACTAACAATTAAAATAATTCAAATATTGATACTTTTGTGTTGTACAATATTATTTTACAATGTGAAAGCAATGGAGATGTGTCATTTACAGTAATTACATGGCTAGGAGCTCAAGTGATAATTAATGAAATGCTGATGTAACTAGGTTTTTTTCATGAATATAATTATGTATAATTGCTTTATACTCACACACACTTATAATCTACATTGTATGTATTTATATATGCACAAGTGGTTGGAATATTTATTGGAATGGTTGTTATGTATAGTGTATTTGTATCCCGTAATGGAAATGATAATTTATTGTTGCATATCTGAAGTGGTGTTGTAGATATAAAGAAAAATATTGAGAGAAATAAGATCATGGATGCATTAAAAAAATCAACTAGGGCGCGAGGATTTGAATATAGAGTTAAGAATGGTGTCGATACATTTGTAGTTGGGATAATGTCTGTCACAAAGCTACTATGTAATGTCTGCCAACTCATAGATGAAATGCTTCCTACCGAGCACTTCGTGCCAGCTAATTCTATGCAACCAAACATTTGATTACGGAGTTAGGTCTTCCTATCTTAATGATAGATTGCTGCTAATCAAGGCATATATTGTTTTACAAGGGAGATGCAAGAATCACGAGTTGTAAGTTCTGTGGTAAGTTTCGATATAAAGGAAGCCAGGGTTTGACCTCTCATTAGATGCTATTGCCACAACCAGGTTTGCATTATTTACCCTTAAACCCAAGACTCCAACAGTTTTATGCTTCATTTGCTGCAATAGAGCATATGATATGATATGCGCAACACTTCATTGTTGAGCAATATTTGTGCTACCTGTCAGATATTAAGGCATGGAGGCACTTTGATACGACGTATCTTGATTTCATTGCAGATGCACGAAATGTGCGTCTAGGGTTGTATGCAAATGGATTTGCCCTTCATGATCCATACGAACAAATATATTCATGCTAGCCAGTAGTACTGACTCCCTATAACTTGCCTCTTAGGATGTGCATGACACATCTGTATATGTTTCTATCCTTCGTAACTCCGAAGCTTGCAAACCTCAAGAGGCTTTTCGATGTGTACCTTCAACCATTTATTGATGAATTGTTGCAATTGTGGATAAAGGGGATTATGACATATGATGCTTACACAGGATTATATTTTAGGATGCGGGCAGCTCTTATGTAGACAATCAATAACTTGTCAGTGCACTCGATGCTTAGTGGGTGGAATTGCGCTGGAGTTATAGATTGTCCAATTTGTATGGATATATCTAGAGCATTCTATTTAGAGTACAGATGGAAGCTTTGTTACTTTGACTGTCATCATCAAATTCTCTCAGAAGACCATCTATATCGAAAAAATAGGAAAAATTTTACAAGGGGCCATGTGGAGAAGAGAGTCACACATCGAAGTGAGTTTGGTGAGGACACATGGCTTCGTATGCCACATTGACCGTATGGTTAATAATCCCAAAGGGTAGGCTTTGGTTTTGAGTTTGAGTACAAGTGAACTAAAAGAAATATTTTTTGAGATTTACGATACTCAATGGCGCATTTAATTCAGCATAATTTGAATGTTATGCATATTAAAAAATATATTTTCGATTATATTTTACATGTGGTTATGGATATGCAGGAGAAGTCTAAAGACAATTTGAACGGTCGAAAAGATCTCGGCATAATATGTGACCGTCCAAAACTAGCCATCCCTCTTGATAGAGATGAACTGACATTGAAAGCCATTTACACTCTTAATCAGGACCAGAGGAGTGCAGTGTGCAAATGGTTAGCCAGGCTAAAGTTTTCCAATGGGTTTGCCTCAAATATAAGTAGATATGTCAACATGCAGGAGTTACGTTTGCATGGTATAAAGTCTCATGACTGCCACATTTTCATGCAAAGATTGCTACCCATCGTGTTCACAGATTAGTTGCCTAGTTTTATGTGAGACGTGTTTACTGAGCTTAGTCTATTGTTCCAACAATTACGCATGCCCATGTCGAGGGTACATATTTAGAGATGTTGAATGAAGATGTGGCACTAATTATTTACTACTTAGAAAAAATATTTTCTTATGCGTTCTTCAACTTTATAGAGTATTTGATGATGTACTTACCATAAGAGGCACTCATTTAGTGTAGTATAGATGGATGTATCTTTTTAAAAAGTTAGTAGATGAGTCGCGTTATCTTTCTGTGATTGAGCCACATGTACTTATTACGCTTTTATTGTATTGGCAGTTTCCTGTACACGTTGAAGAAGAAGGTGAAGAAAAAGGCACATTTGGAGGCATCAATTATTAAGGCCTATATAATGGAAGAGATAGACACATTTGCCACGTACTATTTTCAATCAAACGTCCCCTCAAGTGCACGCGAGCACCACGGAGTACAGCATCGACAAGCTCAGATTATGCACCCCAATTCTCAATTTTCAACTTTTCAAGTAAAACCCACGAGAAGCTGAGCCTTAGATATCTTTTCAGCAATGACTACCATGTCGTTAAGACATATGTATTATTCAATTGTCCAAAAGTAAGGCCATTATACAAGCGTGGTCTCATTCCCAAAAAAGTCATAGTTTGTAATTCACGCAGGCATTATCATTGTTCTATGCATTAAACGAACCATGTCTCATCATGTGACAAATTGTTGACGGCCCAATACAACAAGGATGCTATGGACATATATGGAGTTGTAGCCACTCATTTCTTACCATGGTTCAGATATTACATGAGTTTTCATATGTTCGTGTTTGACAATTCATGTGAATTTTCCTACATGATGAGAGATTGAACTATGTGTCACTAATTGGAGCAAGTGCATGACTCCAATAACCTCGTCGCAGACTATTTACTCTAAAGCCTAACAAGGAACCCATGTAACTATGTAACAACTATGCATGCTTATACCATGGATGGATATAAATTTCACACAATGTTACATGAGTGTGAACGTGCGATGCAAAATTATGGCGTATGGATGCACAATTAGGCTTATCACAACTCAAAATACAACTTCTATAGTGTTTTTGAAAAATTTTTGCAGTTGGAGTACTTAAATATGCTAAAAATGTATGCAGTTCTATTCAAATGTTGATGGGTGCATCCTGTTAGAGGGCAGCAGGTACACTCGAAGTACAAGCTTGATGAAGTGTCCCACAAATGACTTTATTGAAAGAATGAACTATTTATAATGACACAGTAGCTGTATAGGCGTGCTACACATCATTTCTAGCTATGTGGCTAGTGACAAATGACTGGGAGGTAATTTGCAAAACTAAAGCTCGATTAGTTGTTGAGAAGTGGTGGAAAGATGTATCAAATTAACCAAATACTAATGAGCTTCCTTGATAATGGGCAAATATAAGTAAGGTGTCTAATCTTCGTGATCTGAATGATGAACATTTGTATGCAGGCTTAGAGGAGGATCTACATCTCGGCAGTGACCATTTAGAGGGGACCTCATCGTCATACAATTCGGATGACTCCAATAGTTTAAGGTCCTTATCCACGTGAAGTTAATTAGTTTGTAAGAGTTCATGTGTTTACACCTTGTGTGTCATTTTTATAACTGGAATGTATAATATGAATGTTTAGATAGAAAATCTATTATTAAATAAATCATTGATTAATTAGTTATACACACAAAATTACATTGTCACCAAAAACATCTCTCATAGAAAATACACAAGTGAAACTAAAAAATATATAAAAAGTTGCCCAATTGTCTTGTACCTTTATATTCTAAATAATCTTGGCAAGTCATATTTCTTTTGAAAGATAGGTTTATAGTTTAAAAGATTGCTTTTAAGGATACAAAAATTTGTATTGATTAATTAATCATTAATAAGATGATTAGTAAATTTGACTACTTGAAGTGAGTATATTTGTTTTTTTGTTATCATCTTAGTATGCAAATTATTTAATTAATAATATAAAGTTAAAATAGGCTTTGAATTATTTATAAAACAATTTTACCATTTTGATAATTTTATCATAACTTTTAAGTATGATTATTTATCCTATAATTTTACAATTTTATATGGAGTCTTTATCTTTTTAAGGAATTTAATCCATCAAAAAGAATATCTAATAAATATGAATAAAATAATTTATCCTAAATAATCATTAAAAGTAAGCAAGTCATATTCTTTAGAACTAATGAACCTCGTTTGCATGAAACCAGGTATATATAATTTTACATCATCAATAAATTAATTTTATTTCTCTCCCCATCTCAACTATTTGGTTAATACATTGAAGACTAAATTTAAAAATATTGAATCACAACTCTGAAAGTGGACGGTAATCACTTTGGTCCACAATGTAAATTGACTAAAATGTCCTTTATTATTATTATTTTTATTTTTTTTGACTTTGTTTATACTTTATCTTTTTAGGTTTTACTTATTATTTTACTGTCTCTCTCTCTCTCTCTCTCTCTCTGTACGAATTGTCTAATAGAATTTTTATTTTTGATAACTTATTTTTGTTATTAAAATTTTCAATACATAATAGATTTATGTTTTATTATCATAATTTAATTTTAATAATTCGCTTTTATCATTAAAATTTTTAAAAAATAATTCACAAATAATCTTTATGAAATTATAAAATCAAACATGTTTAATGCCAAACACATGCTAGAGGGTGGTAAATGAAAGAAAAAAATACCAAAACACAATAAATATAAAACAAAAATTAATATTTAAAAATAAAGTTAATTTAATAATTTTACATTTAAAAACTCTAAAAGTAGAATTCATCTTTGATTATATGGTGTGCGTGTGTGCGTATTATGTATTATCAAATTAATATGACTTATATAATTTGAATAAGTTATATGAGAATTAAATTTGAATTTACTTAAAACTCTCCATCTTGGTGAATTCTAAATTTTTGAATATTATTTTTAAATTTAAATTAGTAATCTAAACATGGATTATGAGAATTATTCTCATCAATTTTAAAGCCTTCTTACCAAAAGCATATGGAACATCAAAATGGATGCTTAGGCAGATAAAATTAAAAAAGGAAAACGTATAATAATTACTGCACGAGGTACAATGCAAAGAAGCTTGGCACAGGCAATGTCATCCGCGGTCTCTCCCGACAGAGCGAAGGTCGGTTGGCGTTTGAACCTCTGTCTTTTATCTCCCGATTTCGGCGATTCTCTCTGCGTCCTCTTTTACCCACCGCGACCCGTAGAGGTGAAGTAATCCAGATTCCAAACCCTGCGAACTGTACCTTGAATTGAGTTCCCTTTTATTTTTGCTCTCTGATTTTTGTTAATATATAAAATTCTGAGTCCTTAAAGACCTCGGAAAATAAACGTGCATATACTCTTCAGGCAAGTAAATTTCCTTTCAAAATTCATTGACATGCTCGCAAATCCATGGGGGTTTCTGAATTGAGCTCGGTTTCGAACTAAAAATTCGATCTTTAATTGGTTTATTTGTTGGGGTTTGTTTTTGTTCGGCCAGAATTGCTAATCTCTCCTTATCTTTTCTCGATTCCGACCTTAGGATTTCCGTTTAGTTATTTGTTCATCTTTTCTAGGTGCAGCGTTAAAGGGTCTTACCTTTCTCGAATTTTCTTTTTCTAATTATGATTGGACTTTGAACTCATAAAATTGCACCCAATCATATTCTGTTGCCGTGCGTTCTCTTTTCCCGTATCCATGGAATTTTAGATGGCTATTGTTATGTTTGCTTCATCACTTTATAAGAGACAATTTGATGTGCTGTTCAACTTTTATCTTTGGTGCAACGAGTTGTTGCCAACCTTATGTCGGAAGAGCGACACATAACGAGATTTTTAATTAAGTGTTGTATTTGCTAATGTAAAGGCATTTGTCTCCTGTTTAGGTGTCCCAATGTAAAACATTGTGAACTCTTGCCATGTGGACTTCAAATCAGTGATGTCTTCACCACATTCACAATTGTGAATGGAGCTTAATAACTAGATTTCAAGTTTAATAACATTACCATCTGTGTGAGCGTGCACATTGACAATACTTGTTTGGAGAATTTCAGTGTGTGGCCTACGATGTTAATATCCTGCAATGGTTCAATATTCACTCATCGGCAATTTTATTCATTTACTCTAGCTATTCGGATTTTCACTTGAATATTTTCCGAGTATGAACTTTCACATTCCTTTGCTTGATATCAGGAAGGTAGAGGTCACCTAATCATTTCATATGTCAATGATGTTGAGCTCAAACTCGTCTGCATTGGCATTGCCATTGGAATACTCAGGAAATGGCACAAAACAAATGGAAATCCCAAGCACAAATCAATCTCAACCTCCTCTGCGTCAGAATAGGAGCACCTGTCAGGGTCCAGTGGCTATTCTTTGGGACATTGAGAACTGTCCCGTGCCAAGTGATGTGCGGTCTGAGGCTGTGGCTGGTAACATCAGGATGGCCTTGCGAGTCCATCCCGTAATTGATGGTGCTGTGACAATGTTTTCTGCATATGGGGATTTCAATGCCTTTCCCAGACGACTAAGAGAAGGCTGCCAGAGAACAGGTGTCAAACTTATAGATGTCCCCAATGGGCGGAAGGATGCGGCCGACAAGGCAATATTGGTGGACATGTTCCTTTTTGCTCTTGACAATCGTCCCCCGTCATCCATCATACTGATCTCAGGAGATGTCGATTTTGCTCCTGCTCTCCATATTCTGGGTCAGCGAGGATATGTTGTAATTCTCGTTATTCCTTCTGGTGTAGGGGTATCATCTGCTCTGAGTAATGCAGGCAGATTTGTTTGGGATTGGCCTAGTGTTGCTCGTGGGGAAGGCTTTGTACCCCCTGCTAAGGCCTATATTCATCCTCGAGCAGCTCCAGCACATGTTGCTGGGCATTTGATGGGGTGTCAGATCATTGATGATGTGGACAACCAAAATGAAGAAGAATCAATAGTCTATAGAGGGATCTCAAAAAGCCATTATAATATGAGAAATTTTTCAGTTGTGTCACAATCTCCATCTGAGCACAATGACAGCTCGATATTATTGCCACAAAATCCTACAAATTCCAGATCACATAACTTTCCAATTGCTTCCAAAGAAGTTCCATCAAAAACTCTTGCTTCCTGTGAGCAGAATGACTTGACCTGGGCGCAGCCGGGAGATATAAGTGGTTTGAAGGTCCAACTGGTAAAGTTGCTTGAATTGTCAGGTGGCACTTTACCTCTTACCCGTCTTCCAGCAGATTACCAAAAATTATATGGGAGGCCTCTGTATGTTTCTGAGTATGGGGCATTTAAGCTTGTAAAGCTCCTTAAGAAGATGGATGATGTAATATCTGTAGACGGGAAGGGCCAAAGGAAGTTTATCAGTCTCTGTAACACAAAATCTGGGCCAGTTGGCACTCCTGTAATTTTGGCTAGGAGGGATAGGAAAGAGAAAGGGTCACAGGAAGATGGTATTGATGTAACAGCTGGGGTTGGATCTTCACATGAGGTCTCAGATGACGAAGGGGTGGCTGTTGGAGTCGGTGATGATGGGGAAGGAGGAGAGAAATCTAATTTGGAGACGGCTGATTGTTCTCTAATTATTAGCCAAAACCTCAACAAATTTAAATATGAGCTTCAAGAGATTTTAGTGAGCTACTCTTGTCGAATATTTTTTGGTTGTTTTGAGGAGATATACAAGCAAAGATACAAAAGAGAACTGGATTATGTGGCATTCGATGTGAGTCATCTAGAGGAGCTGCTAGAAAAGGTGAGGGATGTGGTGGCATTGCATGAGGATCCCGTAAGTAAAAGGAAGTATCTGTTTGCCGTTGGTGGCTAAAAAGGAAGTTGCAATACCTGCTTCTTTCATTACACGAGCATCAATTCCTTGCTGGTGGTGGGCTTACAACTTCCTAATTCCAGTCGTTGTCATTTCCTTATTTGAAATTTTGTTTGGATTTGGGAATGCAGTGAATGTCTGCATTGTGCTTACTTTCTAATTTTGTATTGTTGCAGGTCTATATTAAATGATCATTGGAACAATCGTCACAGGATGTTGAATCTGATCATATAATCATATGAAAAATGATCTTTTCCGTCACTTCTATTTTGATTATTGACTTATGACACAAGATCAGTTTCTCTTTGGTAATTATTCTTGTTTGCTATATCAAGGAGAGAGAATTGCCTGATCATGATGCTTTGGTTAGTCATAGTTGTGGTTCTAGGTTAATGTTTCATTGATGTAATATAAATCATCAAATGATGTGTTGGCTTGGTATGCTCAAGTGCATTGAAATTGAACCTTTCATACCCACATGAGTGGCGGCAAAGTTATTCCATACGGTTTCTATACCAATCCACCCTGACTATGCTGTCAGGCATGTACCAATAACACGAACAAATGGGGTGCATCAGTTTCAGGAGGACAGGGATAAATGATGTTCTTGGTGGAGGAGAATGGCCTTTTTAAGGGAAATGGACTAGCAGGCACTTTGTTTGGTGAAGTATCAAACCTACTATATCATTTTGAGGTATTTTGGTAGTTGCTATTGCCACTAAATATCTTGTTTGAACTTGATCAAACTCTGTTGTCTTATACGCCTAGTAGTTTATACGGTTGCAGGTACCAAGGGACAATTGCTTGTTGAGAAAATTGCTGCTCATAATTGACAATCAAGCTCCAGAAAGGCATGAGTGCATCATGTTTGCTATTATTTTTTGTTGGCTCTTATTTTCTGTAGCCATCTTTGCATTGAAAAATAAGATTTCATGAGTTGCAAAGAGATGTAAAAGCTTTACATGCTATAATATCATCTAGCTAATTTAATTGATAAAAGTTGCTTGTGTTTTGAGGGTTGTTCTATAAACAAGTACTGGAAAGTTTTGAACTTCTCTAGAAATCGGATTTTTTGGTAAACTGCTGTGAATGAGTTTCATGAAAAATTCTTCAAAACGGTTCTAGAGCTTCTGCATTCTTGAAGTGAAATTGTGCATGCATTTTATTATGTTGGAATCTTAGGCATTGTGGCTTAATGTTGTATGCTTTGGAGGATTTTGTGCCTGTGTTGGTTGATAAATCTGCAGTCACAGAGATACTCCACTTTTAACTCATCAGAGTGTCCTCATTTTCTCAGATTTCAAAGCAATGCTGTGTCCTCTGGTGCGACTGTAAATGCCAACTTCCAGTTACATAATATCTGCTGGTGACATGCCATCATGAATATGAACAATTATCACTCCATCACCCGGCCGAAGCGCAAGAAGCAAAGCTGCTAGGATTGGTCATATAAGCACACATTCCCTGCTGGTTGGCGGATAGGACAGGATCATGTAAGCATGCGTGTCCTCCTGATTGTTGGATAGAAGCATCAAATATGCTGATCCATCTTTCTAGATCACTGAGCTAGTCATCTGTCTGGAGGAGGGTGGTGTGTATGTATGATATCCTGAGAACCCTACATATGTATCTCAAGAATCTGATGCCCATCTTTTACATGCATTTTAAGTTCAATGTGTGTGCATGGTATATAATGTGTTGTTGCTATTTTTCGAACATTAGTGCTCAGAGAGAAAAAATAGGTTTCTGGTTGAGAAGAGAGCTCAAACTATTCCACTATGTTTGTTGTCATTTTTGCACTCAAAAAAGAAATATTGTGATTATTATATTTTTTTAATTTTTTTCCCTTATTTTGATGTAATTCTGGAGAAAAATATTCTCTAAAATATAAACTCAAAAACGAAAACAAATATAGCCTTTCAAATATTGGTTATGCCCGTCAAACCAGGGTTTCGGAGCCCATTAGGTTAGGTGTTTTGGATCCTATTCTCGATGCTTAAAAGGTCATAATGTCGAATTTTAGAATTATTGATTACAACAATCTAGACAAAATCAAGATTTTTACCCTATGTTTGAAACACGTGTTCTATTTTTTCAATTTATTTTCAAACTTTATTTAATAAACTTTCATCTAAATTTAAATTTATTTTTTTCTTTTATATATAATTAATCATTTTTTAATTATTACATTTATTTATATTCAAATTAATGCATATATACAGACACTTGTATTTATATATATTTATGTCTAATAGATTAATTATTATTTCTATATAACATTATACCACTAAATCATTATAATATATTTAATGCGTATATTCAAATAAAATAAAGTTTTTAAAACATTAAAATTCTATAATCAAATATACTATTTATTTTAATACAATTAACATCAGTTATCATCTTTCAACAAAACCTTTCTCAATCTCTCCCAAACATAGCCTTAGGTTTTATAACTAGCGAAAAAGATTGGGATAACAATGAGATAGGGATAGATTCTTCGATTACACCCTGTTATCAAAAATTTCTCTCTGTTTCATTCCATGCCCCACCCCAATTTTCTTGTGGTACCCTATTTACCGGAAAAAGTTAAATTTAAAATTAATTTATTAATAATATTATAATAAAAAAATATTATTTTTACACTTATAATAATTGACTAATTAGTTTAATGTAGTAAACATGAGCCTCAATCTTTGTATGGGTTAAAGTCAAAACTTTCACTATGTTTTGTTTTATTTTTCTACCCAAAAATATACACACTTGATCGTTACACTTTTAAAATTCTCCCTTTCTCTTTATTACTTTTACATAATTTTTGAAAAAAATAAATTTAAAACGCACACCTAAAATCAAAACAAACATAACTTTTATATTTTTGTTTATTGCAATTAATTTAGTTTTTCAGATTTCATAATTTTTGGTTGAGGGGAAATTATGTTTGTTTTGGTGACAAAATGTATATTTATTCATAAATATTTCTCTTTATAAGATCTTTCTTTTAATATTAAGTAGAGTGATCAAATTACAAAATTTTAAAAACTATTTTTCAAATTAATCATATTAAATTACATATAAAATTAATTGTTTATTAGTGCACATAAATAATTTTATTTTATAATTTATTTTACTTATAATAATAGTTTATGATTTACTTCAATTCAATAATATATATTTCTATATAATAAATATAATTATATTTACTATTCAAGCAAAGTGAGGATGGGGTGGGGGTATGTTCCCCTATTCCCCACCCTATTAAAAAGCAAGAAAAAAAACTCCTCCACCCTAACCCCCACTCTATCTCTCTCCTTGCCAGGTGAGTGCCTGCCTGTGGTTTCCCTTCTATTGCCATCTTTGTAAGAAGGTGTAGGGTTTTAGGCTTTTTATTGCTGAAATCTTTGAAGTTCAAGGTAGATAGTACATTAAAACTCAATTGAGGAGCTTGAAAATGAAGCCAATAAGCAATAACATAATTGAAGATTAACTATTAATTACCCATTTGGTTGGTGAAGACAATCTAGATGGAGAATGTTCTAATGTTTTTTTGGTAGGGAAGTGTATCTAAATACCAACACAGAACGTTTCAATATTTAACTTCATATGATGCTGGTTTTCTTTAAGCTTTGGTTATATTTGTCACCTATATTATCGTGTTATAAACTAATATGATAATAGTGTGCATGTTGAGGGAAGAAAAAGTGGGACTAACCTAGTGATATTATTCTCTTTAATACGAACAATCTGATTAGTTTATGCAAAACCACAGAAGAAAAATAATCACTGCTGATCAGAAGCTTTATTGCTTGTCAAATAGAAAGTGGACTCAATTATTTAAATATGGGACCACAAATTTGAGACTCTTAACATTTGGATAGACCTTATCCAGAAGCCAACTGGACTTTCCACACTCTATGGCCCGTTCTTACAATATAACCTAAAGTATTCTTTTATGTACGGGATTCTTGAATTGTGTTTGGAAATTGGAACCCAACTTTCAATTTTCATACCTCTTTCTTCAACTTTACTCAATAAATTTTTTTAAATTTAAATTTAATTTTTTTTTATTTTATATATATATAATATTAAAAAATTATTTTTCAATCGTTACATTTATTTATAAAAAAAATAATAAATTTATATTTCACGCATACAATCAGATTCATTTTATTTGTACCCTCGCGCATATAATTCACAAGTTTCTAAAAATCACATTAACACCAAATATATAATTATAATTGATATGGTCAAATGTTGCCTAACCCATCTCAATCAAAGTAGCCTGCAAAAAATTCAAATATTAATCATCATATCTTGGACTTAATGTGCTTAGGTAGAAGTTTTCAACAACAATGATAATTAACAAAAAGTACCCGTTCTATGCATATGCAGATTTATTAGAAATTAATTGAATTTATTAATTGTAATGAAAAAAATATTATTTTAAAAAAATTAATAATCAAAATTTTCATATGAGAGAGAAAAAGGAAATTAGAGGTGTGAGTAAAGACAACAAAAAAAAAAAAAATCAAATTTCATCCAAAGAAAAGAGAAAAAATGTTTAAAAATAAGATTTAACAAAGAAAAATAAATAAAATTCGGTAATTTAACACATTATAACAAAGTTATTTAAATAAGTCCGTCCTACTTAATAATATAGTTGAAATGATACGGATCAAGAATAAAAATCCAAATACAAGTCATGAAATCAAAGCAATCTTAAACCCTTAATACAATATCTATACATATAAATAGGAGAAATGTCTATTGACCAAATCTCCTAGAGTTCGAACAAATTCACAAATTCCTTTTTTTTTTCCCTCATAATTTAGAATTTTATATTAAATTAAAATATTTTAATTGGGTTAAGATTTTAAATAATTACTTTGCTAATGAAAAAGTCATTAAATGCATTACTAGAAACTAGAAACGTAATTAATATCACCTAAAAAACAGAATTTAGAATTTTTCTTAAATAATTTCAAAAAAAAAATATTTGAAAATTTAAATTTATTTAATAAATGGTAATGATTTGGAATAGGTACATCTAGAAAATGTAATGGCATTCATACAACTTTATACAATTTTTTTGTAGAATCTAGACCAACAACCATTGTGCCCCAATATACAATCTATAAAAACCTCCAGAATTAGCTATTATGCTTTAAGATCCTAATCTTGCAAATATAACCATAGCATATTATTTGATTTTTTTGGGAATTTGTTATTACATTTATCATTATATTGTTAAGTATTTAACCTATATTGATTGTGCAATGTAAAATGATACGTATATCCTAATTTATTTATACAATATTAATTTATGTTTTTAAACTGTTTATCCTTTATTTCTTCGTTTTCTTTTAGTTTATCTTTAGTTGTGTTTTCTTTTAAATTTTCTCACCTCCAATTTATTTTATTTTTTATTTTTAAATTTAAATATTTTCTATATTTAACTTTAATCGATGTTATTTTTATTTTTTTTAATATAAGAATATCCACTTAAATAACTTAAATTTTTTCTCAATCTTGAAATTTCTAAAAAACATTTAGAAATATAAATAAATTTGTTTATGTTTTTATCTTTCTTAAATTTCACGTATGTTAAAAATAGAATCTTCCAATCTATCATTGATGCTAATTTTTTTTAAACAATGTTATCTTATTAATTTTAAATAATTTATAATAACAAAATTAATTAACTAATTTATACATGTATATATATATATATATATCAATTATATCCAAACAAATTACAATATAAATATTACCCAATATACGTACTAAAAAAATTTTAAAAATAAAATCAAACTTTATAACCTCAATTTTACAAAAGAAAAATAATAATTTGTAAATAAAATTTTAATAATTCAACTTCTTTTAAGTGTTTCTGTTTTTATAAAACTATGATATCTTATTAATTTTAAAACTAATATATAGTTATAAAATTAATAAACCAATTCATTTATTGAATTTATGCAATTTATCTACTCATAAAAACGTGTCAATCCAAAAACCCATGCAACACAAGTACTGTATGCCGAATCAAGCATCAATTAAAGGAACCTACGCTAAATTACATGAAATATTAACGCTAATCAAATTCAAGATATGTGCTCTGTTCGCATTGATTAACAAATAAAAAAGATAAACGCATATACATATATATATATATATATATCATTAATTGTCTGTTGAATAATTAATACATTTGTATACTGGTGATACATATATCGGTTTATTATTTATATTTATTACATAATAAAAAGAAAAGAAAATTCAAAAGAACAAATTTAGAAAAAAAGGAAAAAAAATTATTTGTTCTCAACTTTTTAAAATAAGAATGAGAAATTATAATAAATGAAAGTTGAAGTGAATATAATATGGATAAATTATTTTTTTACATACTTCTTGTTGACAATTAAATTATTTGATTGATATTTCTTGAATGTAAACAGTTTTTATATACTAGTAAAATTGCACACTTTATGTGTGTGTAATTTTATTTATAGATTATAACGTTATTGTTTTTTACATAAAAGAAATAAAATTATTTAAAATCAAGTGTATAAAATTATTTAACTTGAGAAAATGAAAACCGATAAAACGGAATTTGGGATGAGAGAAAATTGAAAGAGAATATATGTAAAAATAAAAAGTTAAAAAGAATAAAATAGTTTAGGGTCAGGGTAGTTGAATAATTTTACACTGGGTAAAAAATTTTATTTATAATAATATAATATAGAAAAAATAATGATATATTATTATTTATATTTAAGTAATTCAATATGTTTGATTCTTTAATTAAGGGTAATAGAGAAAATTTTTTAATTAAGGGTTTTATTAAAATTGATTAGCTTTAGATGTTAATAGTTAATATATAAAAAATATTCTAGAATACTTCTTACCTAATATATAAATATAATTAGAAAGAAAATACACGTAATGGAGTTCTTGATTCTTTATTTAATACGTATTTCTTTGTATAAATTAAATACAAATATGAACATTTATTACTTTTATAAATTTATAAATAAATATGAAATGGACCATATATATCTTTACAGAGTAACTTACTGTATGATATTTGTAGTTTAATTGAGATTAAAGTGTGTGTTGATAACCACTAGAAGATACTTTACCGAACAGATGCCTTATTAGAGTGGGCGCGATTATTGATGTGCTTAAACATTATGATTTTATTTAATTAAACCACTAACTAATTTTATTATATAATTAATACATGCAATGTTTGTTTTCAAATTTTGCACTTAGAAAACATCAAGACAATCATTACATTTTTAAAATTTATCTCTTTCTCTCTCTTACTTTTATACAATTCTTGAAATAAAACATTTAAAAATACATATTAAATTTTGAAAACAAACATAGCCTTAGGTCATTTATTTTTTACGTAAATTTATATTCATTTTCTTCTCATTAAAATATGCGCCTAGAAATATATTATCCAGCAAAGTAGTCATTGTTATCGCTTTCTGTTTTTTTTAATTTTATACACTACTTCTAAATTTTCAGCTCAATTTTTATTCTCAGCATAGTTTACATCTGGACAAACCACTAAAAAATTTAATTATTGAATAAATCTATTTTTATTTTTAAAATATAGAAAATGTAATAATTCTATTGTTATTATAAATAATAAAATAAATGTCACAATTCGCATTATTATCCTTTGTGAGGTATAATTTATTCTTGAAAAATTAGTTATTGTTTGTGTTTATCCAATAATTTTTTCTAGAGAGTGGAATGGCCCCACCCTTCCACTCATAATCAAGGTTGAAGATTATGCAGCGTAAATGTATTAACTTCTCAATCTTAAAATATTTGGTATATTTTTAAAGATTAATTAATTACACTTTCTTTTGTATATCAAAAATACATTATTTGTAATTTTGTATAATCGGATTTACCACTCAGTGTATTTGTAGTAGGCACGTAATTTTCTAAACCCACAAGTTCAACTGACATGGCAAATTGAAGTCTTCTAACCAGCTTTCGGAGCGCTTAGTACAAGTCTTGCTCGAATACTATTCAATACAGGTTATTTTAATCTACACCATTAGCACATATTTATTTTGAGTGATTGCCTAAAATTGATTATTTTATTCATGTTATCAAAGTATATTTTTAATTGATTAAGTATAAAGGATTATTATAAAATTGCAGAATTATAAGATAAATAATTCAACTTGAAAGTTGCAATAAAATAATCAAAATATTAAAGTTCTTTTATAAATAATTCAAAATACTACTTTAATCTTATCTTATTTATTGAATAATTTGCACATTAAGATTGTAATGAGAAAATTAATATAATCACACTAAATAATTAAGTTGACTAAGCATGATTGTTAAGGATTAAAAACTTTTACATCCTTTAAAACAATCTTTTAAATTATAATGCTATCTTTAAAAAAAGGTGCCTTATAGAATAGGAGAGAGTGCAATTATTTTTTTAATTAAATGTCTAAAATATCCATCCAATTACAACTATTTTTCAATCATTCTTCATTTATCAATTTTGCTATTAATAACCTACAACCTTTTTCTTTCACTGATTGAATCTTTTACTTTATATTGAATTTATATAATATTAAATCCATCTATCTTTTATTACTATTTTTATTAAATATATTTTAAATTTTTAAAGCCCCTATAAATGAATATGCCTTAATTGCTATTATTTAAATTCTGAACATATTTTAATTGTATAATATAGATTTATATTATTACTTTTAATCAATACTCTTTAACCGTTATATTAAGTGCATAATATCTAATTTTTGTATCAAATGTTACATTACAATACTATTCCTATTTTATTATTTTTTCTTCTCCCTTTAACCTTTGGCCGTATTTTTTCTAATTTTTTTACCCCAAACCTACACCCTATAATAATTATATTTTCTAAAATTTTTTTATATATTTATTTTACTTTTACACAATTATTGAATAAAATAAACTTAAAAACATTCCAAAAAATGAATTTTTTTCCCTTTTCTTAACTCACATCTCTTATTTATTTTCTTTACCTTTTATAAAATGTTTAATAATTTTAACTTGTAAATATATACATTTGTATTATAAAAATTCAAAAAAAATACAATGATTTTATTTTTATTATTAATAAATTTAGTTAATCTTTACATAGATAGACATGTGTAGGGGTGTTGGTTAACTAGGAGTTGGTTAACTAAGTTGCTCGACTCGAGTTCGACTCGATTCGATATAGTCATCAAGTTGAGTTCGAATATATTTTATGAGGATACTTGAATTCGATCGAATAGTTCGAAGTCGATTCTTTTTTTTTTCTGATTTTTGTCAAATATAATTTATACTCTGCTGTACATTCAACTCGAGCTCGAGTTCCGGCTCGACCCGATAAGTTCGAGTTCTAAGCCAAGCGAGCTCGAGCTCGAGTTGTACAATTTTACACAAACTCATTAAAAATTAACTCGAATCGAATTTGAATAGATTACTACTCGAGCTCGACTTGACACAGGCGTTGAACGTGTATTTTTTGCTAATGTCAAAGTAGCTACTTTTATCTCATTACTACCCATAATTTTGGATAAACATTGATCCATCATCTATGACGTGGATGAAGCGAAAGAAGACGAGCAGACGGTCTCAGCCAATCAATCAACCTCAAAGTATTAACCAACGATCAGGACGGGATGCAATGTGCCTGTAATTTAAGTCCCAACGACGTAAACAGGAGTTAATTTTCGGAAAAAATTAGGTAGGCCCCAGCCCCCACCAATCGCATCCCCTTTGACCATCAAATCACCCACCAACCCCAACCAGAGTTTAAAATCCCACCATCTCCGCGAGTTAACTAACCACACGTGTGGCGAATTGAGGGGAAACGCAAAGTAAGGTGACCAGTCCGTCAAAGAAAAAAACCACAGAAATGCCCCTCTGCTTTCCCATTTCGCATATTCACTGCACCAACAAAGTGGAGGAGACTTCGCACTCGTCTCTGATTTAGTATAACCCTCCTTTTTATACCCTTTATTTGTGTTTTTAAATTTTTCAGCATTGTAAAACACGGAAGAGGGACAAAGTGGGTGTGAGAAGTGAACATGCCTGCCAATTTGGAGCCGTTGGATGTCGGCGTGCAGATGCCGTACAATTTCCGGTGCCCGATTTCTCTTGAATTGATGCGCGACCCGGTTACCGTTTGTACCGGTCAGACGTACGACCGATCAAGCATAGAGTCCTGGATTGCCACCGGGAATAGCACGTGTCCCGTTTCCCGGGCCCCACTCACGGATTTTGCCCTTATACCCAATCACACACTCCGGCGGCTTATTCAGGGCTGGTGTGTCGCGAACCGGTCTTCCGGAATCGAGCGGATACCCACTCCGAAACAACCGGCCGAATCGGTCCTGGTCCGGTCTTTGTTGAAACAAGCTTCTCCTGGGCCGGGTCCGTACGGTCTGAGGCTTTCGGCATTGAGGAGGCTCAGAGGACTGGCCTCTGACTCGGAGAAGAACCGGTCCGTTATTGCTGCCAACAGCGCACGTGAGATTTTGCTGTCCGTCGTGTTCGAGGACGTTGGTTCGGAATCGTCCGAGTTTAATCACGAGTCGCTCGCCGAGTTGAATCGCGAGTCGCTCGCGATTTTGTCCATGTTCACGCTCTCTGAACCTGAGTGCATCCACGTGGCTTCTGACTCGAAGCGGGTCGGTCACCTGGTGAATTTACTGTTCCAATCCTCGATCGAGGTCCGTGTCAACGCCGCGGCGGTGATTGAGAATATGTTGGCAGGAATTAGGTCGCCGGAGCTTCGTGCACAAATCAGCAATGCGGAAAGAGTGTTTGAAGGTGTCGTTGGGATTTTGAATTATCCCTTGGTTTATCCAAAGGCTACGACGATCGGAATCAAAGCTTTGTTCGCTTTGTGTTCGGTGGAGCATCACCGGCACAAGGCAGTGGCGGCGGGGGCGGTTGAGGCTTTGATTGACATGTTCGCAGAGTTGGAGAAGTGCGACTCGGAGAGAGCCCTAGCAACAGCGGAGCTGCTCTGCCGGATTCCCTCAGGTTGCACGGCGTTTGAGGCGCACGCGCTTACCGTGCCACTGCTGGTGAAGAGTATATTATCGGTCTCTGATCGAGCGACGGAGTGCGCCGCTGGCTCATTGCTTTCCCTCTGCTCGGCTTCGGAACGCGCACAGAGCGACGCGGTGGCGGCCGGCGTGTTGGCTCAGTTGCTGCTCCTGGTGCAGAGCGATTGCTCGGTGCGGGCGAAACGGGAAGCGCAAATGCTGCTCAAGTTGCTGTGTGAGAAGTGGGCCCATCAGTCCATTGCCAAGTCGAACTATTTTGCTGGCTGCGACGTCGTTCCATTCTAATCTCTGTTTATTTTTCCTTTTCTTTTTCAAATATTTTCTTCTTTAATATAATGTCTATTTTTATTCGTAATATGCAATAAATGTAAGTACATATATATGTGATGCAATCCAAATTCATCGAATTATATTTAGTATCTGTTATTTTTATTTATTAATAAATTTTATTTATAAAATAGATCATTTGAATTTTTGAATTATAATACGATAGAATTTAGTATAAATAGTTATTTTATTTATTTAAAATAATAGACATATCTTTAATATTGAATTTAAGAGTTATAAAATTACTCAATTTTCTTTAAAATTAAGAATATTCAAATCGACTCAACAGGGGTAATCCTTATATTAATCGTGACGTATCAATTTATCTCGCTCGTATCGATTGTAGGTGTTTTTGTAAGTCATTATCAATTTTGTATTCAATTTAGGTTTCATTGTGCTGAGTTGGACGTTCTAATATACGATTTGTTTTCTTTGGATTCAAAATTAAGTTCGATCTATTTTTATTCTTCCGTGGCCCTCATTCTGATCATGTCAGTTGATATCAAAGTAAGTTTGTATCGAATTCTAATTCGATAACCTTTCGATTGAAAAAAAATTAAAAAATTTAAATAAAGAGAGAAGCTAATGGCCAAACTAACGCCCACTGCTTGCAAAACTTTAAAATCCTTCCTCAAATCCATTGACCTTGGGCTGGGAATCTTCCGCTAGGTGGTCATTTGAGTAGAGCTCCGCTTGTGCCGCCACGACAAACCTAGGTTGTTGGAGAAGAACACGGGTTGGGCCGTGCTAGGTTAGGAAAGTGTTGGACCAATTGCAAATCTAGGTCAGAATTGGGCAACAATATATATATATATATATATATATTTAAAGGAGTTTGGATCGGACCATATAATTTGTGAGGTCAAATAGTCCCTTCTATCCTATTATAACTAGTCATCATGCAAGTTAGACTGAAGATTCTAATGATACTCTACATATATGTGAGTCATTTATTAGGGAATTGAAGATGATGTTTGATATAATTCAAAAGATATCTAAAATTGTGAATAAACTAAATGATCGATCGAGGAAGTTAGTGATATTTTTACCACTTTGTCATGTGTTTGATAATAATATATTATACTTCATCTATTTTCAAAGAGAGCACTCCATTAGTAAGAATCTAAACGAGGAAATTAATGCTTATGTTGACTTAAATTGACTCGGGGAAGCTGAGAAAAGTATATACATAAAGATGTCACATTTGAACGAAAAAAGTAAAGAAGAAACACAATTGAAAGACTCAATACATGAAGATAGCGTTAGTCTTAATGAAAGTTTGGAAATTAAGGAAGAGGAATCGCGAATGAAGAAATAACAAAAGTTGTAATAAAAATTGAAAAGAAAGAGTGCGTAGAAATGGAAATAAAGATTGATGACAAACACAGAAACGAATAACTAGTGAAAAAATGGGAAATTGAATTTCCACAAAATCAGGTGTTTGTTGACCAGTTTGATTATCTAGCAAATTATTTGTCTGTTTGTACTATATAGGAGTTGAAGATTTTTCTAGTTACAAAGATTACCTATGCATATTTGGATAAGTCATTGGCCATTTTTTATATTCTTTTATATGATTCATTACTAATATTCATATGCTTGACTTATGGGAAGATAAAGGTGAAGTTTAAACAAAATAATGAAGAGTTAAGAAAGTTTTAAAGATGTATTGGGTCCAAGAGGACATAGACTTAAATTGAAGACAATTTATCTTCATGAGAAGTGGTATGATGCGATCCAGGGATCTGTTGAATTTTATTTAGTATCTATTATTTTTATATTTATCTATTAATGTGTTTTATTTACAAATTGGGCTATGGGCTTTTAAATTAAGGTATGATATGATTTAGTATAAATAGTTATTTTATTCAATTGAAACAGCAGAAAGATCTTTGATATTGAATTTGAGAATTATGACATTACTTAATTTTCTCTGGAATTGAGAATATTCAAATCAACTCAATAAATGTGGTCTTTGTGTGAGTAGTGACGTATCAATCAATTTCGAAGTATCGATCGTGGTTGTCATATCACGCTGATTATCAATTTTAGATTCAATTTGAATTTCATTGCATTGGATTAGACACTTTGATATTTCGCATTCTTGAAATTTAAAATTTAGTTCGACCTATTTTTATTCTTTGGCCGCCTTGATCTCGTTAATGTATATGTGTATCTATCTATACTATAATATTAAGTTGACAAAACCTTAAGTTTCATGATATAAAGTCATACAATTTCTTTTATCATTTTTTTCGTCCATTCTTTTTTAACTTACTATTTTAATTTATATTTTCTTTTAAATTTCTTCTCATTTCAAAAATTTTCAATATTTTTTTATTTTATTTTTATTGTAAATATTTTTACTTCAAATAATTTTATTTATATTATTAAGAAAGTAATAATTTTATAATTTATAAACAATGTGTTAAATTTACAAGTATATATAAAGAAAAGTAGGCTTAGACTTTTGAATAGACAGTGAGCAAATATAAGGAAACATCCGTAAGTATTTTGAAATTAACTTTTTTATTTTTATTTTTTGCAGGAAAGCTCTCTATTAAAGAAAAAACAATTTTTATATTGTTGGTATACGTATATTACATTGTAATGTTGTATTATAGGAATAAGCATTACTCTAGCTGGTGCGGTGCATAGGCAAAAAACTATTGTTCCAATACGTATTTAATGTGTAATCAAATCAGGGCGTTTTATTTTATCAGAATAAATTCGAAATTTCATGTGTGCTGATGCATTTGATAGGGACGTTGCATGTAGTCAATAACTTGATCGATTAACAATGCTACATGTAAATAAATGAGGTGAGAGTATTGCGTGTCTGACTTTAATAGTGTCCCATGTCTATCCAGTTAGACTGTGGAAATGGAGCCTCACATGGGCTTCGGATTTTTCCCTTTCTTGATTGCAACTAATCCCTCATTCATGATCCATAGCTTAAGTTTGGTCTGCAAATTTGTAAATAGAAAGTAGAGCATGTTAGGTCATAAGATTTTAAGCCTCTTCTTCAAGCTAAGAAGAGATGAAAAAGGATGTTTAAGTGAGCTTATAAGTTTTTCTAAACATTTTAACAATTGTTTTGATGTTTTAAATTTATAAGTTTCTCGTAAGTACTTTATAATTTTTTTTAATAAAAAAGTTTATAAGTTTAAAACGTTATATATTTTGAATTTATAAATTTTTTAAAAATAAATTAATTTTTTTAAATTTATTTTTGAATATCATGTAAAATTTTTTTTATATATATTAAAAATAATATAAATATATTTAAGTTACATAATTCTATAAATTATTTAAATAATCTTAGCCAAGCAATCTCCAATTATCATTGGGAACGAACATCCTTTGCTTGGGCCCACAAACATTTTTGCTTTTGGGCTTGACCCACGTGTACACTCAAGTAAAAAGCCCATTATGCTGCATTTGTGCCTTACTAAGGCCCACTGGGCCATCATCCTGACTCGGAATCTGCATAGATCTGATTTAAGATCACAAAAACTGGAAAGCTGAGCCAATAGCTGCTGTAAATACACATAAGAAGGATTATATAAAACTATCATTTTGAATTTAAATAATCTCCATGAATCCTTCCCTTACTTGCAGTGCTTCCCCCCATCACCCCCTCATCCCCCCCCCCCCCCCAAAAAAAAAAAAAAAAAAAACAAAAAAGAACTGCCCATCAAGCAACAGCTGAAGTTGATTCTCCTCTACTAATGAAAAGGCTTTCAATAAGGTACTCTTCCACAATTCAAACCAGCTCGAAGTCCTGATTAACAATTAAGCCACAGAATTATTTCTGCTGCAGCTTGCTTGTATATTTCTTCCACAAAAAACAATGCCTCAGGGAACTTATCTGGAGCTCCATTTGCCTGATTTGTACACCAAATACACATCACTAAATGCAATTAAAGTAACTAATTATGCATATGTGGGAACATCCTTGCTAGTTAGTATAAGTACATTGTCAAATATCTTGGTGAAATTAGAACTTAAACAAATGTATGTTTTACTTTTCCGAATGATTTCATGACCTATTTGAATAAAAAGGATTTGAATTTAGAGAAAGGATTTTTATGGAATGGCTTCAAATTATTCCAAATGAAATTACTGAAATTATAGTTTAAAAAGAGAATTTAAGAATTTGAAATTCATTATTATCCAAATTAACAAGCAAGATGGATATATTATTATGGATTTGATTAAATCTATATATTTAAACCAATCAATCCAAATGCACTCTCAGATTACATGCAGTAAGGCATTAAATTTTACACCAACAATGAGTGCAATAATTCAGGTGATATAATTTTATAGGTAATTAAAAGCATTACTCTGTTTGGATGTAAATTTTGTTAGAAAGTAAAGGTGATGCGGAAATTTTAAGAAGTAAAGTAAAAGAATGGCGTTAAAGAAGAATAGAGAGAGATGAAAAAAAGTATTACCTCGATGATTAATACGTCTGAAAGTACATATTTTGGTAAAGTAAAAAGTTTTCAAAATTAGCATCCAAGCAAGACTTTTGAGTCTTGACAGCCTAGCTAGCTATTTTAGGATCTCCCGCATGTTGTATCATGTGTTCTCTAAAAGGGAATCAGGATTAAATTGAAGCCAACTCGCTTCTATCTACAGAGATTTTTCTAACTAAAATAATCAAATTAACGCAAATCCAAGCTTCTACTAATGTCTGAAAACCCTAGTTCATCGCCATCTGTGGGTTCTCTAATACTTCGGCATCAAGGGCAAACTCAAAACCGATCAACGACACGTCATATACAGCAGCAGGAAAAGATATGATCATACCTGGGCATGGATCATGTACAGGCGTCGATTGTGATGGGACGAAACGTGAGCAGAAACCACATCCAGTTTGTATTTGTCCATCACGAAGCACACGGCGGTGAACAGGCCGGGCTTCTTAGGGCAGCAGATGCTGATATGGGCGTCTTTGCCCGAAACGTTAAGCACCACATTCGGAGAAGTCCATGTTTTGAAAATGGCCGCCGGAAATTCGGGGCCGGAAGACAAAGGGCTTGAGGCCGTACTGCTGGGGTTCGCCAAGCTGACAGGAGGGTTACTGGTGGATCCATGCTCGGCTAGAAATGCCTCCCTGGATTGAATCGGAAGCTTGTGTTTGGTGATACTTGTGGAGGGATCACAACTGGTGGAGTTAGCAGTTGCGCATTTGAGCCGTTCTTTCTTCTGTTTCTCCAGTTTGGAAAGAGTTAGCTGCAGTTTTCTGATGTAGATTACTGCTTCATCAACTATGGTGGACTTGTCTGCCTGCACACATAATCATAACGTTTAATCAGTATTCAAGAAATTAGATAAATATTAGAGGAACACACACACACACACACACACATATATATATGGTATTGAATTACAAAGATTATAGTACTAATAAGCTAGTTATTGTGTTAAATCTTGATACAAAGCAACCTTAATGTTTCAATTGGAAGTTGAAAGACAGGATATTGTGGTGGCATTATACTTAGATTTTATTTTCCAAAATAGGAAATATCAAATCTATGTTGGATCATTGATTATGACAGCTATGACTCAAATCAAATCGGCAGATTTTCCTCAAAGCCACTCATTTTAGACACAGACAAGTAACCAAGCCCAGAAACAGAAGAGAAATGAAAAGGGAAAAAGAAGAACAGTCATCCAAACGAGGAATTAGAACTGACAGGCAGCCCCCTTGTCTTCATCTCCTCAAATATTTCTTTGTGGATGTCTACGCGCATGTCTTAACAACAAAAAGGCACCTTTTTCCTACAACAAACCGAGTACCCATGGAGACAGAGCATACATACATACATACATGTATAAGAATATATTATTACCCTTGGAGGAAGGTGAGGGATCAAAGCATGAAGATCTGTGAACATGTTCCTCATCTTCTTCCTCCTCTCTCTCTCAGTCCATATGTGCGGGTCATGATCAGATTCGCCGCCGCCGCCGCCGCCCCTCTCTTTCCCCCCGGCCGATGGTGGCGCCTCCACCTCCACCCCCTTCTGCCCACCTGCGTCTCCGGTGTCCTCCACCATCTTCGTGCAAGCTTCTTTAGGCAACAGAACTGGAAATGCCCACGATGGGTCGTCCCACATCAAGGTCTCATGGCCAACCTCTTCCGCCATAGCTAACATGACCAAAGCCTATGGATTTATTAGAGCAGCTGTGGGGTGGTGATGTGTGTGTATATATATAAATAGGAAGTGGGAAAGGGTGAAGAGAGAAGGCAAGGTATGCTGGGGCTGAATAAGGACAAATCAGAATACTATCATAAGCCAAAGGTGCCGTTACAGGCTTCAAAACAAGAATCACCAGCTTAGCTAAATAAAGCAAATCACACAAAGGAGAAATTTCCTCTCTCAGAAGATGGGTCCCACTCCGTCACCTTCCTAAACTCCTTTTATTTTTTATTACTCTTGTCGTCACGCCCATCATTCCTTTGTCCTGATGATAATAATGAAACGAGAGCCCTCAAAATACTGCAATCATTGGAAATAAATATTGGTATCATCTGTACAGCACATTGTGGGTAGAGTGGGATTACTAACAGATAAATGACCAAACTCTTGACAAAGTTAGAACTATTTTACAGCAGATGACTGCGGGTTATTCTGTTTCCGAATTGGGCTGATTTGGGTTGCAGTTGTCTTCACTGTCATGGCTTCACGGGAAACGTGATTAGTTTGAGGATTTTGTGTTTGCATGAGTTTATGAGGTATCATTCACCAACTAGTTGGCTTTTGGAATGGAGTGGACCTGCATTCTTCGTTCTTCCCCAGGGAGTTGCCATATTTCAGTGTTGATGTCTTCTAAGATTGAGACGTACAAGGTGGGTAATACATATACAAGTAAATTCTACACAGAGAATGTGTATAAAAGTTATTGTATTTAAAATAATAAAAATAATATTATTTAAAAAATATAAATAGAAAAATATTTAAAATAAAATAGATGAAAATAAATTGAGAGAGAAAAATATTGAAAGAAAGTATAAATAAAGATAAATTAAAAGAAAAAATGAGACGCAAAGAATAACAATCATTTTTCTCATTTTGAAGTAAATCTTATTTAATTTATTGCTTCTTATCAAAATTTTCTTATAAATTGTATCACATTTTATATACATTTTAAAATATAGTAATTAATATTTTATTGTTATTAATAAAATTACCCAATTTTATTATATTTAAAATAAGCGAATTTTTTTTTGGATGGTAAATTATTATAAAGTGAAAGGCTAATGTACATGGTTTAATTTAAGATATTTAAACAATAAAAAAATATAACTTCATGCATACACATAATAAATTATATTATACATTTTATTTTATTTACACTTGCATTGAATGTGCACAAATTCTCCGTGCGCACACACACATACACATCTTACGCATTTTTGGGCTTTTAGTGCTTGCATTAAATTTTTTAAGTCGATAAAGTTGAGCCATATGACAAAATCATAATATTCCTATTTAACTTTACATTTTCTAACACGTTAATAAATTAATATAAATATTGTTGGTAAAGAGAGTAAGAATTACGTTTGTGCACATAAAATAATTTTTTATTGCAGTTATCTTAACCGACTTGACTTCATTGTCGAACAAAATTTTCAAATCTTAACAAACTCCCTTAAAATTGCTCATATTAATCACAAAATTACTATTATGAATCTGTCGTATGTTTGAGCATCTCAATTAATCTAAACATTTCAATAATTTATTTTTACTCAAACATTATAGTTCCTGTTCAAATGCACACTATCGACAATTTTCATCCCATTAAAATTTATATTTTCGGACAAACTACTCAACAAAATGGCTCTCTTTTTTTTAATCATTTTTCCTTTTTTTTTTTTTTTTTACATCATTCTTAAATTTCTAGTACGTTAATTTTGCTCCATTTGTAATTTATATCCAAACAAGGCCTCGGCATTTTTGTAATTTTGTTGGGAGGTTTGTTGTGTGTGTGTGTGTGGGATGACGTGTATGACGAATGAGAGTGTGTATATCATTACGGAAGGGCTTGGCAGAGTCTGAAAAGTGTTCTGGTGGTTGTTGATTTTTGAGGGTCTGATGGCCGATGCTTGCGTTTCTGTAATAATGAAATTCTGTCCATTTTATGGTCTCTTTTGGCTCTTCCACAACAAGAAGGAAAATTCCTCTCCATTTCCCTCATTACGTGGCACGCAAACACACCCAACTTTGGACCCATTTTACTCCCACCATCAAAGAGGAAAACTTTGATTGAGAAAGGGAGAAATAAAATAAATCGAACCCTCTGCCCTTATGCTTCCCCCATAAAATTAACTCGGAAGATTGGGGAGTTCTCTTGAAGTGGAATCAAATGGGAAACTTGCTGTTTCCATTCCCTTTTAGTTCGAGAGGCTAAATAAGTCATTTCACTAGGCATGTGGAGGGAAGCCCAGAATGGGGTTAAGTTTTACAACAACAGAGACATGATTGGGCCAATGGGCTTGCGAACAATTTTGGGCCTTGCTCTCTAATAATGAACAAAGCAGATCCAACTGGGCGATCCTAAAGCTTTCCAACAATAAAAATTCCGAATGCTACTTAATTTTGATGAGAAAAAACATTGTATTATAAAGATAAAAATATTAAAACTAAAAATATAAACAGTATTTAAAGTAAGAAAAAGGAAGAGGAAAATTTGAGGGAAAAATAAATAAATTAGTAAGTTAAAATAAAATAGAAAAGAAAACGATAGAAAAATAAAAATGGTAAAAATAGCGATAGTCATGCATTTCTGTACCAAACAATCAAAAGTATGGATTTAGATAAAATGATAAGTTAAAATAAAAGAGAAAAAGAAAAGGATATAAAAATAAAAAAAAAGGGTAAAATTAATGATAGTCATGTGATTTTGAAACGAACAATTAAAAGTATAGATTTTTAGACTCAGACTATAAAAATAATTAAAATAATGACGATGAAAGGTAAAAAGTATTGGAAATATATAATTTTTTAGAGGAAAAACAAATGAAATAATAAACCAAAAGAAAAGATAAAATTGATAGAAAAATAAAAAAGAAACTAAAGATAATTTTATAATTTTATAATGTGCAAGTAAAAAGTATTATTCTAAAAATAATTTAGAAAAAAAGTATTGAGTAATAATGTTTGAGAGTGTAAGGGCAATGGTGTAAACTTATATATGAAGGCTAATGTTATAAATTTATAATGTTGAAACAAATTTAGCTAAAACTATTTATAATATAAGCATAGATAGGAAAATGTTTTCAAATTCTTAGTAGTCAATCCGTTCCTGTCTTAATGGTGAATCAGGTCAAACAAAGAGGGTGTTTGGCCAAGCTTATTTTAAAAATTTATAAGATTGTAGGGTTTATAAGTTATTTTTAGAGTTTATAAGTTCATAAATTTTATTGTAAGAATAAACTTAAAAATTATGATAAGATCATCTTATAATATTTTATTGAAATTTATTATTGTTGTTAATTATAATTATTTTGATATAATAATGTTAAACATAACTTAAATATTATCAATTAAATATAATTTAAGAATATTTATGTTATTTTGATATATGAAATGAAATAATTTATATAATATTTAAAAATAAATTGGGAATATCAAATTTATTTTTAAAGAGTTTATAAGTTTCAAATCTCTTATTTTTTAAACTTATACACTCCTTTATTATAAAATTGTCAAACGCTATTAAAGAGTTTTATAATCTTCCAAATATTTTATAAGGTTTTTAGGATCTTATAAGCTCACTTATGTTTGGCTTAGCTTATTTTTAAATGTTTGTAAGATGATATAAGTTATAAGATGTTTTTTAAGTTTATAAGCTTATAAATCTTATTCTAAAAATAAGCTAAAAAGTGTTTGATAATACCATTTTACAACATTTCATTAAAATTTATAATTATAATTGATTATAATTTTTTTCGATATACTATTAATAAAAATATAATTCAAAGATATTTATGTTTTAATATATAAAATGAAATGTAATTCAAGAATACTTATGTTCTAATATATAAAATTGAGTTATTTACAAGATATTTGAAAATAAATTCAGAATAACTAACTTATTTTAAAAAAATTTACAAACTCCAAATACCTTATTTTTAGAACTTATAAATTATTTTGTTAAATTAATTATCAAATGTTTATGAAAAAGTTATAAGTTTCTAAACATCATATAGAATATTTTGAAGAGCTTCTATGTAAGGATTTCTATCAACTGTTTTAGATTGAAAAGGAGGGTTGAAAAACTTATTGCGTTCATAACAAATTGGAAAAAAAAAAAATTGATGTTATGCTGAATGGTTGCTATGTATTTCTCTTTTCTAAATTTATGCTACCAAACATATTACCTTAAAAAATATTTCTTTTTATCCATTTTTCTCTTTTAGTGAATTCCTGCATTAATTTTCCTTTCCACCATAATTTACATAAAAAAAAAAGGCCAAAGTGTTCCAAAACGGTTGGCCTTTTCTCTCCTTGCCAACATTATTTAGCATCAATTAGTCATCGTCTGACGGGTTCATATCCTATTATCCATTTAGAAATAATACAAAATACTTCGTACATCAAATTTTTTTTATACTTAGATTTTACCAAAATCAAAACTACAAGTGCCTCACATGGGAAATAAACTCTTGAACCCTAAAAGGCTGTTTAAGAGTGACAATTCGAACTCTAGATATTCCATTAATAACAAAATTTAATATAGAACTTAAAAGATTTTCTATTTGTATTAGAATAAATTCATCGCTATTTTCAATTAATTCTAGGATTCAATTTTCAACATATGGATTTTATCTGCATTATGAAAATAGGCCCAATACTTTTTTGAATCTCTATAAGATATTTTAAAAATTCGAGTAGGTCCATTAATATGATCCATTGGGCCGAAAAATCCGAGAGATGGCATAACAGTAAATTCAATGCCATTTCAGGGTATCTTACGAAGCTAAAACCCTAATTGCTTCCCCTTATATTCCCATCTCTTCCTACTCGTCACTGGTTGTTGCTACCACCACAAAACCTTCCCAACGCACTAGGGTTTCCCTTTGTCGCAGAGAAAAGGAAACGACAGTACATACCATGGCTGCGGCGTCCGAATCCGTCCAATGCTTTGGGCGTAAGAAGACGGCGGTGGCTGTCACTCACTGCAAGCGCGGCCGCGGACTGATCAAAATCAACGGAGTTCCAATTGAGCTCGTCCAGCCGGAAATCCTCCGCTACAAGGCGTTCGAACCTATTCTCCTCCTCGGCCGCCACCGCTTCGCTGGCGTGGACATGCGCGTCCGCGTCAAAGGAGGCGGTCACACCTCTCAGATCTACGCAATTCGCCAGTCTATTGCTAAAGCGCTCGTCGCTTTTTACCAGAAGTACGTTGACGAGCAGTCGAAGAAGGAGATTAAGGATATTCTAGTGAGGTATGATAGGACTTTACTGGTGGCTGATCCAAGGCGCTGCGAGCCGAAGAAGTTCGGAGGACGTGGTGCTCGTGCCAGGTTCCAGAAATCCTACCGTTGAAATGGTGGTAGTGATTACGCTTTTGTTACTATAATCATCAGTAGAACGTTTTTGGTGATTTAATTAAGATACCGTGTTGTTATGTTTTGGATATTTTGCAATTTGTCCTACTTTCTGCCGATGGATCGCGCCAAACGATTTTGAGTGACCTTCATTTGCATTTAATGTTGCTCCAATTTTTTGGAGCTGTGGTATTATTATGTTATGGATTTTTTTGGCGTGATTAGTATTTTCACGGAGAATAATCATGTTCAATTTTTCTAATTAATTTTGACCGATTTAAAAAATGAGGTGCAATTCATTGTGCAACCAAGATTCAGGGATGCGTGACATTTTGGGAAGTGGATTCCTCAAATATAATCTGGGATTAATCTTTGCTGTTCATTCTATTAAATGTTTTTCACTTGTGTTGAAACTGTTGAGCTACTTCACATTGACAACGATTGTATGCCATTTTGTTTGATTTATTCTAGTTCGACCCCAATCTTTAAACCCATATGATTTGTGTCTCCAATTGCTTGCATCTGTTCAAGTGACTGGAAATTGCTGCAGTTTTCTGATGTGAACTGACGTGATCTAAGGACGAAATTTATTTTAATATTTATTAATTTTGGTTTATTTGTTAATGATTTTATTAATAAATTGGATCATATGGATTTTTAGGTTACAGTCTGATAGAATTTAATATAAATAGCAGTTTATTATTTAGTTGAAATAGAATCTGTAGACAGTCGATTCAAGTTTCTTTTCAATTCTTTAAAATTGAACATTTCAATTTACCGCGAGTTTCTATCTCAAATCGAGTCATTCCGGAGTGGTTCATGTGATTTGCAACGTATTAATTAATATTATGTGTACTGATCGTAGTTGTTTCCATCGAGTTCAATTCAATCTGTGCGCGTATCTGAAATTTTTGGATTCAAGTTTTTGATTACACTGTCGTTGTTCTGACGTGATTCTAATCACGTCATGAAACTTTGCTTTGCAGTCAGTTATTCGTTTGAATCTATTGTGTGTTAACAAAGAAATTGGGAATTTGCTGCAATTGACTTAACTTTTGTGAATGTGCTGTGCATTTGCTTGACTATGTCAGATTCATGGATTTTACTGGAATTAATTGACTAGCGTTGCTGAAACTTACAGCCAAGTACCATTGATACGTAGTGTAGTCGTTGAACTGTGGGCTTAAGAGTTTGTGTTTCTCGTCATCTTGATATCCTCATGGGCGTCCTACAAAATTGGTTGCGTTCACCTTTTTCGGGCTTTTACTCTTAACTTTGCAACGGATAGAGTTCGATTATATCGTTGTATTCGACGCGATTTTTTATGACGCTATCTTTGATCACATCAACAGTGGGCTTAAGAGTTTGTGTGTTTCTCGTCGTCTCGATACCCTCATGGGCGTCCTACAAAATTTGTTGCATTCACTTTTTTCGAGCTTTTACTTTAACCCTGCAACAGATACTTCTGTTCTCACAAAATTTGGTGGCCGCTTGGAACCTTTAGCCAACGATGTGTTTTCTTTTTCGGGATTTTCTGCTGCAAATTTGTGTGGCATGTCCGTCATCGCTTCTAACGTGTTGAAAAATCATGCAATACAGCTAGTTTCTGAAAATTACTGAAGTTCTGTTGTATGTTTCGTGGCTTGCTTGTGGCTTTCATTAGTTGGAGAGTGTCTAATGTAGAGGGTGATGAAATTTGATGCAAGTTTACTTTTTTGTCCTTAAATAGTGGGAAGAGAAAATAAACTGAAATTTTTATTATAGAAATCCAATTGAGTATTGTAGTGGGGCCGTTAACACTTTGAAGCTATGTTTGGATGCTAGTTTACACCTATCAGAATATTTTTTTTGAAGCATACTTTTCTACTTTTTGTTATTCTTAAATTTCTTCTCCAACTTTTCTTTCTACAAAATTTTGCCTGAATGTTTTGTCCGAATATAAATTTCGTTTAATACTTGACATGCTTACCATTGATGGCTGTATGATGGTCGTGTGAGTGATTATTGTTTGTTTTAATTTGTAGGTGCGTGACAGAAAGAAATAAATAAAAAAAAAGGGTAATAATGTATTTTGAAGTGTAAAATGTGAAAACAAATGTAGATGTTAAAAATCAAGCTGAATCAGTGAATTAGAAGACTTCGAGGATCCACGTGGGGGGTTATAATATGTAGTCAAGTATTAATCTCGTAATTTTGTATTTATTTCTTCAAAAATCCGTGTTTCAATAATCAATAAGCCTTGTATGACTCAAATGGTTGGTCTATATGGTTACGTTCGTTTTTCAAATGGATAAAAATTATGCTTGATTTGAGATGAGTAAGTAGTAAGATATAAGTAGGTAGGAAAATTATTATTATATATATATATTTATTTAATATTTAATAATAATTGAATTATATGATAGTATATAGTTTTTAGGGTAATAAAAAAATGAATATGAGTATAAAAATTTAAAAGATAAGTGTTGATTTAATTGTTGTCAGTATAATGATTAAAAAATTATTTTTAAAAAAATTATATAGTAAGATTATTTGATTTGTAAGATTTTTAAATAGTAATAAATAGTGCAGAATTTGGAAACAAACATGGCCCATATGCTCAACGCTGGTATCTTTTCTGTAAGCTGGACTGGTCCAGTCTTGACCATTATTTTTGTAGAAATCTCTGCATGCTAAACATCTTTATTTGTTAGGATTTAAGTTACCTTTTACAAGCTTCCGCCCAATAAAAAACATTTATTCTTATCTAAATTTTGTTGAAAATAAAGTGAGGGAAAAAAAAAAAATTGAAAATGTGTGTATTATTTGAGCTAAAATGAAAACAAGCATTTCTTCAGTTTCAAAATTTGTGTGGGGACTCTCTTCAACACGCTTTGCTAAAAATTTTGACTTTGAATGGAATTCGTTTTCCAATCATTCCCTAATTGATCCCACAACTAATTTACATTTTTACACGTGGGCAAAGGATAATCTCCGTCGAAACGTCTGTTGGGAGATTCGATACTTGACCGGGGATACTTGTGAGCTCTGGGGTGGGGTCTACATCTTGTGATTCTCCCCAACCCACCAAATTCTTGCAGTTCGTAAGTTCATCTAAGGTTTAGTTAGTTTCTTCTGTTCACGAAATCATACACTACATGCCGCTGCAGTAAAAAAGATCCTTTTTATCAAGACAATAAAAGCAGGTTGATTTTAAAGTAGTAACCCACCCAAACATTCACTAGTTGGTCTCTCTAACAGTGTGTCAATGGGCACCCTATTTTCTACGAATATTATTATGCATACAGATATAATAATATTAAAGTAATCTTACAAAATAAATTCAAGTCCATCAATTGATACCTCAAGTGATAAATTGCAGATGAAATATTTAAAATTTAATAATTCTACAAGAATAAAAATATTACAAAAATATAAAAAATTCAATTCAATTCAAAGAAAAATATAAATATTGATAATAAATAATTTTTAGAAAATAAAAATAGCACAATTCATAGACAAATGTTTAATTTCAAGATGTAATATTTGAATTTTGAATGATTCATTAAAAATACATAAATAAAGTAACAAAATAAATACAACTGCAAAAACAGGTAGTGACAATTATTTTCATATGACATGGGTGACTAGACAGTTGGAGAAATTAAGCCAGAATGTCTGCCAAGTGACACATTTGGAGGACGCAGGGAAGAACTGACAATTGTACTCCTCTAGCCGCAGTAATTGTGCCAACAATCAAATCTTCTTACCAGTCACAACACGAACGTGTCAGCTCCCAAAATAGTGACGATAAATACTGCGAAAATAGACGTGGCTCCAGGTTAATTAAAATGGTGCCTCTACGACAATCAACGTCTCGACGTTTAGTTACCAAATTAATAACTTTGGTCAGAGCCTCGTGGGTCGGTCTGGTCAAACTTGGACAGCGATATTGCTTGAGAGTCGGAGCGTGGCTTCCGGACCTTCCAAGTTGTCCTCCCCGCCCGAGCCGGATTACTTTTCTATGCTGTAATAAGAGAGTGTTTGACTTATTTTAATTAACTTATTAAATTGTATTATAAATTAATATATTTTTTAAAATAAATTTATAAAATATTTAGATAAATATATTAAAATTTATAATTATAATTAATTATAATTTTTTAGTAAATAATAGTAAAAAATAAATTAAAGATTATTAATATAATGTAATAGAATATATTTATATTATTTTTAATATATAATGAAATAATATAAAATATATTTAAAAAGTCAATTTATTTTTAAAAAATTTATAAATTCAAACATTTCAAAAACTCACAAATGTTTCATTAAAAATTTTATCAAACATTTGGAGTAACTTATTTTGAAAAGCCTGTGACTACGTTTTCAAATTTCGTGCTCCAAAAACATATATTTTTTTTATATTTCTTAATTTTGTATAATTTTCGAGAGAAAAATAGGAACAAACATTGCTCATAAGTTCAGCAAACACCCTTTAAATGGCTTCTCATACAATTGACCTGCCATAAGCCATCCTCTCCTGGGTTTACTATTCCGCGATGGAGGAGACTTTGGAGAGAGAGCAACCACTAACCCCCGCCGGCCGCCTCTTCTTGCAGCCGCAGATGAACCAAGTCATCCACTGCGCCATCGCCGTCGAATTCCCCCTCGACGTGGAGGCGGTCAAAGCAGAAGTCAGAAGCTCGATAATGCTCAGACACTCAAGATTCTGCAGCCTCATGGTAAGAGACTCCTGCGGCCGCGAGCACTGGCGGAAAACCCTAGTCGACGTGGACCGTCACGTCCTCGTCCGCCACCAACCCCTCTCGGACGATCCTTCCGTCTCCGACGAAGACGCCGTTAACGATTTCGTGGCGGATCTCTCGGTTTCGTCGCCGCTGCCCACGGATAAGCCTCTGTGGGAGATTCACCTGCTCCTGGCGCACAGGACCGCCGTTTTCCGCCTGCACCACGCTCTCGGGGACGGGATTTCGTTGATGTCGATGCTTCTGTCGTGCTGCAGGAGGGCTGATGATCCGTCGCAGACGCCGACCGTTGGTGGCGGCGGCGCGGGGCCGAGGAGGAGGTGGAGTTGGCGGGTGGCGGCGATGGTGGTTTGGTATACTTTGATATACGTTGTGGAGTTCTCGTTGAGGGTGCTGGGGCTGAGGGATAAGCACACAGCCTTGAGCGGCGGCGCCGGGGTGGAGCTCTGGCCGCGGAAGTTGGCGTCTGCCAGGTTCCGACTCGACGACATGAAGATCGTCAAGCAAGTGGTCGCCGACGCGGTGAGATTTTCTTGACCGTTGGATTTGTCGCGTAATGGTTTGCGGCCGCATGATTACGGCAACTTTGTGGCACTAAATTCTCAAGTGCTTTAAATTAATACAAGACATTTATTGGAATTTGGGAAATTTCCAGTGGCGGAGGGAAATACATTGTTCAGCACGGGACATTTGAAATCAATTGCTTATTATTTATTTCATTTATTTTTGTCATTTTCGCACTGAATCACTGATTCTATTGAGCTCTTAGTTTATTGAGGATTAGGTAAAATGATGTTAAATAATTAATAAATAAATGAATAATGATTGATGGTGTAAAGTGATATTCAGTATAAAAAAATGAGTATATGGCTCCCTTTGACTACTCTAAGCATGTTCAAGGGAAAAGAATCTAGCTCAATAATGACTCGAATTTTGTTAATCTCAATTTTATGAAACTCGAAATCAAACTTGAGTTTCAGTTAAGTAGTGAATTATTTAACTGATATATATGTTCTCCATTGGAACGAACAGACCATTAATGATGTTCTTTTTGGAGTGATCTCATGTGGGCTTTCAAGGTACTTGGACATCACATCTCCAAATGGTAAAAATCAACTGATAATTTTCCTTCTTCGTTGCATTTTATTTTTACACTAAATGTGTAAGTTACCGCATTCCCATTGAACTGAAGGACTTGTTTCATGTAGCTATTCCAGAGGGGCTTCAGATCACAGGCGTTGCCATGATAAATTTGAGACCACAGCCTGGATTGCAGGTCGGGATCATTTCCTCATATTACTCTTCACCAAATATGTAATTTCTTCACCCATCTGCCCGTTTCATTGAAACAGCTTTGTTGCTTCCTTCAGGATGTAACAGAGCTGATGAGTAGTAAATCTGGAACTCGATGGGGTAACAAATTCGGGATGCTCCTTTTACCTGTTTATTACCACGGAGATGGCTCTGATCCATTACAGTTTGTGAAGAGAGCGAAAGCAATGATCGACAAGAAAAAGCTGTCGCTGGAGGCTCCCTTCTCGTACAGAGTCGCGCAGTTAGTCATGTCACTTCTCGGGGCAAAGGTGAATTTTTCACAGCTGCACTTTCAAGCATAATTACCTGCATTAATTTGCTGTAACGTTGTTGGCAAACATTAACCGAATTCGTGTTTCCTGGTCTGTAGTTTGCGAGCATTCTCAATTACAGAATTGTTTGCAACACGACCTTCACCATGTCGAATGTTGTTGGCCCTCTGGAGAAGATTATGGTGGTAAGAAATCCTGTAAAGTACCTGAGGGTGACTTCAAGCAGCCTACCACATGTAAAGTTTCTGATTTTTGCGACACGTTCCATTTTATCCTCGCTTTATATAGAATGTAAATTGTTGGGTAGAATATCATGGTAGTAGCCCTTTGGTTCCTTTGTTGGCTATGCAGGCAATCACCATGCATATGGTGAGTTATGCAGGAATGGCTGACCTGCAAATCCTGGTTGCCAAGGAAGTAATCCCAGACCCCAAAGTTCTTGCCAAGTGCTTCCAAGACGCCCTGCTTGACATGAAAGAAGCTGCAGAGGCTGCCACCAATGGGTCTTGAGTGAGTTCTTTGTAACGCTAGACAATCTGCATAAAGACACAACTTTATCCGTCCTGATCATAAGCAGTTGAAGTTAGACTAAGATAATGTTTTGTTTTTGTGAGATGATGTTCTTTGTTGTCGGACTTCGCACCTACGACCTTCACCATTCATATGATTCACAATGTGTGATTCTCAGTTCTATGTTTTGAATAAGTTGAGCGGCATATAATGAAACTGCAAGTACATAAGGCAGCATTTTATCAAAACTATACAACGTGGTAAAACGTGCTGTTCAATTGTATACAGGTGCCAAAGTCATTATATTGCAACCTCTGCTAGCTATCATCTTATATATAAGAGTAAAAATTGCAGGGTACAAATTTATTTATAATTTAAATTGAATAATAAAATGAATAAGCATCAAAAGGATTTGGAAAAAAGGAAATCTTGAGATAAAACACAAATACAAAATAAGTTAAAAATTTAGAATACAAAAACTAAAATAACGAAATTATATGATTTTACATTGTATAAAAATAATAATTAATTAAAATAAGAAAATTGAGATCAAAAGAATATAAAAAATAAACAAAAATTGGATATATATATATATATATATATATATTGTAAGTTATAAGAAAAGAGTGAGAACATGAA
Source organism: Avicennia marina (assembly GCA_019155195.1). Classification (NCBI taxonomy): domain Eukaryota; kingdom Viridiplantae; phylum Streptophyta; class Magnoliopsida; order Lamiales; family Acanthaceae; genus Avicennia; species Avicennia marina. The sequence continues at coordinate 1,172,031 of JACDXK010000032.1, forward strand.
AGAAACAACAAATGAATTTGACATGGGAGTAACTGTGAAATTCACTTTATAAGACTACAAATTCTTATGAAAATAATAATGTCGTATAGAAGTATAGATATTTGCCAAAGTAAAACTGGAGTTCATCTCTTTGTTAGCTATATATATATATATATATTTCTTAATGCACCAACACATGCTTTGGCAATTGGAGCATGGCCATGAATGGCGTATCTTCCAAATTTCATTTGTCATGGGCAGCTATTTATCATCCAAAGGTAGCGGCAGCTTAAGATATCTTGTTATGGTATATATACATTATCATCAGAATTCAGAGCCCTGCCTACTAATGGATTTGGTTTTTTATGAAGATAAAGAAATGTTGAAAGTTATGTTTCTTTAAGGTTTTTCGGAAACTGAAAATATTGTAAATGTGAAATTATTTCCGTTTGGGGTTTTCCTAATGTGCATATGATAGATAGTTTATAATGATATACCACATATTTTAATACAGGGCTGTGATACAAAATTGAATATTATGAGTATATGCATGTATGTATGATTTAATTTTTACAATAAACAATGGTTAAATTATTTAATATATAGATTGGAATAACAAAAGTATTAGTTTCAAATTTAAAAATTTTACAGATTTTCTTTATGTTATTGGGAACAAATATTTGGATCTTTTAAATTATTTTTATATACATCAACTATAAGATCCAAACAATGACAGAGAAATTCAAGGTACGCCTAGTTCTAATCTAACGCTCAAAAGGCTCTCACCAATAACATAATTTTAAAGCATGTGGCACCCTGAAATTTATATTTCCTCTACCCTGCATATATATATATATATATATATATTAAAATTTAAATCAAAATGTTATCTCTAATTTAAATTATTTTATCGATTACTAAATAGTGATTATTACTCTTACGACATGTTATTGTTATTGTTGTTGTCCACGTTGTTATTCACATACAAAATTTCAAACATAATTCAAAATTTATAACATACAAAATGTTTTTCATCGGTGAAGCCAAATACTCAACAGGGCTGCTGGGCAGACGCATTTCCAAGGACTTGCATGGCCTCAGCAACTTTAGCTCTCAGACTTTCAGGTGACTCAAGCAAGTGCAGAACCTCTGTTTGATCCATCTCCGGACACATCCCAGTCACCTTAGCCGCCATGCCACGCTCCAGCTGCTCAGCGAGTGGGTACAAATTTTCACCCAACATCTGCACATCCAACACAGCTTTGTAATTGGTAACAAATTTGATACTGAAGAAAGCTGCTGTTGGGGTAATAGGCTGGACACAGCCTGGAGAAACTAATGCTTAGGCCGTTCTTGCAGAGAATGTGTAAGGACAAAGAAGAGGAATCCTTACTGTCCTATGTTCACTTGGGGAAGCATTTGCCAGCGCTGATGCTAATGTTTCAACTGGAATGGGAAGATGCATTCTCCTGTCATGCATTGGCACGGGGCTGATCTCCTGTGGTGACAGAAACATGCCAGAAACAGAAACCCGTAGTGCGATCGTAGTGTACAAACCCGTAGCCCTTTGAGTGACCAGACTATTCTGTTTCAACTCTGGCCCAGATAATGTTTCCGAATGGAGAAAATATCTCATGCAATGCTTTGTGGCGTATTTCTTTATTCAAATTCTGGAAGAGATGTCCAATTCAATTAGGAAATAAAGGAAAGGGAGGTCATACTCTAATTGAAGGTAGTTAGAAATGCCACAAACCGTGAATACCTTGACAAATATGTTTCCAACGCCACTTTTACGCGCCCCCTTTTAGAGCAGCGAAGTTCAGATCCTCCAAGGCTTTAGCAGCTAAGACAAACACAAATGAAGCCAAGTGTCACTAATTGCGGGAAAATCGAGGTAGAAACAGAAAGTCAGGGCGGCTGCTGGAACTCCTAGCTACACTAAATATAATGAATAGAGATGATACTTAAGAGGTTATTATATCGTAATAGTGCCCATAAAAGTAACATCCACTAAACCGAGCAAATGGAAGGTTCCTCGTTTGATCTGCAACAACATTTTTGTTTGTCTTGTCTCACTTTTTACGGGTCGTGGCTGAAACATGCACGGTTCACTTTTCCGCGGTACCGTGGCTTTGGTTTTCTCGTGCCCATCGAAATGTATGTAGTAAATGAATGTATCGTGGACGCTGCCTCTTGTCCGATTCTTTGGAACTATACTCTCATCCACGCATCATACAACATTGAAAGGCTACATACAAACATTCATATACATGTATATAAAATGTGTACTCTTATTGTATGTTGAGGTTGCAGTAGCTGCCCTGGGTTTCTGTTTGCACCAGCCTTTTTCCCACAATTAGTGACTTGGTTTCATTTGTGTTCGTAATTGCAACAAAAGCTTTGGAGGATCTAAACACTTCTCTAAATGGCAGATATATGACATGGAATTTGAAAGAATTGTTTAGGTTTAGATTGGAGTAGAATAGCTTGGCTTGATTCACTAAGAACATCACCCCTTCATTTATTTCCTAATTGAATTTGACATCTCTTCCAGAATTTGGATAAAGCAATAGAGCAGGAAGCACCGCATGAGACACGTTGGTACATTTGAGAACGTGGCCTGAGGCAAAGTTGAAACAGATTAGTCAGGTCGACCAGAAGAGCTATGGGTTTTGTGTACTACAATAGTGAGGAAGCTGCCAGGCCTGCTATTGGGCAGCTAAATGGTGTGCTGCAGCATGGAATCGAATTACATGTAAGACCCTACGTTATCAAGCAAGAGAGGGTGAGAGAGGCGTCCGTTGACAAGACCAAGTTAATGTATTTGTAAAGAATCTCTCCAGATTGACCATGGACTAAGGGTCTATTTAAATATACACGGGAGCATTTACACTGAATGTCTACAATCTTCTATTGATAATTATGAAAATTTTGTTAAATATTAAAATTGTTACGTTTGTCACAATGTTATCACCTAATACATTGTGACATTATTAAGTGTAACATCAACAAGGCCTACAAGAAGATATGAAGACGACTTCCTGTGAAATTGGTTCAATCACCAGTGTGAAAGACCTCGAGGAAGATATGAAAGGCGACCAGTGTGGCAGTGATATGAGAGGATGACACATTTAAAATTCAAAACAAAGGCTATGTTTATTTTACAATTATGCAACTTAAAAGCACAAACTCAATTATTATCCTTCTTTTTTTTTTATCTTTTTTGTTCTTTTACTTTTGTATAATTTTCAAGACAAAAATACTTTAAAAAATACATCAAAATTTAAAAACAAACAAAGGCTTTGAGTTTGTCAACTTTGAGAAGAGCGCAAAAGAAATCTGCAGGGCAGCAAGAATTAAAGCTTCTTCATGGCCAATGTGCAATGGAGGCACTTGGGAGATAGATCATTACGGCTTAATAGTATCTACATGACCAGCAGTGCCACACCAATTTGCTTTCAATCAACACATTTGATTCTTCCATGTTTTCTTCGACACATGACATCATATTCAGATTAAAAGGTTCCAAATCTAGCTAAGAAATGAAGTAGACAGAACACGCAGAAAACCAGCAGTGCCACACCAATATGCTTTCAATACACAACACATTTAAATGTTCAACATGCCAGCTAAGAAATGTCTGGGCAGAAAAGCACAAATCAAAGTCTCACACATGAAAAGCACACTAAACCCAGTGCCCTTAACAGCTTCGTGTTTTAGAGCAGTAACGTACCAAACTAGTATTGTTTCCCTTCCTCCTGGAGTGATCTATATCATCATTAATTCAACAACGATGAAGCCAATTGCTCAGCTGGACTGCTAGCTGACTGCTGAGATACATTCCTCAGGACGTCCATAGCCTCTGCAACCTTAGCTTTGAGAGCTTCAGGTGAATCCAACAAGTGCAAAACCTCAGTCTGCTCCATTTCCAAAAGCATGCCTGTCACCTTAGCTGTAGTCTCAGGCTCCAATTGTTCAACAAGTGGGTATAAGTTTTTAGCCAACATCTGTAAAACAGAACTCAATTACAGCATCAAATACGAGCAGCGGTCCATACCTATATCCACTCATAATGGCAAAAAGGATATCTTATAACTAGATAGAGGATCCAGTCCACTTGGCTGTTCCTAGAAAATTTCTTCGCCAAAGCATACTATTTAGTGATCTCTAATTTATTGAATTAAATTACTTCACGATTAGTAGGTTTATTAAATGAGCAAATACGCCTTTCCAAAAAGACTGATAGGTTTCCAAAATTGATCACTAAGTAGACAAGACTTCACTCAACCACGTAAACTCCAAAGATGTTGTGTAAATAAAGGATATATAAGTAAATACTCACTGCCCTCTGTTCAGGTGGAGATGCATTTGCAAGTGCAGATGCCAAAGCTCCAATTGGAATTGGCAGAGACATTCCTGCATCACGCAACGGCCAGCCACCCATTTCGAGTGGGGCAGAAAGGATCCCTCCAGCCAGACCCTGCAAGGAAGTATCAGGCATACCATGCCCAGGAGGGTAGCGATAAGCACATCCCCTTGGAAGCATCTGCACAGAAGAAATAGATGAGCAGTATTCTAAAGAGCTTAACAGAAGAAAGAGGAGAGAAAAATCCAAAAACAAAAGTGAAAACCTGCTGCTGCATTATAGGAACAGGTTGTAGGCCCTGTTGCAATGGAACAGTGTTAGCCCTCCTTCCACGAGGACATGGACCTTGCCGCCCTTGTTGGACCAAAGGCACAAACATGTTTGGCAAGAGAGGCCCGGTAGGCCTCATACCAGGTACAAGTTGCTGTTGATACCCAAATCCAGCCTGAAAAAAGTGTCAAGGAAATACATTGTAAGGATCTTTCAGTCATGAATAATGTCCTAAGTCATATCAGTTGGGTTATTCATATGAAAAAATCCCTTTGAAAGTCAGTTGGGTACCTCAGTCATATGCTTAATTTGAAGACGGATACAGAATCAAATCACAGTTGGTGCATGTTCCAAGTCACTAGGTTGTAACAATGAAAACGTCATTTCATTTCATTTTCACAAAATTTGATATCTGAAAATGTTTATGGCATGCCCACAATAGAGTAAAAATGAAAAAGTTTTGGTCTAGTAGGGAATCCACATGTGCAACTATGAAAGGCTTGTTTGATTTACACATATTCCCATGTTCTCCAAAATTCTGGTGTGCTTTATGAAAATGAGGGGATACAGTAGATAAATAGAGGGACACCGTAGATAAATGGAGGGGCACAGTTTGGATCAGGCAGGGAGTGGTGGTTCTTATTTTCAAAACATTTTCAGAAAATGAATTTAATAAAATAGCCAAAACAAATTCATTTCATTTCAGAAAATAAAAAACAAAACCTGTTCTACGGATTTATTTTCTGTATTTATATCAATTGCCTCTCCATATACCAATGAACCATAACTATTTAACACAACCTGCATTTTCAGTTCAAATAAGGACCATGTACAATTTGAAATCCAACATGGCATCATAACAATAAAACAAGCATGTGAAAAATATGATTACTTGGGGTGGAATAATAGCAGGTGGTTGTCCATAGAATATGTGTTGCCCTAGACCAGGACCACCAGGAGTGTACATAGGGATAAGAGGAGTGACAGTAGTTGCCAATGGAATTTGCCTCATCTGGGCATATTGAGTCCTGAGAGTTGCAAAGGAAAGTAAAATTTTCATACATAAATCACAAGGTGATGCCCAAAAATGAGTATATAGCTTGTGATCAATCAACGTATATCAGGTACAATCAAAATACAAGCAATCCACACACACTTAAAAAGAAAGCACCTTAAAAGGATAAAAGGTTAACGATTTTAAACAATCAGAATCACACAAGTTTATACCTTTAATCTTTAATTTTTCATCACCAGACTCCCGGATAACAAGTAAAAATATGCAACAACACCTTCATAGATACCTGCAACCATCTTTTCTATCTTCTTTCCTTTGAGCAAGTGCAACATAGAGAGGTTTGTTAACAATCATCTTGCCATTCATTTCCCAGAGCTGCAAATCAAATAATTATATAAGTTTATTCATTAACAGGTATGAGAGAGAGAGAGAGAATTTCTGTCCAAGTCCACTCACAGCTCTAGAAGCTTCTTCAGGAGATTTAAATGCAACAAATCCAGATCCTCTGCTAATTCCTTTTGGATCCCGCAAGACCTGTACAGATATTAGAGCAAACCAATTAATCAATAGCCCAGTGATACGATAGAGTATTATCATTGACGAGAGATGACAACAACCAAATAACGAGATAATCTTGCACTAACCTTGCATGATGTTATTGAACCAAATGGAGAGAACAAATCCTTAAGCATATCATCACTGACGCTATCATCCAGATTCTTCACATACAGGCTTGACCCTTGAGATTTGTCATCTGATTCCTTTACACTCTGCTCAATGCGTTGTTTCAGTTCCAGCTCCCTCTCAGATTTCTTTTGGGCTCTCCCGACATACCATTCTTTGTTGTCAAATTTCTTGCCATTAAGAGACTCAACAGCTCTTGCAGCATCATCTGCATTCTCAAAGTTGACAAAACCAAAGCATTTTGATGTTCCATCTTCACTCCTCATCACCACTGTACTGGTGGTTGATCCAAATTCACCAAATATCTCCTGAAGATATTCTTCAGTAATTGATTCAGACAAATTCTTCACAAACACATTAGTAAACTCTGTCTTGTCTATTAACATCTCTCTTTCTTTCTTGCACACAAAGGGTCCCACATAGACTTGCTTTCCATTCACTGGCGCGCCATTGAGCTTCTCAATAGCTTTCAGGGCAGATTCTTCACTAGCATATTGCACAATTCCATATCCCAAGGACTGACCAGAAGAATTTCTCGCTACTTTGCACAAGAGAATGCTACCGAAGGAAGAAAGAATTTCATATAGATCCTTGCGGTCAATATCCTTGGCCAAGTTCTACCCAAAATCAAACAAATCTCAACCAATGAGGATGGCTAGGTAAGACAAAGGGAAACAATGACCCATATATTATGCACGCACTGGGAAATTTCAAAAGGATATAGAAAAAAGTACCTTAATAAAGATAGTTCCAGCACCACTTCTGCGAATGGCGGGGTCTCCTCCGGGAAAGTTCATTATCCTTATTGGCTTTCCATTGAGAGGAGTAGAGTTCAGTTCTACCAATGCTCTCTCAGCTACAACAAACATAAAGATAAAACAGTACAATTGAGAACATATGTCAAAGTCAGGTTGCAATAAGATAAGACAAATAAAATCCAACTAAAGTATGAACCATCTAGGTCAAAGGTTATGTGTAAGAACATGGATGCAAATACTAAAAAACAATCAAGGTTACCAAAATTATAAAATTAGGATCACTAGACATGGGCAAACTCCGATATTGTATCATCTTTACCTAATCTGTTTTTTTCAAATTAGTAAACAGAACAGAAAAACCCTGCCATACATTTTTACAAGTGTGAGTATGTTCTCCGTGCATTTAAAAAAGTATCAAAAGCTTTCTGCGACGTAACACAAATGAGAACAGAGCCATATGTGCCTCCAAAAGTCAAGTATGGCCTCCATGAATTCAAAAATAGCAATATAGCTTTCTGTTACAGAAGAATGGGAGTAAAATAGCATCCCATAGTAAAAGAGTAGAAGCATGGAGCTGCCTCCGTCATAATTTCCATTATCTTAATTTTTGCGGCTTTGTCCTTTTTCCTATGATACAACGAGAATAACAGATCCCAATGATAGCCGCTGGCAAATTGCAGTTTGTCTTTGACAAAGGTACCTAAAGTATTATTGATTTGCTTCACTACGGCCCTTGCTTATGTACATCTTTCCAATTTTCACTCTCATTTTAGATGCTAAACCCGAAAGCCGGACTATGATCACTTTAGCTACACTACACATCACGCTCAACTTTGAAGTGCAGTATTTGCCAATTCAGGAGCTCTAACCCTATAATTATATAAAATAAGACAACAAGCTTGGCACTTTGCTTCAGAAAAATGCACGATTCTCGTTCATACATTCCAATTCCACTCTCCATTTTTAATTTTAGAAGTACAGTAAAGCAGAAGCCAAAAATCAACCCAATACTGCACAATATATGGATGTGATTTCGCACCATCTCGAGGGTTTCTGTAGTTGACGTAGCCATATCCGAGCGAGCTTCGGGTAGTCAAATCCATACAAACCCTGGTCGACACCACTTCTCCCATCTGTCCGAACAGATCGTAGAGTTGGGAATCGGTGACGTTTATGTCGAGATCGCCAACGTAGAGCGAGCTCAGTAACAGCGCGCCATCAGAGGACGCCGTGTTGACCGCCTTCGCCCGAGGCTGCTTCTGACCCTGCGCTGCCATCTCAAACAGGAAAAGAAAGATGAAACAGTATTTCCTTTTCGAATTGTTTTGTAGTTTTTTCTCTTTTTTTGGGATTTTTTTCTTGTAACTTCCCTCTCCTCTTTTTATTTTCAGGATTTAAAGTGAAAATTAACAAATAAACTTCAGTCGCTTGATCAAAGGCGCGACCGAAAATTAGATTAATAATTTTGAGGTTTTCGCGAAATTTTATATTTTTTTCTTTTTGAGGCTTTTTATTAAAGAGAGGAGAGGGAAGGATTCATAGGTCGGAGATCCGACAAAGGAGAGGAACGATCGCCGCCAGCGCGACGGTCGCTCACGCAAGTGAGTAGTGGAGACAAAAAATGAGGGAATTTTGGAGGGCAGCAACTCCGCACTGGGGAGGATTCGTGGGGGCGCAGTATATAAAGGGCACGGACGAACTACGTGTTTGCACTCCAACCCTAGGGAGTATGCGATACGAGATATGCACCGTTGGATTAGAAAGAGTGGGCCCTTGATGATTGTTGCAAGTGACGTGTGCGATGAGATAACGGTCCTTTTCTATGGGCTGGAAATTTTCAACAGTGACTTCCTAGTAATCTAGAATGCGACCATTGTTTTTGGTGTAGCAAAACGCAAACGTTGGAGCAATTTTAGTCCAAAGGCAACTTTGATAAATCATAAATCTATCAACATTTTAAATTTGCGTAAATTTATTTATAAATTATATTAAATAACAAAAATGAAATTCTAAATAATTTAAATAAGAAAAATACTAAATTAAGAAATGTGAAAAGAATTTGATAAAAATGAGAGAAATCAAAAAAAAATAATAAGTTAATACAAAATAAAAAATAAATGATAGAAAAATATAAGAAGTTAAAATATAAATAATTATGTAATAAAAATCTTTTTAATAATATAATATAAACAACAAAGACAATGACAATGTCGATTATGATGATAATGACAATGGTAATGCAAACACATAACTCAAAGAGTATCACAGATCTATTTTCCCTATTCATCTAAACAGCTTTGAACAACTCTAAAATTAATGCATATTTCTTCAATGATTTTGTGGGAAATTTATTTATTTTGTTCTTATGTGGTCTTTGTTTTACACATGGTGTTCTTTTTTCTTCCATTCAACTCTCTTCTCCGAACCTGCCCATTATTTTTGTGGTGAGTTGGGCCTCCTTTTCTTGAATTAATATTTTGTGTGCTATATTGAAAGGAGAATTGATGAGTGATTTAGACATTCATGCAATGGGTAGATGCAAAATTTCTAATCTTAGATTTTTTGCTTGAATGTGAAGGTATTTAAAATGAGTGAAAATATAATCATGCATTATGCTACCAAGAGAGAAGAAAATATAAGAACTAATTACAAAGGTTCCAATGAAGACTAGCTTGCCTCATTGTCCGATTTATGACACATGACTTTGTATCTTCAGAATTGACTTTGAATTTTACCTTAACTTGAATTTCATATTCATTGATGTCACTTTAAATTACAAACGCCTCTATCCGTTGATGTTTGCTGGATTGTTTGAGTAGTTTTGTCAATCAAATATATCTGTTGAATTATTTGCCGGTCACATGCATATGATGAATGAGGAAGCGGAAACAAGGGAGATAGAACGGTATAACTAAACTCAATTTAAAATTCTAGGAATATGGATCAAGCGATGAATACCGATCCAATATGGTAGAATTAAATTAAACCGAATGTAAACGGACACAATCTATTCTGATATCAATTGACGTGATAAAAAATACAATAGAAGAATAAAAATTAAATTGAACACAAATTAAATTTAAAAAACATGAGCCGTGTATCAAATACCCGACCCGTGTATCCAAGAACAATTGAAGGTTTTCTGGATAATTTGTTGGAATTATAAGTTTACATCAACATTGTTAATAACCTCTCTCTACTTCAAATGTAAGAGAACTTAAAATCAAATGGGTGAACTAGTTCTCAAGTTAGCATTATAAGCAAGAAGTTGTAAAAAATTCCACCAAATAAAGAAATGGAAAAAATGAGAATCATCTCAAGTTTCACGATCGCCCACTACTGCAAAACAACAAAAGAAAAGCAAATGCAGGACTAACACTATGTTTGGTTCAAGGATTTTAGGAAGAAAAATAAAAGAAAATGGAAAAAAAAAAAACAATTTTAGTTATTTGGTTGATAAAGAAAGAAAAGTTGAGAAAAAATGTAGTTAAAGTAAAAAAAATTATTTTCTCCACAAAATAGTGAGGAAAATGAGAAGAAAACCATTTCAACTCTCTATTATTCTTTTAAAACCTTCATTATTTCTATTTTTCTCATCTATTATTAAATTATTTCTATTAAATATTCAAAAAAATTATAAAATTTAAGTTTTTTTATCTTATTTTCTCTATTTTTAATTATTTTCTCTTCCTCATGAAAATCATTTTATCAAAAGATATTGAATTTCTTCAATCTTCTTTTTATTTTCTCTGATGTTTTCTTTTCCTTTTTTAAATCTTAAAACCAAACACAGTGTTAAGGAAACTCTATTGCAAGAAAACATCTCAAAAAAGCTGGAACTTTAATTGAAAAAGTTACATCATCAAAATGATCCAATATCGACCAGTGCAGAGAGAGTCTAGTGCACGATGTCCTTTTGATTTGTAAATAATTAATTCAAAGGAATAAACAACAATACAAGATGCCTAACAAAAGTGATAATATATTCAATAATTTAAAAAAGGGGTGATAATGAATGGTATAAGATTACTGATAAAATATGAAAGCTATCAAAATAATTCAGTAAATGCATATAACCAGCAGAGACCACTCAAGTAATCCAATAGTCAACAAGAGTGGTTTGTGCTTCTGATTTGAAGTAACATCAATGGACATGAAGTGCAAAATGACAGAGCAATTCAAATCAAACTCAAATGACGCGTAAATAGAGATGTAGACTAGGGCTATGTTTGTTTTGTAATTTTGAAAAAAAACATGCACATACTCAATTATTACTCTTTTTAAAAATTTATGTAATTTTTTAAAAATATTTAAAAATATACGTCAAAATTTAAAAATAACCTTGATATTGTAACATGTGACTATGTTTCACTCGTCCTAAAAATAACCTTGATATTGTAACATGTGACTATGTTTCACTCGTCCTTGCTTTTGTACACTCAGACAAAAACTTGATTTGCAAAACCTTGAATATTGGCAACATGATGATTCCACTTTGAATTATGATAATTATCCTCAAAATACAAAATTTTTGGCTAGAACCAAGTCAATTACCGAAAGTGGGTTTTGCAAAAGATTCATAAAGAAACTAGATATTTTGCAATTTAAAGTCAATTTTAATAAAAAAGTATATTAAATAAACGTTTATAAAAAGTATATTGGCATATTTCAAAAACAAACTATCCAAAATTTATTTATTGTTCATTTCGACAAAAAACCTATATTTTCAAAATTAGATTGGTAATAATATCGAACAACGTATCAGTTCACTAATTCAATTGGTCCAACAAGATATAAAAACCGATTAATCCAATTCATAATAAATATATTTTAGTTGTTTTATTAAATAATTTAGAAAAAAATATTGGCAATGTTTTAAATTTGCAAATTTAAATTGTATACAAATTAATTCAATACTATTATTTGAGTAAAATATATGTATAAATTTTTATTAATTTTTAAATATAATTAAAATGGATATATAATAATTAATTTAGTAGATTCAAAATTACTTATTTAAAATGTAAAGATTAATGATTCAATTATGTAAAAGCACAATAACAAGTAACAAATGTTTTCCAAAATAATAATGTTAGGATAGAAATTTTTTTCCCTTTTATACATTTTCATTCTTTCTTTATTTGGGTTTTTTTTTGACATTTTTCAAAATTTTAGTTCATTTGCTCTCTCTCTCTCTCTCTCTCTCTCCCTCTCCCTCTCCCTCTCCTTCTTCCTCTTTCTATCCTTTCTCCAAATTTTTCTAAACAAACGAAAAATAAAGTAATAATAAACTAATCCAGTTGTCATGTGAATCGGACCATCAGCCGATTCATAGTCAAATCGGTCGGTCGTGTTCAAAGACAGGGACAAAAGCCACGCGACGTTATTGGCAATCATTGTAAGTTTAGAGGAAAATGAAAAATTGCAAACATACACTTCACATTGACTGCCAGGTTTTAGCTCAATTGTGGCATAACCTAACCATTTTCTATTACAAGAGGGCGTGTTCAAATTGCATAATTCTAGATGCATGACGGGGTTTGGAACAATGATCAATTTTGAAGTAACCTAAACCTTTTTATAGATATAACATACATAATACAACCACACACACACACACACACACTTGACATTGAATTTTCATCTTGCACTTATTATTCTCAATTCTTTTTCCGAATATTATTTTTTGAAATAAAGTATCCTTCTAATCTAAAGGCGGGTGCTAAAGATTATCAGGAGAAGGAATGAGTAAAATTTCCACAATATGAATTATCTAATAACCAAAATACACTCGCCACATTCTCCAATCTTATAATTAATATTTCGCTTTTCAGATGTTATGATTTGTTTTTAACGTAATTATTTTTAGAATAATTATATTTTATCCAAACAACATATTATACATGGCATAGGCATATTAAGACCGACAACTAGATTTTAACTCTCAACTATAAATTTAGTACCACGCTCTTATTTTAATTTTTTTCCTATATTTTATCATCTCTCTCTCTCAAATTTGTTTGATATGAACGTCCAACGTCGTAAGGAAGACCACTTGGTAATTCTAAGTGGACCAATGAACATGACACATGTAAAGAGAATTAAGAAATCAATTAATGTGTTGGTGTACAAAATTCAAGGAGAGATCACATGTAGATATAAATTTGGAGAATTTGAAAAAGAGTACTGGGTGAATATTCTGCACTAAGCTGATTACTCGAAAGCAAATAAACAAGAGGACTAAATCGATTTACTATTTTATTATTTTATTTTAATTTGGATTATTTTTTTGTATTGGGCCACGTGTAAGTAGGCCTGTTAGGGGAAACTCAATTCTAGATAAATTAGAATTTTCAGGCCACCTGTAAATATAGTTTCACAGTTTATTATTAAACATACAGTGTTTTAATCAATTCAAAATTCTTTTCCAATTTCCTAAAATTATGTGATCAATTTCTTGTGAATTTTTACCTTCCCAAATTGAGTCATTTTGGAGTGATTCGTGTAATTTGTAATATATCAATAAGTATTCAATGTGCTAATTGTTACCGTATACATCGAGTTCAATCCAATACTATCACGTTGGATCAACGTTTAATGCTCAATTCACGTTCCTAAAATTCTCGAATTGGATTCAATTACACCGTTTGTTATCTATCTACTTCAATTGTGTTCCTGATCACATCATTATTTCTATTCATGTTTCCTTTCATATTTTCTCTCCTATTCAATATCTCCATACCTTTATTTTTTTATTTTATTTTTATAAAGTACCTATCTTAAATACTTTTATTTACATTATCAAAAGCATAGTAATTTTAAAATAACCATAATTAAAACATTGGTACAATTTATGATTCATTTTACACATGGATGTAGTGGTGTACTTTAACCTATCTTACAAACTAAGATTAAGGGTCTTTTTTAATTATATATATCAGATGTACAATTGTTAAAATAACCTTATTTTTTACATCTAGATTACTCTTTACTCTATTGTCTCAATTACTATTTATTTCATCCTCCTTTTAAGTTTTGACTTATTATATATTTCAAAGTTCTCTCTTAATTTTAAATTATCATATTTGTATATTTTATTTAGTTTATTTCCTTATTTCTTATTTGAATAATATGGAATTTATATTTACAAAAAAATATGATTAATTTGTTCGCACGGTTATGCACTCACATTAAACAAATTAAAAGTGTCTTCTATTGCTGGTGCTATATGTTAAGTCTAGTGACCTTATGTGACTATGTGAGTTCTCAAATATATAATTACTAACATGTATTGCTTGTTTATATAATTTATTTTAAGTGTTTTTTCTCACCTAAATTTCTTTTATTTCATTACTTTCCTCTAATTATGTCTGCTATAAATTTTATTTTAAAATTCTATTCTAATTTCAATCTATTATATTTTTATTTTTGATTTTTTATTTCTCTAGTATTTTTAATTTTATATTATTTTTTTAAAATTTATTTATATAATTATAAACACATATTAAATGTCCGTACTAACCTATTAAAATTAGGGGTCTCTTATTGGTTAATAACAACATAATTCTTAGAATGCGTTTACTTCTTTATCCGTGTTTTTCTCACTCTCATCCCACAAAAATTTCATTTATTTTGTTATTTTCTATTGATTTAATTTATTATATTTTTATTCTATTAGTCTTTTTCTAATTTGTTACATTTGCTATTTTTTTAAAGGTTCCACTCTCTTATTTAATTTTATAAATCATAAATTTATGTTTAAAAATATTATTGATTTATTTACATAGTTATACACTCCTCTTAAGAGGTTTTTCATCACTAGTTATTAAAAAGTGACGTGACAGCACAATTGTCAACAATAACAGTAATTAAAAAATCAATTTCAATTTTTATTCATTACAATAGCATCAAACGATATATGCTCAACTATATTTAGTTTTAATGAAAAATTGTGGAACACTTAACTGATTACATGACTTATATTTGTTGTTCACATCATCGCGCACAACTTTGATACTTGAATGCATAATTGAATAATTGATTATATAACTTTATATTTTTTACTAGTTTTATGAAAAAATATTTTATTATACGTATTAATATTACTTGGCATTTATTTATTAACGAAAACATTCTGCTTAACTACAAATCATCTCTGATTCTATAGAAGAGTTTACTTGCTATGAAAATCTTTCATGCATTGAGTGTATTAATGTAAGAATAGAAGATAATGAAGATATGTTTCCGAACTTTTTTTGTCGTGCTAATAAGATTCATATTTAGTGATATTTTTTTCAAGGGCTTGCAATAATTTTCTGTGCAGTAATTAATATCATTAGTATTTTAATTGATACACCCGATTTTGAAAAAGAAAAAAAAAACTATGAGCTCAAGTATAAGAAAGAAAAAACAACACCGTGTTTGGATGGTAATTTTATTTAATTTTTTTTCTTCCATCAAAATTTATACAAATGGCCCTATTAGAACAAATAGATTTTGAAGTAAAGACTTTGAAGTTTTCTTAAGTTTATTTGTTATTGAACGAATGAAAGGGAATTGGCTTATAAAGCCATTATAAGTAATTGAATAGCAAAATATTAGCTTACGTTTTAACAACTCTAAGATTGTGGTAAACAACTAAGAAACGGTCAAATACTAATTTGAAAAACAAAACAATCTCCTAAATACTAGAAATTATTGACAGATTCAAACTAAAGACTTAACACATTACAAACTCTAGACATTTTGATACTTTCAAACGTTTAATGTCTCTATCATTTCCTCTCCGAAACTGGAATTGCCATAAGCAATTAGTTTACTTCAACCAAAAATTTCATTCCCAACAGTTCTCGAAGATTCACAAACTTCTCCACCTTTAGGGGCTTGGTCATAATGTTTGCAAGTTGCTCACTAGTACCACAATACTTCAATTCAACCATTCCATCCTTTGTGAGATTACATAGAAAATGAAACCTCACATCTATATGTTTGCTCCTCCCATGTAAAACTGATTTTTAGACAACTTAATAGCATATGAGTTATCACAAAACATAGTAATCCACTTGCTTTGATAAGAGTTGAGATGATTAAGCATTTTCTTCATCCAAATACTTTGACAAGCACACATTGCTGCTACAACATATTACGCCTCTATTGAGGAAAGAGTTACAACAAGTTGCTTCTTCGAAGCCCAAGCCACAGCTCCTCCACTCAGTTTAAACACATATCCTGAAATACTTTTCCTATCATCATAGTTACTAGCATACTCGTTATCCTTATATACTAACAGCTCTATTGCATCTTCTCTTACATAAAACACGCCAAGTTCTAGAGTTCCTTTTAGATATCAAAGCACCTTTTTTGAGGTAAGCAAATGCTTCTCCATTAGATCTGCCATATATCTGCTAATCAGACATACACTATACATCAAATCATGTCTAATAGCCGTCAAATACGTGAGGCTACCAACCAATTGTTTGAACCGAGTTGCATCAGCTTGCTTCCCTCCGCCTTTTCTTGTTAGCTTTGCACTAGGCACTATTGGATTCTTTACTGAATTGCACTCTCTCGTACCAAACCTATCGAGAACATCTTTGACATATTTCTTCTGACACAAATGAACACCCTTCGAACTTTGTAGAACTCAACACCTAAGAAATATCTCATCTTTCCTAGATCTGTCATCTCAAACTTAGACTCCATTGAATTCTTAAACTCCTCAGTCAAGCAAGCACCATTACCAGTGAAGATTAAGTCATTTACATAGATACTTACAATTAAAATCTTACCTCTAGCTTCTGTTTTGACAAATAAAGTAGACTCATGACTGAATCTTTCAAAACTTCCATTGAGAAAATAATTCTCAATCTTATTGTATTAGGCTCGAGGGGCTTGCTTTAGGCCATATAAAGCTTTTTTGAGTTTGAACACTTTCTACTTTACCTTTTTGCACATATCCTTATGGCTGCTCAATGAAAACGACTTCCTTCAATTCTGTATGCAGGAATGCACTTTTTACATCCAACTATAACACCAACCAACCCTTCTAAGCAGCCAAAGCCAAAACCATGCGAATTGTATCCCATCATGCGATTGGAGCAAACACCTCACTATAATCTATCCCATGTTCTTGAGCATAACCTTTGCCACTAAACGAGCTTTGCATTTATCAACCTCCCCACTTTCATTTAACTTAGTTTTATATACGCACTTAACACCAATCTTCTTTGCTCCAATTGGCAAATTTACCAATTCCCAAGTTTTATTTTTCACAATAGCTTCTATCTCCAAATCCATCGCATTCCTTCACTTCTCACTATTCGTAGCTTCTTCATAACAGGTTGGGTCTTCTTGTGAAGTGAACAAAACAAGGTTCTGCAAGTCTTCCTCTTCTGACAGACCCGCTTCACTTTCATAATCTTGCATCTAGCTTAGTGCTCTTTTAACTCTTAGTCCAAATGGACTAGAGGAAGATGAACTTTCTCCACTACTTCCATGTGAATTAGTTTGAGAAGATGATTCATCTTGGTTTTTTTGCGCTTTCTTCATCCTCATCTGAGTCACTAAGATCATGCTCATGCCCATCTTCTTCATAGTCATCATCTCCCCAGTCAAGTATATTGAGCTTCACCTCTTCTTCACTCCTCCCCTAGTTCCAACTTTCATCTTCATCGAACACGACATCTTTGTTAATTACAATCTTTTTGGCAATGGGATCAAACAACCTGTAAGCTTTGGACTCATTACTGTACCCAAGAAACATACATTTGTAACTCTTATCATCCAACTTTGATCTCTTAGTATCTGTTACGTGGACATCTCCAATGCATCCCCAAACCCGAAAGTAATCTACATTTGGCTTGATTCCACTCTAGCACTCTTTTGGGGTCTTACCTTTTACCGCTGCCATAAGACTCCTATTTAACACATGTATTGTCCATCGAACTGCTTCTGGTTAGAACACCTTGGGCATTTGCTGCTCTGTCAGTAAGCATCGAACCATATTCATGATGGTTCGATCCTTATGCTTTGCAACCCCATTCTGCTGAGGAGTGTATGCTATCATAAGCTGTCTTCTAATGCCATGAGATTTACTAAAATTGTTAAACTCGTAAGAAGTGAATTCACCACCTCGATTTGTTCTTAAACAACATATATTTCTCCCTACTTCCTTCTCAACAACACATTTAAAGTCTTTGAAAGATATAAAAGCTTCACTCTTTTCAAATAGAAAGTACATTCAATTCTTCCTACTATAGTCATCAATAAAACTCAAAATGTACCTCTTGTTGCTATTTAAGCTTGGTGTGATGGGACCGCAAATGTCAACATGTATTAACTGCAGTTTCTCTGAGGCCCTCCATTGACTTTTCTTTGGTATAGTCTCACGATGTTGCTTCCCTATGTTGCAAACAGTACACATCTTTTTTACAGCTTTGAGTTTTGGTAGCCCTTTCGCAAGTTGCTTCTAGTGCAAGATTCTGAGACTCTTGTTGTTCAAATGACCATGCCTTTGATGCCAGAGATCAGTAGTATCTTTAGCTACGACTAGAAGACAATTTGACCTTTGCATTTTTGTATTGGCGAACAAGACAAACATCCTGTTCGTTGTCATCTGAGTATGTGCTATGAGACCTTTCCAAGGATGATAAATTCTGCACGCTCTATCTTGAATTAGAATGGCTAGCCCCTTCTTTTGTAACTGACCAGCACTCAGCAAATGATTTGTAAGCTCAGGAATGTAAAACACATTGATCACTATCTGAATTATTCCTTCGATCTCTAGCTTGATGTTTCCCTTTCCTATTACTAGCATCCTTGAATTGTTCCCCAGCTTTACTAAATGCTGAAATTGCTCATCAAAGTCCACAAACCACTACTTATTTCCTAACATGTGGTTTGAGCAGCCTGAGTCAAGAAATCAGGTTCCTTCCCTCTTTGTATTGTTGAGTTCTACATGAGCTATCAAGAGAACCTCATCTTCTTTGTCTGCCTCCACATAGTCAGCCTTCTCCTAGTTAGGACATTCATATTGAAATGCCCTAGCTTGTGGCATTTGTAGCACTCAATCAATGCTTTGTTGAACTCCTGCCTCCCTCGCCCTCTTCCTTTACCTCTGAACGTTCCACATCCTCTTCCTTTACCACTAGCTTTAATATCATAGGCGACCTTCAATGCTTGCTCTTCACTACTTTATCCCGTGCCCTTTCATTCTTTGTTCATGAACTAACAGGCTGCTTTGCAATTTTTCAATTGTTAAAGTGTCCAAATTGTTAGATTCTTCCACCGAACATGTGACATAATCAAAATTTGGAGTCATAGATCTCAAAATCTTCTCAGTGATGACCACTTGATCCATTTTTTCACCATGTATCTTCATCTTATTAGCAATCATAAGGGTTCGAGCAAAATACTCATCTACCCCTTCGCCTTCCTTCATCTGCAAGACTTTAAAAGTTCTCTTTAGGGCTTGCAATTGAGCTTGCTTTACTCGAGTTGGCCCCTAATACTACTGCTTCATGGAGTCCCAGATCTGTTTCGCTATGTCTTTGACGAGGATTGTCTCCATAATGCTTTGATTAATGGCTTGAAATGGGCAGTTCTTGACTTTTAAATCTTTTAGGTTCTGATCCTCCCTCATCTTCCTTTGAGCTGCTGTTAAATCTAAGCCATTAGCTTCTGATACTGGAATTCCTTTTTCAACAAGACTCCAAAATTCCTTCGAGCGAAGGAAATTTTCCATCAACATTGACCAATGGTCGTAATGACCATCAAACTTAGGAATGGCTAGCCGAACGAAACTTCCTTCGCAACCATGTCTCACTCTTTCACTCCCTTGTTTCTCTCCACTCACAATTAGGTTCGATTAAGAGCTCTGATACCAAATTGTTGGAACAAATAGACTCTAAAGCAAAGACTTTGAAGTTTTCTAAAGTTTATTTGTTATTGAATAAATGAAAGGGAATTGACTTATAAAGCCATTACAAATAATTGAATAGCAAAATATCAACCCACATTTTAACAACTCTAAGATCGTGTTAAACAATTAGGAAACAGTCAAATACTAATTTGAAAAACAAAACGAGCTCCTAAACACTAAGAATTATTGACACATTCAAACTAAAGACTTAACACACCACAAACTCTAAACATTTTGATACTTTCAAACGTCTAATGTCTGTAACAGGCCCTTTGTATGCATTTCTTTCATTTGTTCTCTATTTTTAAATTTTTATATTAAATTTATTCACATACAATTTGCTTACAAACAAAGCCCAAGGTTATGTTTGGGAGGGGGGTTTTTTTTGGGATGATATTTGGTGAGAATTATATTAGAATGAATAATATAGTTAATTATAAGAGTTTAATAAGATAAAAAATTTTGATCTGTTTGAGTGTATCATAAAATATACAATAACTATTATAAATATGATAATATATAAATATAATAATTATTTTTTAATTTATAAATATATGTAGTGTGAATAAATGTGTGATAAGAGTGTTAATTGAATAATAATTAATTAATTATATATATATAATAAAAAAATTTAAATTTGTATATAAATTTTATTAAATAAAATGTTTGATAATACGAGAATAGACAAAACGTGGGAATTGAAAGTTGGGTACTCGGGTTTCAAACATAGCCCAACTTCTTAAAAATTTATCAATTTGTGCACAACTGGCAGCTGCACATTCGTCTGGACCACAGCCACTTGCTGAAGCCGCCGCGTCATAATTTTGCGGGCCCACGCATTCACGAGTTGGTTGCCGAACCGACCAGATGCCAGTATAATTGGGGGTGTGTTTGGTGCCACGATTTGTAGATAAGCTAATAAATTTTTGTGAACTCTTGGACATTGTTATTCCGATAGAAAAGTTTGAAAATCTATTCCTAGCAATTTATTGAAAAATTTTATTTTTAAAATTTTACAAGACACCATTTTTTTTCTCTTGAAATTTTGAAAACTAAAAATAAACGAGACCAAATGTATTAATAAAAGTTTTAAACCAATTTTTTTCTCTTGAAATTTTGAAAACTAAAAATAAACGAGACCAAATGTATTAATTAAAAGTTTTAAAAAAACATGCAACGGCTCCAAAATCAAAACTTTCTAATTTTATATTTGCTTGTACCAATAACTACTTTTTAATCATTTTGGGGCATTTGGATTGAATAATTTAAAAGAATAGATTTTACATTTATAATAATAAATTTAATTTACTTGTCTAGATGCCAATACATTTTAAATCATCAATTTTTCATTTTAGATTGTATTTTCTGTAACTGTGACAGATTTGAAAATTTTTTATTTTAAAGTAATTTAATTTTTTTAAAATTATTTCATTAAATTCAAATAAAGTCTTAATAAATTTTTTAACATGTTCTCAGTAACTACTTCTAGTAATTTTACATTTTTATTTTTTATATTAATGTATATAAAATAAATTCAAAAAATAACTGTAATTTTTTTTACATTGATTTTTATGCCTTATCTTTTTTTTATAAAAATATCTCACACTTATAAATATAGGGATACAGCATATAAAAAAAATATAGCATAATGAAATATTTGTAATATTTAAATTTTATTTAAAAATCAAAATCAGATTATAAATTTCTGTATTATTCTTGAAATTAGTTCAATTTCATATCTATGTTATATTTGTCACCAAATTATTTATAAATTTATCATATTTAAATGTAATCCTATTTATTTTCACACGCAGATGTAAATGTGCAAAATCACTAATTTGAAATAATAATAATAATAATAATAAAATACAAAGTCTAATTTACTGCGCAATTAGCTGGATGGGGACCACAAAACATGTGCTTGTTTGAATTTTCAAAGAATACCTATTCAAAATAGTTACGAACCTGTTTCGTACCAAACACGTCCTAATCGTGGCACCGACTTTTCCGCGAAAAAGTATGCGCTCCACATACAAAAGAAAACTGTACCCTCCGAAAGCACACGCAGCCCGCGAACGCGAAATATCTTCTCGATCCCCCTTACGTGCCTCTCTCCGTCTCTTGCAAATTCGCTTTTCGCACGCATCTCGCTGCGCCGCCCATGGAATCCGTCGTTTATGCTGATCTCCCCGGCGTTTTTCCTCGTTCAGGAGTGTGTTCCACCTTTAATGGCCGTAGTTTGCCCTGCATCCTCACGTGTTACAGCCGCTCCCCTTTCTCCAAGTCTGGCGTTAGCTGTAGTTCCACTTCCTCCAGCCGACGGTGTAGTCGTCAATTTTACGAGTTTAGACGGCCGGATGATCTTCCCTGTTCTGCCGCTGGGACCACCAATTCCGTTCCTGTAAGTAATCGCGGCCTCTGTTAGTCTAAATCCTAGAATTTTTTTTGATTTTTTCCATGAAGTTAAAAGAAACGGACTAAGAGTTGCGGAAATGATTACGCCATAATGTGGTAAATGTCTTAGAAATGGTATTATGTAGCGTTTTTGGGGAATCTTATAAAAATTGGCGTTTGGGAAATATTAGAAGGTGCTGTTTATGGAGTATGGAGGACTGATTGGCAAGAAGCTGTAATTGTACCAAATGAATGCTGCGATAATAATACATTTTCAATCCTCTGGATTAAATATTAGGCAGTCTTCACCCTTTTGAATAACTATCATTGTCATCTTACAGCCACGAGAGGGAATCTACACTGTAGGTGATTTTATGACAAGAAAGGAGCATTTGCATGTTGTAAGACCTACAACTACTGTGGATGAAGGTATTCCTAACACTTTATTTGTTGGAAATATTTTTAATCATTCACTCATTGACCTTTTCATTTTATGCTCAGCTCTGGAGACTCTTGTTGAGAAAAGAGTTACCGGATTTCCTGTGGTTGATGATGACTGGAAGTTGGTAATTTACATCTCTCGTATGCAGATGCATTAATTTTACTGCATTTTCTGGTAGTAATATGTAAATTACCTGTTGTTTTTTATAAATCTAAATGATAAGCTCGGAGTTACTGCAGGTTGGTGTTGTTTCTGACTATGATTTGTTGGCACTGGACTCCGTCTCAGGTATCATTGAAGTTGTGATATTCTTATATGCTTTCTGTTTATTAGCTAAATTTTCCATAGTTCTGAGGGTCAGAGATGTGGCAGTTTTCTTGGTGATTAACAGACTAAGTTGCATATACCTGAAGGACAACCATTGAAAACTTACTATCCGAAAATAGGGTCAGTACATTTAGTGCAACACGACCCACTTGCAAGACAGCGGGTCAATTCTTTCCCTCCCTCCACGTGTTTGAAAAGGATAGGAGGAAATCTTAATATATGTTCTTCTCTTTTCATTTATTTATGAGGGGGTTAAAGTGGGATTGTTAACAAGTTAAGTACATTAATGCTTATGTTTGAAAATGACAGGAGGAATTTTTAATATATATTCTTCCCTTTTCATTTATTTATAAGGTGGGTTAAAGTGGGGTTGTTAACAAGTTAAGTACATTACTTAAGCAATGATGCTTATTTGTGTTATTTTTATCATATGTCAAACTTAGGTGGTCGTCAACAAGATACAAATATGTTTCCAGTTGTTGATAGCACTTGGAAAGTACGTATTCTTGTTCGAATGCTTGAAATCTACGATGAACACCATGTTCCTTTCTTGGAAAGACTGCATAAAATGATTTTCTTTTCATGTATAATTGTTTATTACTCTGATTTTCCAGATTTTCCTTAACATTTTAATGGCAGTCTGCTTTACTCGTGCTTTTATCCTATTTTTGAGAAAAGTGAAAACTGTAGATTTTTCTTGTTTATGCAGATTATGCCTCAACAGATAATTACTCATAAGTATGCTCCAATCAGATATGATGTAAACCAGATGAAATTTTTAATGCAGCATAGAGCCATCAAATAAGATTATCTAGTCTTTCTCATATATCTAATTCCTATTATCATTTGATAGATTGACATTGCTTCTCTTTGTTTTTTTTATGGGCCAAAATTATGGTCCTCATGTTTTTGGTTCTTAATACATGCTTAGGCATTGATGCTTCAAGAATCCACTTATCACTCTAAGTATGAAAAGAAAACACTTGAATTACATCATTCTTGTGGATCTCATGTACTCCCGGCATATGATGCTATAAGTGGCCTATGATTTTATTCTCAACACATTTGGAGTATATTGAACTGTATATGGAGTTAGAATCAACTCTAGCTGTCCAACTGCTGCTATTTTCATACCTCTTTTTGGGTGATTAATTGAGATATCCTGATTATATATTTCTGTCAGTTTCTAATGTTTCATTCATGCAGACATTTAATGAACTTCAGAAGCTACTCAGCAAGAATAATGGGAAGGTTGTGGGTGATCTTATGACTCCTGCTCCCCTTATTGTACGTGAAATCACCAATCTCGAAGATGCTGCAAGGTATTTGACATTTTTTCTCCAAGTATGTGGTTTCCTAATCTGTTTATGTTTTTTCTTTTACAAAGTTTAGAAGATATTAATTTCATTCCTTTGCTACTTGTGGTACCTGATAGAAGTGAAGATAATTAAAATGTATATCTCAATGAAATTATACGTCATTACTTGTGTACAATCCCCAGGTCAGTATCATAAAATATTCCCATTTGATCTATTACTACATTAATTTGGAGCATAACATGTTAACATATCAAAGGCTGTGAATATATAGGTCTCTACTGTTGTGAGATGTCTTGGCTCACAGAATGAATCCTGAGCATATATATACCCATTAACTAGAGGAACCAACAATTTATAGTGAAATTCGTGCTGATGAAATAATAAAAACCTTGGATAAATGAGATTTGTCTTCCACTCACAGAGTGAAGCAGATTCTGGAACTGAGATAAATTGTTGTCGCAATTAGATTTTGAAATCATACCTGGTTTAACCCTGCCTTGAACATAGTTGGGTGGGTACATTGGCAAACTGGATGTTTGTGTAGCTGTGGCCACGTTTGGTTGTCATTTTTTGAGCAACCCAGAAATGGATAAGTGTTGTATGTTTGGTTAGACTAAAAATGACCGTCTCCAAAACAATACTCTGAACATTTGAAACCCAAAAAATGAAATAGAGAAGTACATTTCCTTGAACATGGTTGGGTGGGGGTATTGGCAAACTGGTTGCTTGGGTAGCTGTGGCAATGTTTGGTTGTCATGGATTAAAGCGTGTGTATGTTTGGTTAGGCTAAAAAATGACTCTTTGAGACAACACCCTGAACATTTGAGAACCGAAAAACCAAGTATGAAGGTACAGTCACATCAAGTTGCTGCAGCGTATTTTTTGGAAATGCCTAAGAGAGAGAGAGAAAGTGTGTGAGATGAATGCGATTTCTAACGAATGCTGTTTTTTGAGGGGCAACTAATTTCTCCCAATTGAATCTCACTTGAACTTTATCGAAAGTTTGATTTCATGCTTTAAATTCTGCCAATGGCAGACTCTTTCAATTGAGTTTCAGATTTCAAATGATCAATTCAAACATTAGCTTGACTTCTACCCTAATTTCTGTTCTCTAAAAACCAAACAAAACAATATCACCAAACTTGACGGGACAAAATGAACCAAACATACAAACTGAAATTTTTCCACCCTTAAAAACTGTCAAAGATGGCTTTCAAACAAGGCCTTTTGCTGTTTTTGTTTTCTTGTTTTTGGGAGAAAATAATTTTGATGTTGGTCCTGAGAACTATGGTAAAGTTGCATTTTGTTTCTCCTGGTGTTGTGGTGTTAGGCTGTAGAAAAGGATCACTGCTTGTAAAATTAAGCCATGCATATCTAACCATTTTCAGTCTGTGGAGTGGTGAGAGTCTTGTTTTCATCACATACATTCTTTAACAAAGCATGGTTCGAGCATAATATATTAAAACATGTATCATAAGAGATAATTTTGGTGTTTTAACTGAATATAGTTGGTGGTGATCTCCTGCCAAAAGCCGTTCTTTTCTGAGTTTGGGATTTGGTGTTAAGAACTTAAAAACTGGAAGTATTCGTGGTTGTATGGAAAGAGGTGTATCCATTCTGTTGCTTCTCCTACTCATCCTTCTGCTACCATGTAGAATGTGCATATTTTAGAGAACTGTGGAGGAAAAACAGAGGATGATTTATATAGCAAGGGTTTCCAATATGATATGTGAAGGCTTTTTCCAAGAAATGAGAATTTTATAGGAGGTATAATACAAAGATAGGAAACTAACCACATTGCTCATAGAAAGGTAATTATTATGCTTCCACTCTTTCATACTTAAATGATCAAACTGACCTGGGTATTAGCAATAAATATAGGCGGCATGAATCAATTTATGAAGGACTAAACCTTACCAACAAAAACATGTGGCCTATAAAAGTTTATGTAGTTTGTAAGAATATACTAATTAGCGAACATGCCCTGAATCAAAGATTGTTATTGTTGATGCTGCTGATCTAGGTTGTTGCTTAAGACAAAGTTTCGTAGACTACCAGTTGTGGATGGTGAAGGAAAGCTGGTAATATAATTTATGTTCTTTTTTTTTTTATGATTAGATGTGATAGTTAGAATAAAAAGGTGGTTGTTCTCACAATTTCCTGTCTGATATGTGATAGATTGGTATTATCACAAGGGGTGATATTGTTAGAGGCGCTCTTCAGATAAAGCATGATGCTAAAAAAGTGTGATCACTCCCAATTACTGTGGCCATGAGCATTAAATGAGATATATGCTTGTTTCTCTAGCAATTCTAGTGGACAAACTGTTGCGACATTTGTTGAAACGTATTGACTGATTGCTAGACACGAATGCACCTTTCAAGCAATCACAATATGTTGAGGTAAGGTATTAACCATATCCCAAAACCGAGTAAACATTCTTACGAGGCATCTTGACTGTAAATTTTGTATTCATCTATGTATATCGTTGGCAATTATTCCTTTTAAGATGGGAGATCAATAGATATACTTCTCTACATTTAATGGTCCTTTTGTGCCCCTTGATGTTGTAATGAACATATCTGTGTATCTAATGATTTAAAAGGAAACTTAAGCTAGTAAGATGCCCATTATTTCTTCTGTTACTATGTGCAGTAGACTCGATTGAGGAAAATGAACTTGTTATCATAGTAGATTTTAAGATGAAGTCCCATTGAATATTGTAGTTGGTTTACGTTGTGAATTTTATATAACAATCTGGTTGGCAAGAAAGACCAGACAGGAGGATTGTCTAAATTAACGGTGTGAATTACTTTCCTGCTTTTCACTATTGTCAATTCTTGAAAAAAACAAAAAAGGAAGAAGAAAGAATGAATAAATAGAAATACAAAAACTCAGTGTTGAAAAACTATTATTTTGATATGTATAAATTTCAATAATTATGTTTGTTATGCAATTTTTGTCGTATATCGGATCATTATATTTTTAAAATTTTATTTTTTATTTTTATATAATTATAAAAATATTTAAAAACATACGCACAAACTTAAAAACAAATATAGCCAAACACACGCATATGTATGTATTTATTTATTTACCAAAAAGACATATTCCGCGACACTGAAGTCGCAAATGACAACCCTTGACAATAGCTGGAAGGAAAGGGCTAATTGACTAGCATTGGGCAACAGAAAGGCGCCTTTCGTTCTTCCAAAAGCGTCTTTGGATGTTCAGTTTTTAAGGTGATTGATGTGATTTTAAAGTGAAATTTTTTTAAAAAAATAATATAAAAACAAAATATTTTTTTAAGATCAATTTGGAAATATTTAGATAGACTCATCAATCGTTCTCTCTCAAAGATTGTTAAAACTAGAATTCTGGTATGCTCATGAGTGCAATAAAAGTAATTAAAAATAAATTATTGAAATGAAACATATTTTTTGTGTAATTGGTATAAATTAAGTCTATTGACGGAAGTTAGTTAATAAACAAAAATAAAAATTGATATAAATTATTAAGTATGAGTTTAAAATAATTACTTTTTAGTGAAAGAGATGGTGCATTTTTATCAATAAATTTTCGGTTTGATTTTTCTTAAAACATTGGAGAATAGATAGAAATAGTTTGAATTTATTAAAGATGTTATTTGAAAAAAATTAAATGACCAAAAGTAATTATTAGATATAGTATGATTTTTTTAATGAAGGAGAGAAATTGTTTTTAACAATAAAATCTCCATTTTATTCTTTTCATTAAAGAAAGAAAAGTATTATAATTAGATTTATTACTAATTATTTTAATAGATATATTTAAAAACTAAAAGAGGTATAATCCATCCAAAATACTTGCTGATCCCTTTTCTCGCCAACCAACTCCATCTTCTAAAACAAGACACACTAGAATTCCACTTCAAGGTTCTTTCAACCTCTGCCCCCAGCCACTATGATTGGCATATGAATTTCGTGAGCAAAAATACATATATTTTTTTAATTAGCTGTCAGTATACAGCTATGTTTAATTATTTTTGAATGTTTTTGAAGTTAATATAATTTTTTTTGTTTGTATTTTTAGTGTTATATTTTTTAACCGTTTGGTTTTAGTATAACAACGTTAATTTGGTGCTTTTATTATTAGGCCATGCACACCACAATATAATGTAGGATAGATTATTTAATTTAAGTTAATCAAATGTTCTTTCTACTTGATTAAAACCCTTGATATATTAATGACTTGGTACAAAATTATAAATTATAGGATAAGCAATTCTGCTGTGATAAAAATAATCATGGTGTCATAGTATTTTTATAAATAATTCAAAAAACTATTTTAATCTTATATCATAAATTGAATTATTTGCATATTAAGGTTACAATGAGAAAATAAATGCAATCACTCTAAATAGGGAAGCTCATGGAAGATAATTGTTAAGAATTAATTAATTTATACAAAAAAATTTATTTTTCAGAAAACATGTCCTTAATATAAATTAATGCTATTTCCGGTTTGAGTTTTGAATATTTAAATTATTTATTTTTATGCTAGATTGATGATATAAATTAATTTGAATGATCAAAAACTCAATTTGATCGAAAGATAACAATTAAGCACCAAAATCAACTTATTGAATGAGGGTCTAATAGAGTATCAATTTATTTAAGCCTTTTTGTTTAGAAGGTTTTCATTTTTATTAATTTTTCATCCCTCAAAATTAACCAAATTAGTTGCACCACATATTAGGTAAACAAACATGGTGTCTACTTTATGGCTTGTTTGGATGGAAATTTTATTAGTAGAAAAGTTCGTGAGAAAATTTATAAATAATACTGTAAAAGTAAAAGCCAGAAAATTAAAAAATATTATTAATCTGATGGGTAATATATTTAGAAAAATGTATTTTCAAAATCCGGGCTTCAATCTTTATTCTTTGCAAATCATCTCCAACGCCCTGGCTGGCAGTCAAGTGCCCATATATACATGGCCATAATTGTAATCAACCTCCACCTCACTCGCCTAGGTCTCTTTCTTGAATTCCTACCGTAGCTTTAATTCAGGTTGTCCTTTTTCTTGACCCCATACCATGGAACAGCTTCATATCTTCTTCGTTCCACTAATGGGTCACGGACATTCCATCTCAATAATAGACATGGCGAAGCTGTTCGCCTCACGGGGTTTGAGAACCACCATCCTTTCCACCTCACCATTTGCCGAACCAATAAAGAAAGCCCAAGATTCAGGAAGCGATGTTGGGTTGATCCTGTTAAAATTCCCAATTCCCGACTCCGGATTGCCGGATCATGTCGTGAGTCTCGATCAGGTAACCTCAGATGAGTTGATTCCCGTGGCTTTTAAAGCCCTGACTTTGCTCCAAGAACAGGTCGAGAAACTCCTCCAAGAATTCCATCCCAACTGTCTCGTCTCCGACATGTTCTTGCCCTGGACTGCAGATTCAGCAGCCAAGTTTGGCATCCCGAGGCTGAGTTTCCACGGAACGTGTTACTTCTCTCTATATGTCGCTGAGCATACGAAGCGCCACGAGCATTTCAAGAACGTGTCCTCAGATTCGGAGCC
Source organism: Avicennia marina (assembly GCA_019155195.1). Taxonomy (NCBI): domain Eukaryota; kingdom Viridiplantae; phylum Streptophyta; class Magnoliopsida; order Lamiales; family Acanthaceae; genus Avicennia; species Avicennia marina. The sequence continues at coordinate 1,202,072 of JACDXK010000032.1, forward strand.
CTTTTTGGTGTCTAACCTTCTTCGTGAGGTAAAGCTCGTGAGGACGCAGATTGCTCAGTTTGACCTGGAGGAAGATGAAAGCGAAGACTACTTCGCCAAGTTGATGCCGCAAATCAGAGAGTCGGAGTGGAGAAGCTATGGAGTTTTTGGTCAACAGCTTCTAAGAGCTCGAGCCTCATTATGCTGACCATTACAGGAAGGACTTGGACAGAAGGGCTTGGAACATAGGCCCCCTTTTGTTGTACAACAATGAAGCCAAAGCAGAAAGAGGAAAGGAATCAGCAATTGACGTCGAGAAATGCTTGGCCTGGCTGGATTTCAAGAAACCCACGTCGGTCGTTTACGTGTGCTTTGGGAGCCTCACAACATTTACGCCAGCTCAGTTGCATGAGATCGCAAGAGGGCTAGAGGCCTCAAGTCATGATTTCATACGGGTTGTGAGAGAGCCCAAGGATCACGAAGGAGAAAATGAGAGTGGCTGCCTCAAGGGTTTGTGGAAAGAACAAACAAGAGAGGCCTAATCATAAGGGGGTGGGCGTCCCAGGTGGCAATTCTTGATCATCCTACAATAGGGGCTTTCGTGACTCACTGTGGATGGAATTCAACTCTTGAAGGGGTTTGTGCTTGCCTATGGTGACGTGGCCCTTGTTTGCCGAGCAATATTTCAATGAGAAGTTGGTGACGGCGATTTTAAGGGCAGGGGTTCCTGTTGGGAGTAAGAAGTGCCAAGTGTTGGCCAATGAAGGTGTGCCCAGGGAGGCCGTCGCCGCGGCCGTGGAGATGGTTATGGTTGGAGATGAGAAGCCGAGCAAAGTATTACAAGGAAATGACCAGAAAGGCTGTTGAAGAAGGGGGCTCATCTTGGAATGGTCTGAATGCTTTGATACAAGATTTGAGTGCCTACACCCCTCCAAGAGTAAGCTAAGATGAGCCATGTGAGTTTGTAGATATTGAGCACTGATTGATTTAAAATTACCCTAGTGCTTGTGTTGTTTTTCTTGGTTAACATCATCCTGTCTTGTCACTTTAGTCACATACCAAGGTATTACTAACCCTAAAGAAGTTAGAGAAAGCCCTAATTGAAATTGACGAAGCAAATTGTTGATTGTATCTTAAGTTTCGAACGCCCATGCTCCAATCGCTCCCCAAAAAATACGTGCATTTAAAAGATTTTTGATATTGTATCTCATGTCGAAATTAGTTCTATAAATGTGGCCAACAAGAAAAATAAATTTAATAGCTAAATAACGATGAGCATGCAATATCACCTAGCCATTTTACTTTCAACCCAATTTCGGTGAAGTGCATCGTTAACATACTGTCATGGCTGGTCTTCGTATCTCAAGTTGATGAGTAACGATTGCACTGAAACAAGAGAGCTTGTCTCTATTCATCCAATGACTTGCCGCTATCATCTTACCACTTTCTTTTGCCGTTGACTTGTAGCAAAGATGCTTTCTCCTCCAAATCAAATGGAGAAAAATATTCCTTTAATTTCCTTTAGATGCAATAATGTACTTCAGATTGGCTTTTGATATAGACATTGAAATCCGTTTTTGTCCTCTTGTGGCCTAGGATTTGCCAAGTGGCAGCTTTCGTTCTGCAATTAGGCTTGAAAGATAATAGAGGCACAAACTGTTCACACTAGACTTGTTATGAAGTAAATGTTAGGTTCAACAATGCTTGAATTCAGCCTAAACTCACCCGTGGGACGTGGGAGAGGAATTTGAGATCTAGCCCAACTTAGAACCATGGAGACAAGGGCATTAACTATTAACTTGAGTTCAATATTAATTATTCACGTTAGACTCAATTCAATTTTATATAACTTGGACTCAAGTTTAAACTTGAATAAAACATATTAATTTTCAGAGTTCCAGTTTAAACTCGATTCATTTAGTTGAACACCAATTAAGTAATTTGTTTTATAAATCCTGCTGTGAAGAACGATTAATTAAGTGCAAAGAGGAACAAGGTAACCTAGTTAGTTAGGGCATCACACCTTTGCCCCCCACTGGCTCCATCATGTCCCAAAGCTTGAACTTCTTTTCTGAAATTACTCATCATTATATTGTTTAGAAAGGTGGATTTGGAACCTCGGATCAAGAAGTAAAGCGATTTTCTTGTGGTGTCCTATTTTTTTGGGGCTATGATTTTTTGGCATATTTTTCTCACTCAACATATATCCCACCAAATATTAAACGATTAAATATGTTCAATAAAATTTTCATCTAAATTAATTTTTTTTTCATTTATATATATAACTAACTAATTATTTTTCATTCATTATACGTATTAATGATCAAATCAAAACATATATAATCACATACACTTGTATTTATATATATATATATATATATATATCCTAAAGCTTAATTATTATCCCTATATAATATCACTTTATCCAATCACTATTATATATTATATATATTTAAATAAATCAAAGTTTCTACCATATGAAAATATTATAATCAAACATATTATTAATTTCAACATAAGTTTCACCAAATATCGTCTCCAACAAAACTTCTGTCCCAAACATAACCTTAATTTCCTTGAGATACAATAATGACCTTAAGATCATCTTGACTTGCAGAACGGGCTGAAAGCCCATTTCTGATTTTTTCACAAATCGTCCCGTGGGCTTGTGTTTGTCGAATGGCAACCAGCTTACAATTTTTGGGCCAAAACCACAAAACAAGTCCTAAAGTGTGCCTAAGGTTTAATCATACTTAGACTTTAGAATTATGTAGTGTCAACATTGTTTCACATTCTGCCTAAACTCAGCCACTGGACTCAGATGAGGTAGATGAGGTATGGCCCAACTTAGAAGAAGAAGCATTGAGATAAACTTCGAAGTAAAAAATGACAATTTGTATTTTGATAAGTACAGAAACTCAATTTAATTCAAATTTACATAATTTGAATTGATGCTCAAACTTGAGTGAAGAGTCGAAATGGAGTTTGGATAATTTTTTGAAGTTAGAGTTTGAATTTAATTAGATTTAAAAAAATATTTTAAAACCCAATAAAGTTTGAGTCAAATTTTTGATTTATTAACAACCCTAATCAAGTGAAAAGATAAATAATATAATAAACTAGTGGGTTAGTTAGTTAGGGCACCACACCTTTGCCCCCCACTAGCTCCATTGTGTCCCAAAGTTAAAACTCTTTGAAATTACTCATCATTATATTGCTTAGAAAGGTGGATTTATGCCTTGGATTAACAAGTCATGCAAGTTACTGAGGTGTTCTACTTTTTGATTGCAAATTTCAAGACCAATATTACATTATAATGAGGTCTGTCTTCTCTGTCATTTACTTTCAATGCGACTGTAAGTGCTTCCTTTAACATTACGAGTCTCTAATGTGTCACAAGAAAATATTTGATATTATTAATGATTGTTATCCATGCACCATGCTTCAACCATAGATCATCATAACCATTACCAAACTCTTATCATTTGTCGAGGGGAATGATGAATCTAGGCGTAAACCGCTTCGACTTTTTACTTTGAAGTTTAATTATTTGAATTCCAATTCGAATTTGACGAGTCATAGTTTAAAAAGAAAAATTAATTTAATTCATGTTTGGTTTGCTGATGTTCAAATTAAATAATGATTTTTACTTTAATTTCTAAGGTAAATTAGGAAATATTATACAAATGTAAGCTGAATAAGAATTGTTTAATTTGAGTGGATTAAATTATTCAATTTAAAATTGATTGGATTCAAAAATATTTTGAATTTAGTGAATTCGAAAGTATTTTTTACCCTTTTTTTGTTTAATTCCAACTTACTAATTAACTTAATTTTAAAAAAATTGTCCTCGCTTGAGTTTGCCGGTGGCCATTAGTCGGTGGCTTTAACACCTCTTTCTTTAGGATCCCAAAATTGGGACCCAAATTTAATTCCCATAATTCTTTTGTCAATTCACATCTCATTATTTATCTCAAAAATAATAAATAAATAATTACATTAGTAATCAAGAAAATTTTAAATATATAACTGTCGTCAGAACGTGCCTTTTCATCCTTGTGAGATTGAAAACAACTGAAATCGCTTCTCCTCTTTTCCTGTCAAACACCCTGTAATGAAGTCCAACGCCAAGTTCATACTCCTCCACCCTGCCGTACACAAGTCAGGCGGCGCCGGTGCCGGCGGCACGTGGCTCGCGGTGTTCGTACTCTTCTTCATCTTCACTTTCGCTTTCACTCTGATCACCACGAGAGGAACCGCAGCCAAGGCCGCAGCTTCCCCCGCCGGAGACCAGTCTCAGCTACCCAAACCCGTCCACGACGCGCTCCTCCACTACGCGTCCCTAAACGCCACGCCGCCCGCCGGCCGCATGTCCTCCGGCGAGGTGAGAGCGGTCGTCTCCGTCCTCCGCCGCTGCCCCGCTCCGTGCAACTTCCTCGTTTTCGGACTCACGCACGAAACCCTACTCTGGAACTCCCTCAACCACCGCGGCCGCACGGTTTTCGTCGGCGAGAGCTCCTACTTGGTCTCCAAGCTCGAAGAGAAGCACCCCTCGATCGAAGCCTACGACGTGCAATTCACGACGAAAGTGAGCGAATTGTACGATCTGATCGAGCATTACCGACGAGAATCGACCGACGGATGCCGCCCGGTGCAGAACCTCCTGTTCTCGGACTGCAAGTTGGCGATCAACGACATGCCCAACCACGTGTACGACGTCGCATGGGACGTGATACTGATCGACGGGCCGCGGGGGTACTTCCCCGATGCGCCGGGGAGGATGGCGGCAATATTCACCTCCGGGGTTCTTGCCAGGAGCAAAGGCATCGCCGGCGGGACCCACGTGTTCGTGCATGAAATCGAGAGGGAAGTGGAGAGAGTGTGCAGCGAAGAGTTTCTGTGCAGAGAAAATTTGGTGGAGACGACAGAATCGCTGGGACATTTTGTGGTGGAAAGAACAACAGAAGATAGAGATAGTCATGGGTTTGAGTTTTGTTCTGCTTCTCGTCAATCTCAGAAATCAACATAAGAATTTTACTACTTCTTACCCATTTACTTACATTGTCCTTTAGATTTTGTGTCCATTATCAGATGCACTTTACCCTAGAAATGTAATATATATATTTTAAGGATATATATTTCACGAGGTAAATTTATAATATTGGGAGCAGTATGAGCTTTAATTCAAACTTAATATAGTCATGAAGTTAGTGTATCGCTCTATCCCATCTTTTAGCTTTTTTTTTTCCCTTTTTATCCCATTAATGTATAATCAATACATGTATTGTTTTGAATTACATAGCAATTATATAAACACATGTTCATGGTATGGTATATTGGTAAACATGTGAAGAGTGAGGACATAGAAAAAAAATGAAATAGATAATTTGATCTATAATTTTATATGTCCTTTTTCTTTTACTAGCTAGTCTATTTTACATGTCTTGTCCATTCCAGGGAGTTTATTTGAATTTAATATTACATCTATTGCTACTTCTTATACTAAGTAACTTTGATTATTTAATTGATTTCTTAAAATATCTCTTTTAATAAATTTATTTATACTATCTATAAGTACTTAATATCTTTGATTTTTTTCCTTATTGCTATTATTTTGAATGCTCTCTCTCTTCAAATTAAGATTTAGTTCCTTCCTTCTTCTTCATTTTATTTCCTTTAAATTTTTTCTATATTTCAATAATACATAATTAAGTAATCTGATTTATTATTGAGCTACCGAAAAGATAGTAATTTTATATTTTATTATAATTCATAAAATTATAGATTTTTTTTAATAAACTTGCACACTTGTAGTGTACAAATTTTACTAGTGTGTGTATATGTATAAATGTGCCTCATCACATGTAAAATTTATACCAATTGTATACTCAATGGAGTACGAGACTTGAATACAAATTGAAGTCAAATAAATATTGCATAGTGAGCAAAATTAAACAGAGCTAGGAAAGGTGTTTTAATTTGGAGCTGAGTTTCTCAAATTAAGGTTGAATGTAAATTAAAACACCAAAACCAATAGCCTGATGAAATCTTGAGAAGTATGTAACAATGAAGGCAATTATATATCAAGCATAATTAATAAACACCCAGCTTCAATAACATGACTGTTTTGTCCCATATGCCGACATGAAACAAGAGATTAGGGTACATGATGCCTTCCAGTCCACAAACTCTAAAAAACTGTGCTTCACTCGGAAAATGCTTGTCAGAATAAAAGTCAAATTGGTAACCTTGGCTATGTTTGGAGGGGGGGTTTGGTGAGAGACAGTGCAGGATTTGTGTTAGATTAAATGATATATTTTATCATAAAATTTTAATATTTTAAAATTTTTTCATTTATTTAAATAAATATATATATAATATGATAATAATTGAATAATTTGATAGTATATAAAAATAATTATTAATTTTTAAAATATAAATATATAAATGTGAGTGTATGTATGTATTGATATAGTTATTTATTTGAATGAAAATAAGTATAATGGTTGAAAAATAATGAATTATATATATATATATATATATATATATGAAAGAATAATTTGAATATGAATTTGAATAAAAAAAATTGAATTATGTGTTTAGAAGTATAAGGTTAGACATAATGCAAAGATTGAAAATGGGTTCCAAACATAGCCTCCGTATGGTGGCTTCCAGAAAAAATCATGTCCCATAATTGATTAATCTCATATTTATGATCTTAAATACGAAATTTGCTAAAAGCTGTGACACTCAGTTTGGTGGCCCATTTGAATCTTATTAGTTAAAGTTGGGGTTCTCTCAATTAATAGTTCATTCAGTGTTGGAGGAAAAGACAAAGAAATGACGTGAACAGAGGCTAATTGACAATGTGAAAGACATTCTGGAAATTGCTTGTCGGTGGACGGATATTAAAATAACAGGTGGCAATCTGTCAATTTGGTGTCCAACTCAATTTTAATCTACACACTTAATTTAAACCAATTTATTTCATCATATTTTAAAGTCACATGAAAATTTGTAATTTATGGACGACAATCAAATTAGATTACACATTGGCAAGTCAAGTCGAAACAAAATTATTTCAAACAAATCATCACTTGAACCAAATCCGCTTATTTTTCGGCCATCAGATCTTAATTTTGATCAAACATGTATAAGAGCTTAAATTTAATTCATTTATTTTAATGTGAGGATTGAGTCATGTAATTCTATCGAAAATTGCAACCCTTATGAATAAAAATTGCCTGATCACAAAAAAAAATAAAAAAATCCTTAAAATACTAAGCAAAAAGATGAAGCTAAATATTTTGTTACATCGAGATATAATTCGTGCTTAAATTTAATTATGTTTTCTTCTTTCTTGGAAATTAAAAAAAAAAAAAAAAGTAAAATTGAGCATGAGCAGTAAAAATGAAGCCTAAACGTGTCGGTTGGCAAAAGCAGAGAGGTTCAACAATGAAGTCAAGCACTCAAACAATAGGATAAGGCATCACAAGGGAACGAGGAATGTTATTTGTCCTTTTGTTGAATAAAAAAAAAAAAAAAAAGACAGAAATACAGTGTTGAGGGTCTGTTTGGGAAGTTGCACGGATGAAGGCGATGGGGCGGGGGGCGGGGGGGGGGGGGGGGCATAAATTGGGTTTTTTAACTTTTTAACTCAAAAAAAAAATCCATTTTTTGAAATATACATATTTTAAAATTATTACTAAATTTATTCAATTCCATGAATTTGAATCACAAAATTAATTAAAAATTAAAAAATAAATTTTATAATTTTGAATCACAAAATTATTTGCTCCCTCCCTCGCACTAACACCGTTTCTTCACTCTGCAACGGTAAGTCAGTGGGCTTTCCTTTCTTCCAACACTCAATAGTAATCTTTTTTATTTTTATTTCAATAAATTTACATTTGATTTAAAATTTAATTTTTTTAGTTAAATCTATAATTTTGCTTTAGATTATATATTTGAGATTGTGTTTAGTATATAAGTGTTTGGATATTATTTGATAAGATTTTTTTATACAATATTTTTTAATTAAATTAAAGACCCGTTCAATTATTTTGTAATTTAAAATCTTGTTTAGTTAAAATAAATTATCGTATAATTAATTGAATTTACTGTTTGAAGTTGTATTTAGTTTGATATCAATTTAAAGTTTTAGATTGGTCTAGAGGAAATGTTGGTTTGAAATTAAATTTACTTTTTCAGATTTTATTTAAGGCTGCATTTTGGTATACAACTTTGAAAATTTTAGATTATATTGTGAGGTATGTACTCAATATTTGTTATATAATATAATTTTAAAATTTTTTATTATATGTTTTTTTATTATTTTTAGAAATGTTATTATATTCGTACATATTGAATATATAAGTATGTTACTTTAGCGAAAAAATATACTTGAATTAATTTAACAATTTAAAAATTTTACTTTATTATTTTTCTTTTGTATTTGAATTAATAAAAAAATTGTTTTATATTTGAAAGGTTGATATGTTTATATGTGTATACTTCACAAAAATTATACATACTTTGTAACTTATTTTAATAATTTTAAAATATATTTAATCAACTATATAACAAATAATTAGAGTTTATTTTAAATATCTTTTTACATATCATATATTATATATTAGATTGTAAAAATTTATATGATTTGAATGTGGATAGACAATAGTTGGTTGTTTTTGAGATTTAAAACTGCATTTGGTTTTTAGAGACGGACAAGGTTTGGTTAGTTTGATTTAAAACAATGTTTGATTTGAAATTTTAAAAGTATGTACACAACTTTTGTTATATAATAGATAAACATATTTGTTGATTATGTGTGTATACTTTTTGGTATATATAGAAATATTGTCATATTTATACATATTGAATATATGAATATGCTACTTTAGTGAAAAAAATATTCTTAGAATAATTTAATAATTTATTTGGTCATCGTAGTTGATTTTTTTTGTATTTTTTATTGTTTAATATATACATTTGAATTAATAAGAATTTTAGTAGGTTGCTTTACTATTTGATATGTATGGTGTTTGATATGGAGTTTATTTTAAAAATACAATGAATACATTATTTTAAAGATATATATAAGTTTTATTCATCGTTTTGTAATAATTAAATTATCTATTGAATAGTTTGACTTAATCAAAAGTACAATTCATAATTAGTAGGCTGCTTTATTCTTTGATATATATGTATAAATTAATGATAAATTTATTTTTTATTATATAATTTTCATATGTATGTGTGTATTTTTCATAAAAATTATGTATATCTTGTATTTCATTTTAACAATGTAAAAATACTTTTTAATCTAATATATGAAAAGTATTTAGATGTTATTTTAAATATCTATTTATGTATTACATATTATTTCATAGCAATCAAATCGTCTTGAAAATTAGATTTACCATAGAAAATGTTATTAATAAATAAAGTTGAGTAAGCACGATATGTATAATGAATATATAAAATTTATTTTAAAGATATATATAAGTTTTATATATGATTTTATAACAATTAATTATCCACTAAATCGTTTGACTTAATCAGAAGTATAATTAATAATTTAATATTTTAAATATATACTTGGATAATCAATAGAATTGATAATATTTTTGTTTGTGACTCGTTTCTATAAAGATAAGTCGATTGATGGAAAATCGTGTTCTTTTGGGGTGGTACTATTTTGCAAAATGTAAATTCTGTTAGATATAAACATGAGCCACGCGCATTATTATATCTTACAACATGAACTTAATTTAACTTTTGCAAGATCGTATCAATTGAATGGCGTTGATAGTAATAGATTTGAATTAAGAATTTGCACACCATTTGTACTAAGCCACAGACTTGAACATGATAGAACCACTGTAATTAATCCAAACCCCAATGATAATCTACATTTCTTTCTAAATCTTATTAATGGATTCTATTTTCTAAAGTTATATTTGGAATTTGATGAGACCCTATATTCTTCAACAGATCACAATTTTCATTGACGCCTCACAAATGAGCAGTTAAGTGAGTTACCTTGAGTCGCAAAAGATTTGGCATAGATGAGGATTCACGAAAATCCCAGAGAGTATAATTTTGATGAGGGACCTTTACATAAGGTTCCACAATTAGATGATACATTGTATGAGGCGAATGACCTAGAGACAGAACCTCATGATGATGTGTTGAGAGCATATGATGATAGTTTTGAATAAGATTGGGGTGTCATAAATGCACCGTCAGACGATGACACAAAGGAGGAGGATAACGAGAGGCTTGTACATGTGAGTATAATGGAACAACATAGGAACGAATTAGTTAATGGTATGTTGAGAGATCAACTCAATCTTATATGTGGTCAGATTTATGTTCAAGACAACCTACATATCCATCCACTAAGTTCTTGCAAATGACTGCAATCAAAATTCTCAAGATATTCCTCATACTATGTGAGGTCAATTTTATGAGGAGGATAGTGGAGGATTGCTCGCAAGTGTGAACTTCAGTGATAAGAATCATATAATTTCTAATACTAAAGAATACATATTTAATGTTGTACAGCGTAAATACAAAGTGATAAAGAACACATTAATTCTATAGAGGGTGAAATGTAAGCAAGATGAAGAAGATTGTAAGTGGAGTTTAAGAGCTATTCTAAAGCCAATATTGGATTTTTGGCAAATTAAAAAATACATACGTCTACACACGTACTTCTCGAATGTAATGTCAATAGACCACAAAAATCTAAAAAAGAACATCATAATTCGATTGCTTCTGAGCATGGTTTGTCAAAACCTATCGTACAAGATCAAATTTATTATTAACACGGTAAAGGACAAATATGTGTTTGAAATTAACTAAGCTAAGGCATGGCATAGTTTAAAGCGGGCAGTTGAGATGGTATATAGCACATAGGAGAGTTTAGTTCAGAAGCTACTCGCGTATATAGCCACTCTGTAAGAATACAACTCTGAAACTATTGTGAAATAGTGTCACATTAAGAGTGGTGTTCGAATCAATGCACATTAGAGTCTATTTTTTAGGCCTTTAAATCGTGTCTAGATGAGCATAAATATTCAAAATGTATTTTTATTAAAAATTAGTTTATTATATTAATAATTATATTATTAAAATTGGGTTAATTCCATGAATGATTTTAAAATATGAGCATTTTGAAAACTGTAAAAAAAAAAAAAATTTAGGTTAAACAGTGAAAAAACCTGACATAAATTATGTCTGCCATCACATGTAAGTATTGCAAATTTGATGTGTGAGCATAAATATTTAAAATGTATTTTTATTAAAAATTAGTTTATTATATTAATAATTATATTATTAAATATACAATTTAAATTTTTTTAAAAAGAATAATAAAATTAGAAGAAGAAATATATAAATTAAAATTAAGATGAAGAAAATATATTTGATAAAAGTTTTTGTAGAAAAGCGAAAATTAAGAAGTAATAACAAAAGTTAAATAAATGTGAAAAGTATTTTAGCCATTAGTTTTTGAGACCAAGAGTGGTTGCTTTATCATTGTTATGATTAAGTTTTGTAACACTACGTGTAGATTTATGCGATTGTACTACAACACTAAGGATTTGTCGGTTTTATAATTATGATGTATATTTTTAAATATTTTATTTTAAAAATTATGTAAAAGTAAAATAGAGAAAGAGATAAAAAAAAGAAAGATAATAATTAAGTGTATATTTTTTTGAGGGTACATAATTATAAAATAAACATAGCTTAAGAGCCTATTTAGATCGAAAGATTTGAAAGAATGTATTTTAAATTCATAATAATGAATCTTTTATATTTGTTTGAATGTTAAAATATTTCAAAATTTTAAGTTCTCATTTTAAATTATGATTTTAGTAAATAAAATGAATAAAATCATTTGAAATTTTCTATCTAAATCATTTCTTCAAATCCAAATTTCGCAAAACTTGGTTGCAAATAGTACAACATTCCTCGCCAGGTTTTACTGTATTTGCAATATTTAGTTCAAGTCTCGTGCTCCCTGTGCTTTGTTTTTCGTCTGTCTTTTCACTTGATTGATCTTTGTCAAAAGTTTATCCTTGTGCCTCTTCTAAGTTGGGCTAGAACTCAGCTCTCTGTTCTAAGTCCAATGACTAAGACTAAAGATAGTTGGTAAATCAAACCACTAGGCTCGAGTTTGATTAAATTTTAAAGTGTTTTGAATCCAAGTAGTTTGAGCTCAAATTTTAATATTTTTTTTTGTTAAATCCAAGCTCATTATCTAATTTAGCTTCCAATTTGAGCTGTGAGTTCTACAAAATCAAGCTGAGTCAAATTTAAAAATTTAACAAAATCAAGTTATTATTCAAATTCAATTCATTTACACCTTTAATTTAATCTAAGTGTCAAACTTTGTGAGACCAATACAATACTGCATAACAAATCTGAGGTATGTGGTGATTAAACCTTGTGCAGATTTGTTGCTTATTTTGTAGAATGGCCCAATACATAGAAAGCTCCACCGGGACGATTTGAGAAAATTAAAAATGGGTTTTTGCCCATTCTGCATCTCAAGGTCATAATCCTAATCCGAAGGTCATTATTGTCAATGTCTTAAAAGTTGATCTCAACCAGACAGTTGAATCGGTTTGATCACCAACCAATAAAAAAAAAACAGTTTGATAAAGATTAAAAATTAAAATTACAATAAAATAGAGTAAAATCAGATAAAAATACAGTTGAACCCTAAATCAAGTGAATCGATCATAATTCATAAAAACTAAACTGTCCAAATTGATTTATTTTATTAATATATTATTTTGTATATTTTTGCATTTGATTTATTTTATTAATATTTATTGTTTTTTGTATTTTTTTTTTTGTATAAGTGCAATATATTTAATTATTAAGAGTAATTCAAACTACTTAAAATTATATTCAATTATTTTATGTATTTTTAGTATATTAATTAATATTTATAATACAAGTATAACATTATTAGTTTGACCACAATCAAATCAGGGTTAAACCAATAATTTTTAAATTGATAAATTTTCTCGATTTAATCTGATTTTCAAAACACCGATTATTGTGTTCCATATTTTTCGCCACTTGGTTAGTAGGAGAAAGCTCCTTTACTACAACAATAAAAGAAAGTAACAGTGCTTCGATGATAGTGCCAAATTGTGGGTAGCCCACATGATTGTCGTTGGATTAACACTGACAAGCACTAGTTTTACCAGTCCAACGCGTTTGGAAAAACAAGGCAGGCTGCTGGGCAGGGACATTGCTTTTCAAAGAAGCGTGTCCCACACTATTTATTTATAAATATTACTTCATTTGTTTTAAAAAATTTATGGTAAAATTTTTACACTGTTCTTGCTGTACCCTTGATTTATTCAACCATCCTGTCACATTGTTCTTACAAACATGTTACATCAATGATATTTTATTTAACTACTAATCACACAATTCTTGCAAACATATACAATAATTGTTAAATCAATTGACTCCATATATTATCTTATAAAAATATCTCTACTATATCTTTTTCACAAAATTCATCAAACAACACAAAATGTTTTATTATTTTCTTTTAAAAAAAATAAACCCCATGTGCTTCCACACGCAAAGTAGGATTGTGCAAGTATTTTCAAGCTCAAGTAACCAACTATTAAGGTAAGTACGCTTGTGATATATAGCACTCAATTGAAATAGCGTTAACCAAGCAAACCAGCACAAGCACATGGGAGATTTGAAAGCAATCGAAGCTCAATATCTACAATCTCACATGGCTAATCTTAGCTTACTCTTGGAGGGGTGTAGACACTCAAATCTTGTATCCAAGCACTCATATCGTTCCAAGATGAGCCACCTTCTTCAACAGCCGTTCTTGCCATTTCTTTGTAATACTTTGCTCGGCTCCTCATCTCCAACCCTAATTCTCCAACCATGACTATCTCTACCGCCGCGGCGACGGCCTCCCCGGGGACACCTTCCTGGGCCACCACTTGCCACTTCTTACTCCCAACAGCAGCCCCAGTCCCTAAAATCTCCGTCACCAACTTCTCATTGAAAAACTGCTCGCCAGACAAAGGCCACGTCACCATAGGCACCCCTGCACAAATCCCTTCAAGAGTTGAATTCCATCCACAGTGAGTCACAAAAGCCCCTATTGCGGGATGATCAAGAATCGCCACCTGGGGCGCCCAACCTCTTATGATTAGGCCTCTCTTGTTTGTTCTCTCCACAAACCCTTGAGGCAGCCAGTCTTCGCTTTCTCCGTCATGGTTCTTGGGGTTTCTTACAACCCATATGAAATCATGGCCTGAGGCCTCAAGCCCTCTTGCAATCTCATGTAACTGAGCTGGTGTAAATGTGGAGAGGCTCCCGAAGCAAGCGTAGACAACCGTCGTGGGGTTCTTGGAATCCAACCAGGCCAAGCATTCGTCCACGTCGATAGTTGATTCCTTTCCTCTATCTGCTTTGGCTTCATTGTTGTACAACAAAAGGGGGCCTATGTTCCAAGCCCGTCTGCCCAAGGCCTTCCTGTAATGGTCGGCATAATCAGGCTCGAGCTCGTAGAAGCTGTTGACCAAAACTCCATAGCTTCTGAAATCCGACTCCCTGACTTTCTGCATCAACTTGGTGTGGAAGTCTTCGTTTTGGTCTTCCTCCAGGAAAAACGGAGCAATCTGTGTCCTCACGAGCTTTACCTCATGAGGAAGGTTAGGCACCAGAAAGGGCTCCGAGTCAGAAGCCACGTTCTTGAAAGGCTTGTGGCGCTTCGTTTGCTCTTCAGCACACAGAGAGAAGTAACACGTTCCGTGGAAAACCAGCCTCGGAATGCCAAACTTGGCTGCGGAGTCTGCAGTCCAAGGTAAGAACATGTCGGAGACGAGACAGGTTGGATGGAATTCTTGGAGGAGTTTCTCGATTGGTTCTTGGAGCATGGTTAGGGCTTCTAGAAACTTGGCTCTCATCTCCTTTGAGGTTACCTGATCAAGACTCTCGACATGATCGGGCAATCCGGAGTCGGGAGGTGGGAATTTCAACGGGATCAATCCAATATCGCTTCCTGGATCTTGGGATTTCTTTATTGCTTCGGCAAATGCAGAGGTGGAGATGATGGTGGCTCTCAAACCCCGCGAGGCGAACAGCTTGGCCATGTCTATTACTGGGATGGTGTGCCCGTAAGCTATCAGTGGAAGCAAGAAAACATGAAGCTGTTCTTGCATTCTACCTAGTAAGGGAAAAGAACGACCTGAATCAAAGCTATGATGGGAATTCGGGAAAGAAACTAAGGAAAGTGAGGTGGGATGACCAATGGTAGGGAGGTTAAAACTAAGAGTGTGTTTGATTACAGTAATATAGAGTGGAAAGAACAATCAGAGAGAAAGGAAGAGAAAAAAATTAAAATTAAAATTTTATGTAGCATTTGGTT
Organism: Avicennia marina; assembly: GCA_019155195.1. Classification (NCBI taxonomy): domain Eukaryota; kingdom Viridiplantae; phylum Streptophyta; class Magnoliopsida; order Lamiales; family Acanthaceae; genus Avicennia; species Avicennia marina. The sequence goes on from JACDXK010000032.1 coordinate 1,217,484, forward strand.
GAAAAAATTTTAATAAGAAAATGAAAATTTTAAAAAAAGAAATCAAATCGAACAAAAACATAAAATTAAATTTTTTTATACTTTGAGAAAAAATAATAAAGAAATAAATAAAAATAATAAAATTGGTAAAATTTTCGAAAGAATAATAAGAGTTAAAATAGTTTTCTTTATCATTTTGTAAAAAAAATAAAATTTTCTTCTTTAAACTATAATTTCATTTCATAAGATTTTTCTTCCTAACCAGATAACTAAAATTATTTTTTTTAATATTTTCTTTTCTTTTTCCACCTAAATTCTAAGAACCAACCATAGCGTAAGGGTAATGTATACATATAAGCACTTGAGAAAATGCACTCAAGTGTAATTGCGCTTTGTTCTTCGGGGCTATGAAGATTTCTTTGAAAGGAGGAAAAAGGTTGGAGCACACTAAAATTATTCAAGGGAGAAATTGAATTTTGGAGATCAAATCTTGAATTTCTTGGAATGGAGGATAAGGGTAGATGTGGTAGCTTTTATTTGTGGAGGCAGTTGGATAAAGAGGGTTTAATTAGAAGAAGTAAGTACTGTGTAATTTACTAAATTTGAGTGAAGAAAAAATAAAAATAAAAATGAAAACCTTCAAAACAAAATGTTTAATTGAGTTGATATAAATTCTCACTTAATAAGTTCATTTTGGTGTTTAATGGTTATCATTCCATCAAATTGACTTTTCAATCATTCAAATTATATTTATCAATGGACTCAAAAAAAAAAATATTCAAAATTCATACAAAACATATATTATTCGTAGAAATTGTTTTCTATTAGACAAACAATCCAAGCACCAACTGCAATTATACTTATGGAATGTACATTTAAAAAATACGACCCCACAAAAAGAGAAAAAGAAAAAACAAAAACCCAAAAGATAAACTTCAAAACACTCCAAAACAAGTATAAAAATATTTTGGTTTTGCGTGAATTTATTTATAAATTATAAAAATAAAAATCCATTTAAATTACAAGTATAAAAATATTTAATATGAAAGCAATTGTGTGATTTAATATTTTGCAATCTAAAAGCTTTAATCTTTCAATAATGTACCATTAATACACACATACATACATAGAGTTTGATATTTTCCTCAATTAATTGTACATAATAATAAAATAAAATAAATAAATGCACAACCACAACCTCTTGTTGCTTGAGATTTGGGTGGCCCAGTTCTGATTTCCACTCTTCTTACCAATTAACATTCAATCTTGAAGCTGAGCCCTACCACCTGACGATGTTGTTTGATTCTGTAGGCGGAAGTTGTGTCACTACTACATGCTGTAATTACTTTATTTTAGCACTGTTTTTCGAAAGAAAAAGAGGAAGAATTTGGATAAAATATTGTAAAAACTAATAAAAAAAAAACTGAAAAGTAACCCCATGTGTCTGCTCATGTGACATGCCTTATCTGTAATATATTATTAAAAGTTTGAATATTTTTTCGTTTTTCAAAGTAAAATGACATTTATTTTTTAATTATATAATATAAAATTAAACATTTGTTTTTATTTTAAATTTTTTAGTTCTTTTCGATCCTTTATATATTCTTTTAATATACTTCTATTTGCCCTTTCTTTCAATATTTTTTAGTTTCGATTTCTTTTCATCCCTTTTATTTGTTATTTCAAATATTTTTATATGCCCAATTTTATATAATATTATTTTATTATTTAAAGTGAAGCAACTTTATAATTTAAAATAATTGACACACATATAGAGTGTGTCAAATTTACTAGTTCTCCACTAAGAGCATGTTTTTTTTAAAGATATGATTATAATTTAAAGGATTGTTTCGGAGGATACAATGGATTAATAGATACTTAGTAATCATGTTGAGTAAGTTTGATTATTTGAGGTGATTGTATTTATTTTCTCAATATAATCATAGTATGCAAATTATTTAATTAGTAATATAAGATTAAAATAGTTTTTTGAATTATTTGTTAAAAACTCTAAATCTTAATTATTTTATTCTAATTTTTAAGTAAGATTATTTATTCTACAATTTTATAATTTTATATTAGACCTTTATTTTATCAAAAGCTTTAATCAAATAAAAGAACATCTGATTAAAAATTGGTAAAATAATTTACCCTACACAACCACTCAACATAAATATATCCTAAGATTATACTAGCAAAAATCACACACACACACACACATATATTTTGGCCTTAGTGCTATTAGCTCTCTGCCTCTGCCTCTTTATCATTTAGTTACCAAAAAAATTATTATCATATATTTTGTATTTTTTTAACATATTTTAGCCCCTTAATTTGAAATTGGAAGGAACAAACGAATGTCATGACTAATATTTATTAGTGTTAAAGCCAAGTTTACTTTTGTAGTTGAACAATTCCACGAAGAATCCAATATTGGGCCAATTAGACAAAATTCAAATTGAGCCCCTAAAGAGGATCTTGTTATGGACAGGCCCAATGTAGCATGGATCAATGTAGGTGGATCAGCCCACGGGTAATTTGTACAATTTCCAGCTGACCACTCACTTTATGACATTCAAATACATCCATAATTATTTCTTATTTACAATAAATTAGTAAAATTTGCAAATTGTGATTTTTTTTTATGATTTATAAAATTATTGAATTTTAATTAATAAAACTAAAACTATTTAATATAAAAAAGCGGAAAGAAATGTAAAATAATAAAATAAAAATATCAAAGAAATTTTAAAAAGAGAAAATTGAAGTGAACACACAAATAAAAGTTAAAATAAAAAAACAAAAAACAAGAAAATTATGTGATTTTACATTGTGCAAAAAATTTTAAAATAAAAAAAAAATGATGGAAGATCAAAACCTTTTAAAAATGATAAAATTTGAGAGAATATATAAATATAATTTGTGAGTTGGATAAAAAGAAAGAAGAAAATGATAGAAATAATAATACTAGTTGATATAAGGACAATTTTGTAAATTCACTTGGTAAAATCAAGAATCCCTATTAAATTAATAATATAGTACAGATATTTGTCCACCCACAAGCAATTTCTAGAATTTCTTCCACATTGTTAATTAGCCACTGTCAACACCATTTCCTGTTTTCCCCCTTACATTGAATGATGGACTGCTAATCGAACATTGAAGGTAGAATTGCAAATTTAATCAACAAAATTCAATGGACCACTAAACGGAATTCATATTTAAGATGACAAATATATACACATAACTAATCAATTACGATATCAGGTAATTATTTTCTCAGGATAACAATCTTAAGACTTCACCAAATCAAGGTTTTAAATTTGACATTCATTCTGACATGAAATTTCAGATGATGTACCTATTTTCGAGTGTATAAACTGGCAAACACCATATATTAGACTAATCTCCAGTTTCGTGTTTAATGTATTGGAAACACAACCAAACCCATAAAAATAACAATATAGTAGACTTGTCTAATTCATAGCTCTCATGGTTTCATTGGTGTATTGATCATGGTGTTTTAGTTTGCTTTCAACCTTAATTTGACAAAACTTGTTTGCCAATTAAAACAAAATTCCTAGCCAGGTTTTTTTTTTCGCGAGTTGCAATATTTATATGACTTCAATTTGAGTTCAAGTCACGTACCCCCTTTGCTTTGGGGCACGATGGATCTAGTGGGGGTTAAACGTGTGATGCCCCAAGAAACGAGGTCTATATTATTTGTCTCTCTCCTTGATTAATCTTTCTCAAAAGTTTGTCTATATGCTTCCTCTAAGTTGGGCGAGGGTTCAACACCCTCTTCTAAATCCAATGACTGATTCTCAAGGTTGTTGATAAATAAGCGATTTTGACTTGAATTTGATTAAATTTAAAAATGTTATGAGCTTTAATTAGTTTGAACTCAAGTTTTGATTATTTTTTTTAAAATCAAAATTTGTTGCTAATGTAATCTTATACCTATTGGAAGTGCTAAAAAGTTACGGTATGATTTCTTCTCGTGCCTTGATATTTTTGAAAGGTGTAAAGGATGAAAACCAGCTTCATGTATGAACTTGAAAGGTCAAAGAAGGCTTAAAAGAAGCTGAAAAATGATGTTGCATCGATCAAAGGCCCGGATCGACCTCGAGTTCCATTTTGAAATTTTGAAATTATGATCACGTAGGAACGAGATCGATCGTAGGATTCCAAATCATATGATTTGGAATTGGTGATGGACGCATTCTTATCATTTGATGAATAATGACAAGCACCAGTCTATTCATCCAGCGCAGGAGCCTGTTGTTGGGACATCACTTCAAAGAAACTTGTCACACTATTTATTTATAAAAATTAGTTCATTTTGAAGACAACGTCTCTTCGTTCCTTAATTTATTAATAATATTTTATTCAACGGTCAGTATACCAATAATATTTTGTTTAATTATCCTATCACAATATTCTTGCAAACATATACAATAAATGTTGAATCAGTTAACTTCTTACATTATCTTATAAAAATATCTCTACTACATTTCTTTCACAAAATTCATCAAACCACACCAAATGTTTTATTATTTACTCTTAAAAATAAATCCCACTCAATTTTCCAAAATCAATTTTCATAAAAGCTATGCTCAAGAGATCAAACTTGCACGCCCGAGGCTGTGCTCCCACACGCAGAGTAGGATTGTGCAAGTATTTTCAACCTCGAGTAACCAACTATTAAGGTAAGTACGCTTATGATGGCACTTAATTGAAATTGGGTTAACCAAGAAAACCAACACAAGCAGATGGGAGATTTGAAAACAATCAATGCTCAATATCTGCAAACTCACGTAGCTAATCTTATCTTACTCTTGGAGGGGTGTAGGCACTCAAACCTTGTATCAAAGCACTCATATCGTCCCAGGATGAGCCCCTTTCTTGAACAGCCTTTCTTGCCATTTCCTTGTAATACTTTGCTCGGCTCCTCATCTCCAACCCTAATTCCCCATCCATAACCATCTTCACCGCCGCGGCGAGGGCCTCCCCGGGCACACCTTCATTGCCCACCAGTTGCCACTTCTTACTCCCAACAGCAGCCCCAGTACCTAAAATCTCCGTCACTAACTTCTCATTGAAAAACTGCTCGCCAGACAAAGGCCACGTCACCATAGGCACCCCTGCACAAATCCCTTCAAGAGTTGAATTCCATCCACAGTGAGTCACAAAAGCCCCTATTGCGGGATGATCAAGAATCGCCACCTGGGGCGCCCACCCTCTTATGATTAGGCCTCTCTTGTTTGTTCTCCCCACAAACCCTTGAGGCAGCCAGTCTTCGCTTTCTCCTTCATGGTTCTTGGGTTTTCTTACAACCCATATGAAATCATGGCCTGAGGCCTCAAGCCCTCTTGCAATCTCGTGTAACTGAGCTGGTGTAAATGTGGAGAGGCTCCCAAAGCAAGCGTAGACAACCGTCGTGGGGTTCTTGGAATCCAACCAGGCCAAGCATTCATCCACGTCGATAGTTGATTCCTTTCCTCTTTCTGCTTTGGCTTCATTGTTGTACAACAAAAGGGGGCCTATGTTCCAAGCCCGTCTGCCCAAGGCCTTCCTGTAATGGTCGGCATAATCAGGCTCGAGCTCGTAGAAGCTGTTGACCAAAACTCCATAGCTTCTGAAATCCGACTCCCTGACTTTCTGCATCAACTTGGTGTGGAAGTCTTCGTTTTGGTCTTCCTCCAGGTAAAACGGAGCAATCTGTGTCCTCACGAGCTTTACCTCATGAGGAAGGTTAGGCACCAGAAAGGGCTCCGAGTCAGAAGCCACGTTCTTGAAAGGCTTGTGGCGCTTCGTTTGCTCTTCAGCACATAGAGAGAAGTAACACGTTCCGTGGAAAACCAGCCTCGGAATGCCAAACTTGGCTGCGGAGTCTGCAGTCCAAGGTAAGAACATGTCGGAGACGAGACAGGTTGGATGGAATTCTTGGAGGAGTTTCTCGACTGGTTCTTGGAGCATAGTCAGGGCTTCGAAAAACTTGATGCTCTCCTTTGAGGTAACTTGATCAAGACTCACGACATGATCGGGCAATCCGGAGTCGGGTGGTGGGAATTCTAACAAGATCAACCCAATATCGCTTCCTGAATCTTGGGCTTTCTTAATTGGTTGGGCAAATGCGGAGGTGGAGATGATTGTGGGTCTCAAACCCCGTGAGGCGAACAGCTTGGCCATGTCTATTACTGGGATCGTGTGTCCCTGAGCTATCAGTGGAAGAAAGAAAACATGAAGCTGTTCTTCCATGCCGACAGGGTATGGGAAAAGGACAACCTGAATCAAGGCAACGACGGGAATTCCAGAAAGAAACCCAGAAGAGTGAGTTGGAAGGTGATTTACTGTGAGGGTTTGGAACGATGAATGGTGGGGAGGGTTAGGCACTTGGCTTCCAGGGCTCGGAGATTTCTTGGAAAGGAGGATGAAGGTTGGAGCACACAGAAATCATCCAGGTGAGAGATTGGATTTTGGACATCAAAATAAACCTCGAAACACTTCAAAACAAATAAATATGGCAGTACAGGGACAGCTAAGACAAGATTTATTTGTATGTTTGCCTTGTATTAATCATGTACCAAACAGAGTGGCGTGTTGGGTAGAGACGGAAACAAGCTGACGTGGTTGTTCTTGAATCTAGCAGATGGTTGGCTGATGAGGAAGGGGTCAACACGCTTTTAAAAAACTATGCGTAGGATTGATTGATGGGCCCTTTCACACTTTTCACGTTGATAAGTTATCTTGGTTTTATTTTTTTGTGTCTGGTGTGTTGTTTTTCTAAGTGTAAAAATAAAAAAAGCTAAAAACATGAATTAAAATGTGGGTAATTTTTAGAAAACGAAATCAAATCTAACCCTTTATTTCTTTTTACTTATTTTTATTTTTTAGCTTAAAGCACACTCATAAAATTTAAATTTAAAATTTTACTTTCTTACTTTTTATAACTAACTAATAATTTTTCAACTATCATTTATATACACAATCAAATTAACACCTATTTTTATAATTTATCTACTTACATTCATTTTTTTTTTGTTACCTTATAATTCTGTACTGTCACATCATCTAATTATTATTATATATTAAATATATATATATAATTTTTTTATTTACTCAAATCTTACAAATCAAATATAAATTATCTTTGCACTCACACGATCAAGATTTTCCTACTCCCTCTAGCATACCCCAGTAATTTGTAGATCATAACTATTTTCACCCAATGATTAAATAGGCAAAGGGTTAAGCATTACATATATATATATATATATATAATTCAAATTATTATTTTAAATTTAATATTATTAATTGAATAATACTTATGAGAAAGTTATAATGAAAAAATAAATGTAATCAACTTAAATAGTTAATCTTACTAAACATATATATTTTTTATTTATTACTTATATCTTCTCACAAATCATCGTACTAATATCTACCATATAATTCATTTGATATTTATTCAATAAAACTAAATTAGTGTAAATTATATTTAATTTTTTCATACTTCTAATGAGATAGATTATTTATCTAAAATTTTAATTATTTAATACCAAACTTATATTTTGTCATGAGTCTTATCTTTATAAGTGAACATATAATTAGCATAGATTAATTAATCAAGACCAACCACCTTAAATAAACAAGTCCTTTGAGTGAGAATAGCAACTGGGCATGTCCGAGTATCTTCATGTTGATCTAAATAAAATATTTTGGTTTTTTATGTGTTCTTTAAGTTTTTTTTTTTAATTGGGTAAAAGTAAAATAAAAAACAAAAGATAATAGTTTAAACGTGTTTAAATAAAAAAATAAAAGCAAACATAGCCTTTGATTTTTCTTTTTATATTATTTTTAATTTTTAGCTTAAAATACACTTTTAATTTGTTCACATCAATCACGTTAAAAAATGAACGTCCCAACAAACTTTGCTTTTCTTGTGTTCGTTTCCATTTATAAATTATTTATTCTCACTTAAAAGTTTTATAAATTAAACATCTTATCATATAAATTTTATTTAAATTTAAATTTAAATTTTTTCTCTCTTATTTTTTATAACTGTTAAAAAACATGTGTTTTTGTTATAAAATAAAATAAAATTACATTTAAAATTCAATAAGAAGGTGTTGAAATTTATAAATATCAAGATATGAAATTCAAGACATGGGCAAATAATACTATGTTTGAATCAATTTAGGGAAGATAAATATTTAATAGCAAAACTTAAAAATAATGTAAACATAGAAGAAAAAAATGAATAAAAAATAATATTTTAATATATAGTACATTTGAAAGAAGTAACTTAAAATGTTGTAAAATTGGATCCATACATGTGCTTCGGGTGTCACGGCCACGTGTATGTGTTAACAAGTTTGTTTAATTACTATCATTTCTATTCAATCCGTCGGGAGATTAGAAAAAATATATGATTTCTACACATATAATTTCATACTTGATTGTATGTATTAAGATCTAAATCTTTAAAACTTATCCCATTACTTTAATTGAGCACAACTTTTGTTGATAATATTTCCACACAAGTGTTTAATGTATTAGAATATACAGTTGGATTTTACCAAATCCACCTAGTGTGCCAACTCCTTTGAAAACATGAGATTTCCTTACGAAACTTCCCATACATTAGATGCATGCACTTAAAATTTATCACACATACCTTGTCCTGTTTTCTTTTATCACAACTCAACTCCCAAACAACTACAAACGGATTCATTAGACGATAATCTATTTGCAACAACATGGGTTTTCAAAAAAATTTTGAAAACATTGAGAGAGAGAGAGAGAGAGAGAGAGAGAGAGAGAGAGAGAGAGAGATTTTTAATCATTTTATATTACTTTTTCTTGTTGAACTTTTTGTAACTTGAGGACTAGTGTGAACTTACTCAACTGAGCCCGGCTTAACTCATAAGTCCCATTTGAATTGATGAATTGAATTTGAATTGATGAATTGAATTTAAAGAAAAGATGTAGAGAAGATATGAAATGACTCTGGCATAAGAAAAATTTTAAATTCACCTTATTTATTAAAATCATAATTCAAAATGAGAACGTGAGAATTTGAAATATTTTGTCATCCAAACAAATACAAATGATTCATTACTATGAATTTAAAATCCATTCCATAGGATCTTTCCATCCAAATAGACCCTTATTGTTTTTAGATTTTGAAAATGGTTTTTCTTTAAAATTTTTACTTTGTCCTTAAACTTTCATCCTTTTTTGAAAGCTGAAATTTTCATTACATTAAACATTCTTCCAGGGTTCAGTTTTTCCGTGGCTTATAAACGTTCTCTGGTTCTGTAGACATATCAAAAACACAAGAATTCCCTTCCAAAAACACAAGAATTCCCTTCTCTCCTCTTTTTCCCCTTCTCAAATATTTTACTGGCATTGGTGGGTTAAACAAGTTGTTAATTTCTGGATCAGATCATCTTTCACTTGGAAAAAAATGAAAGCTTCTTTAATATTGGGACAAGTGCAAATTGTTACACACTCAAATCACCAAATCTAATGTTTTGTGTCAATTTTGTACTAAGTTTCCCCAACAGAAGCTGATGTCCATCTTTATCCTCTCCGGATTCCATCTTACAAGAGTCCCTGGGCATCTATACAGACGAGTTCTACCTTGAACAATTTCTTCATAATGTTGTCCGACCTTGTGATTGATTTAACACCTACATTAATCAAGATTCCTTGGCCATGTTTGGATGTAAATTTCTTTCAATTTCTTCCCATCATAATTTTTATTTTTTATTTTTTCTATCTTATATTTATACTATCTTTTAAGCTTGTGGGCTGTTTTTTTTTTTTTTTTTTGTTTTTTGTAATAATGAATTTCCAAAACAGGGCCCGTAGGACTTTTTGAACTCCGAGATGGGCTCTTCAGATTGGATATTAGAAAGTTGATAGGGCCTCCATTTTAATTGTCTTCTAGTTTCTGGTCTGGAAAATATCGGTTGTTTGTGGTATTCACTCGTTATACAAAATTTTTTATGATTGTTCTAATTTTTATGTATTTTTTATAAGAAACTGTGAAAAAATTAGACTAATAAAAAGAAAATTTTAAAAATTTCAATAATTGTAATATATGTTTTGAAAAGCAATATTAGACAACTAACATAGTTTGCAATAACGGTAGAAGTTTAGTAGAAGCGTTCACAGTTAGGTAACCGACTGAATTGAAACGAAATCAAAATTTTGATATTTAGCGAAAATTTAGCTCAGTATTTGGTATGATAATATTTAAAATTTAGGTTTTCAATTCGATTTTGGTATTTAAGTTCGATATACCATACCGAATTGAATACCAAACTTTATTTGTCTTTTTTAATATTGGTCATATTTTTTACTTGTTTTTCTTAAATTTTTATATAATATTCTGATATATTTATTTTTTTAAAAAAAATTATACAATTATCTTATATTTTTTAAACAAACAAAATACTATAATAGATGTATTTTTTACCTTAGAAAAATCTAAACTAAAACAATGCAATATTAAAATAAAAATATCTAACATTTATTTTTAGGTTATATAATTAAAATGTATAATTAATTTTATTTATTTTTACTATTTTTAAATTTATTAAATTAATATTTGATATACTAAAATATTAAATTGAATATACTTAAAAAAATTGACAATTATCAAATCAAATTGAATATTTTGACTCAAGATTTGATACGTAATTTTAGGGTATCAAAATTTCAACATACTAAAAATTCAATTATATTCTGTTCGATTTTAACGAATGCAACACCCTAATGTCTATGATGGTGATTAGTGGTTTATCCTATGTTGAAATCAGATAACAAATGTAATTTTTTCAATATTTAATCTACCCTTGTCATAAATCTATGATTGGATTGAGCTGGCATTCTCAATCTAACAAAGAGAGTGAGGGGGAGAGAGATCCAACTCTAAAAACAAACCAATTATACCTTTGATGAAGTCATTAATCATCACGATTTAAATGTTATTTATAAATATATTACTCATTCCAACTTATTACACAACTTGGTTTGCTAAGAAAATCTCTCTTCCAACATAGCCATTGAGTATTTTAACATGACTTAGGAAAATCTCTCTCCCAACATAGCCATTAAGTACTTTAACATGACTTGTCAAAATATGACACATTCGATGATATGATTAAGTGCAGGATCTGACGGACGGTCTCGACATTGCTTACATGAGAGGTGGTTTTGTTACATGGAAATATCCTTTCCTATTTTACTTTAATCCCTTTTGCTTTCATGCGACGGTGATGTCGAGGTTGTAAATATCGAGAAGTCAATTATCTGAAAACTACATATTTATGAGAATAAAAAAGTAGAGATATTTTTAAAAAATAGACAATTTCACCAGAATTTTCGAGGGCCATGTTTGGTCCTGTTTGGTCGATGTAGCCTTAACTAGAGTAATAGTAAGTCAACTTCAATAACAACTCAGAGTTTCATAATTACTCCAATTTTACTGGCTTTAGTTTTATAAAATTCAAGCTTTATATAAAATTTGAGTCAAACATATAGATTAAGTTTTAAAAAATGTCATCGTTTAAATTCAAACTAAGATTAAATTCAAAAACTTTTTCGACCATAATTGAAGTGTTTGGTTAAATTTTTTTAAAATAGTTCATATGATTATATAGTTTACAACATATTTTTAAAATTTATAAATTTATATATCTTATTTTTAAACACCCTAACAAATATTATATATTCAATAAAAATTCCTATACCAAAAATAGCCATGTTGCATAGGTTATGGGGCGTACGATCTTCACGCGACCAAGATTACAATCTTGCGTTTAAAAATGTGAAAGACTCGTTAAATTGTGGCACAGTCTTGTCACCAGCCCTTTGCTTTCTCTTCTTTTCCGGCACACGAAATAGCCCATCTGAGAAGAGGATGATGGCTGACCACACTGCACAAAAACCCGTGTTTGATGCCCTTTACTGCGAAGAACAAAAATGGGCAGAACATGACCAAGAAGACGACTCCAAGGAAAGCCAAATTACCTCAATCAAGAATGATCTCAACGCAAGATCAAATCTCCCTCTTTGGGCATGGGATGATGAAGAGCTGCAATCCCTTTTCTGCAAAGAGAAACAAACATGTCTCAAGCCCAACGCCACCGTTATTGGAACAGACCTTTCTCTTACTCTGGCCAGAAAAGAGGCTGTAGAGTGGATTCTGAAAATCAATGCCTATCATGGTTTTTCATCCTTGACTGCCATTCTTGCCGTCAATTATCTTGACAGGTTTCTCTCCACCCGCCTGAATTTTCGGGACAAGCCGTGGTTGATGCAGCTTGCTGCTGTCACTTGTCTCTCTTTAGCTGCCAAAGTTGAAGAAATACATGTTCCTCTTCTCCTAGACCTTCAAGTAGGGGATTGAAACCCCTTGGGATCTTTACTATTTTGCCCTTTTCGTGGGTTATGTTGTAATCACCATTCTTTCTCTGTGCTTACAGGTGGAGGACACAAAATGGCTGTTTGAGGCCGAAACCATCCAAAGAATGGAGCTTTTGGTGCTCACATCACTCAAATGGAGGATGAATCCAGTGACCCCTCTGTCCTTCGTTGATCTCGTTACAAGAAGGCTTGGATTGAAAAACATTGCCCACTGGAAATTCCTCAGGAGCTGTGAAAATGTCATCCTCTCTGTCATCGCCGGTGAGTGCCTACTTAAATGTGTAATAATAGCCGAAAATTCTCTTGATAATCATTGACCAAATATTGGGTCTTTAGATGAAGTGATCAGTTTGGATTTTGTGTTGCAGATTCAAGCTTTGTGGGTTATCTGCCATCTGTGTTGGCCACTGCCACAATGCTTCACGTTGTCCGTCACTTTGAGCCTTATAGTGGCGTTGAGTATGCCAACCAGCTTCTTGGTGTGCTCAAAATCAGCAAGGTTGGGTGTTTTTCAATCTGTTATTTTAATCTGTGGTGGGGTGGATTTTATATTTGTATTCTTTATCTTTTTTATTTTTTCAGCGTTAGTGATAATGCCAGTGAAATTTTCCTCTCTTCTTTAGGAGGGCTTTTCAGGATCTTAACACTGACTACTCCTAAATTTTCGTGGATCTCTTCACTTAAAAAAAAAAAAAAAGATAAAATAAAAGGGGGTTGTGTGTTGTTTAGTGGTATGGAAATATTGAACTGAGAGAAAGTGAAGTAGCTTGATTCCGACGCCGTATGGTTGACTACTCAAAACATCATGTAAAGGGTTAAAAGAAATTTATAAGTTCTCGAAACGTGGTTGTGGTAAATTTTTTTGTTAGAAGAGTTTATAAGTTAAAAAAAAAATAAGATTTTTAAATCTTATAAATTTTTTAAAAAGAAGTTATTTTTTAAATTTATTTTAAGACATGACATTTTATAAGTTACTATTTTATTTTGTATATAAAAATGACATAAATATTTTGAATTATATTATATTAATGGTAATTTGTTCATTTTTATTATTATTACAAAAAAATTATAATAATTTGTAATTATAAATTTCAATAAAATGTTATAAAAAGATCTTATTATTTTCATCAAAATATTTTTTAAAAATTAAAAATAAATTTAATCAAAATCTTATAAATTCTAAAAATATTTTATACGACCTTAAAAATAAGTTTAATCAAACACCTCGTGGAGAAATTTAAGAAAAGACAGAAATGGTGAAGGTGTCCTTTTGGAAAATTTGCTCTTGCCAATAGAGGACTATCAACACAACCTTGTCTACTAATTTGCTAATTTCTTTTAAAAGCGCACGCATGATTGGCATAAAACCCTTTTCTTTTCTGTTCATATTCAAGCAGGAGGAAGTGAATGACTGCCATGAACTTATCGTAGATACGCTTCCAAAAACTGGTTTACAAGGCCACAGCACTGATCCTCCAAAGCGCAGTCCAAGTGGTTTAATGGAAGCACTTCTCGGTCCTGATAAACGATTCAGGAACGTCGTCGTCGTCGTCACCATCATCATCTTCGTCGTCGTCGTCGTGGAATTCTTCTTCGTCCCGCCGGCCCGTTTCCAAGAAGAGAAGGGTTCTAGAACAGCAGATGAAACTTCCGTCGTCGTTAATAAGTGGAAGAGTTTTCGTGGACGTTGTTGGTAGTCCTCTCTGAAGATATCTACCCTCTCTCTCTCTCTCTCTCTCTCTGAGGAAACTTCTCATTGCTGGGTTATGTCAAGTGCGTACCATTCGGTTAAGTAAAAGATAAATTGGCTTTTCATCAACAACTATGCCAGCCATGCAGAAGAAAGAGAGGAAGAAAAACATAGGGAGAGAAGGTGGCAGAAAGCGCTGGCGGCAGCCTACAGGGAGAGGAAAGAAGGGATGTAGAGAGCCAACGAAGAATATCCGCACTGTGTTTTTCCCCTTAAATTATTCAATGTTTATATATATTTATCTCTATTTAGTCTCAACAAAGTTTCATTCCTAATCTCGTTGAAGGTCTCTGTCCATTGTAGCTGCGTTTGCATGTTAAGGAAGCACAAAAAAAGATTAAAAAGAAATAAGAAAAAATAAAAATTTGTGGGGCATTGCAGTTTGACCTCCAGTGTCGAGACCTTTTAATAAAGAATTGAAGTGTTGGTTTGAATAATTTTATAATTAATTCACTAATTCTATCATTGGGAGAGGGGTTTTTGTTGGACATGCCGTTTGATAGGAGTTGTGTTGAGATAATTTGCATGTTTGTAATGTAATTTATTTAAATATATGTATAAAATATATAATAATTATTGGATGATATGATAATTTATATAAATAATGGTTATATTATAAGATACAAATAAAAATAAATATGAATATAAATGTGATATATATATATATAGTTATTGATTTGATTGTAAATAGATATAATAATTGAAAAATAATTAGTTAATTATATATATGATAGAGGAAAATTTTGAATTTGAATTTGAATTTAAATGAAAATATTATTGAACGATATATTTAATAGTGTGAAATTTGAAAGTATTGAAGTTGGAAGTTCCAAACATAAACTAAATGTGAATTATTAAATTAGTATGATCTATTCCAAATATACTTTGTGAATCTGTATTGAGTGTTTAGTTTATCATAATTTTATATTTAAAAAAAGGAAAAATATTAAATATTAAAACATTTATAATGATCTCATCGTCTAGTATATTTGTATAAAGTGCAGCATCCACAAGACTAAATTAGCATATGATAATTTCATAAAAAACAAAGTAGTAATATTATTGATATGATTACTTATGACTTTACATTAAAGTTGAATTGGTTACTCATTTGCTTTGGGTGATAATCAAGTAGCCACAAATTACCTTGTCTGATGGAAAGTAGATTAATAACTTGTCAACTCAAAGTGTTCATTTTTCTTGTTCTATCAAGGCTGATTATACAATTTTCATCCAAACTCACAAAGACCTCATTAAAATTAATTTATTTCATGTTAAATTCATATTGTGTTTTTATATTGTATGAGAAATTATCACCGCTTCACACAACATATTTAGGAATTATTGTAGATAAGACTTTTCACCACTTAACCTATTTTAACACACAAATCATGGTCGAGTAAGGTCTATGAAACTATACAATTAGTACATTAGCTTCTAGTATTTGAAATAATAACACATGTCATTATCTTATCCATGACAAAATAAGATTAATTATTTTTATAATATAATGACACATCTTGTGTAGTCTAGTGGACCAACAGGTACCAACCAAACCCCAATCGTTATTTTTTCTACGTAGTTGTCCACAACTTTTCTACCCATATATTTGACTATCTTATACATGACTAAAGTAAGATTAATTATTTTTATAATGTAAGGACACATCTTGTGCAGTCTAGTGGACCAACAGTACCAAGCTAACCCCAATTGTTATTTGACTATATTTGACTACATGATATAGTATGTATTCCCACAAATAATTAGCCAATTCTGCAGAATATGTACTTTGCCAAGTTTCAACTCACGCATGCCAGAATATAAATATATGATATTACGTATGCATGCACTTTGTCAAAAGTTACAACCTAAAATCCATGCATGTGGGCATTTCAGGTCATTAGTTGTGCTTATCAAGGGTTCGAATGTAGAATATTATTGAGCTTAACAAGTAAATTTACATTAATATATTTATTTAAAGAGATTAAGTATACTCAAATATAATAATTAATACTCCATAACCTTTTTTCCTATACTATTTTTTTATTGAAATAAAACTTTTTATTGTACTACATAAAATTGCATAATTATTCTTATTTTAAATTTTTTTATTTTTCTTATCATTTTCTCTCTCGCTTTACCTTTAACTTCTTATTATATTTGTATTCTCTCACAATTTTTTTCTCATATCAAATTCCCTTTTTATCATTCTTTATTGTTTATTCTAAATATTATTGTACTTTTAATTTTAAACAATTATATTTCTACTATTTAAAAGTCAACAACTTCATAACCTATAAACAAATTTGCACATGCATGTTGTGCGTAATTTTACTATATATATATATATATATGTATGTATGTATGTATGTAAATGTATATGTAGAGATTATATATATAAAACTTAGGTAATTCTGAATTAATTAGAATGAATTGCCACAATTCAACGTCTTGTCCAGTAGATCACCAAATGATGCATTGACATGATACGCGGGGAGGCACCAGAACAATAAAAATTAATTGAATCAAATTCTAAATCTTAAAAATGTGAACAGTACATCAGAGTGTCCTTCTAGTGTGATTCAAAAATGATTTTAGCAACTCAAGTAGCATACAACAAGCATCTGGTCTAAATGATATAAAACTATAACGGATATAAGATGAAAAAATGTCACAATCAAAGCAATGGGCCAATAAAAACAAAGAAATAGATCAATCCTTCCCTCTGCCCCTTTTTTTTTTCACTTTTTTTTACCTTCCTTTTTTTTTCCTTCTTTATTTTTTCTCAATCTAGATTTTTTTCCTTGAATTTTTTGATCTCTTTTTTTTTTATTTTTTTTTTGATCTAGGTCGGGTATCGAATTAGAATTCAATACAACCAACTCTAATACTAACTGATGTGATTAGCGGAAGAGTAGTAGAAGAATAAAAATTAATTGAATCCAATTTTGAATTCCAATAATGCGAACCTTACATCAAAGTGCTCAACTCAACGTATTGAAATCAAAATTAAACCCAAAATTGATAATCGACATGATAGGATAACTACAATCGATACGTTGAGATCAGTTGATACGTCACGACTCATACAAGGATTACCCATATTGAATTATTTTGAATATTCCTATCTCCAGAGAAAATCGAGTAATCTCATAACTCTAAATTCAAATATCAAGATTCGTCTATTTGAACCGAATAAAATAATAATTTATATCAAATCCTATCAAACCTTAATTTAAAAATTCTATATAATCCAATTTGTAAATAAAATTCATTGACAGATAAAAGTAAAAATAAAAAATATTAAATAAAATTCGACAGATCCCCCAAATCGCGTCATGCCATGTCCACTAAACTTCCAAAATTTGGTAAATATGCAAATCAAACAAGAGATTTACATAAGAAAAAAAATACATCATTGGGATGTAAGAAAGAAAGAGAAAGGGTTCCCACTCAAAGCCTCGGAGTGGGGTACTGTCGTCAACACTTGAAATGAGTGCATGTCCTCCTTTTTAGCTAGTCAATGCCATGGAAAAATGGATGGGAGACAAAATCATCAGAGCAGTGGTTGCTGAGGAAGATTGAGCCAGAAGCAAAATCCCCCCTTTCCCCAACTGTTTCTTTGAAATCCTTATTGCTCCACAATTTTATTTTTATATTGGAGTGGGGTTGGCAATAAAAAATACTCATGCCCTTTAATTACACAACCCACATTAGACATGATAATAATAACTCTAATTATTTGGCTCAAATGTAATTAGTCTTACAAATATTTTTATATCTTATCAAGCTCGATCTCAAATTCAAAGTACGAAAATTTTTTTGAGTTCAATCTTCCTATTTGATTTAATCTTAAATTCGAATTTGAACTCTATAAAATTGAATTTAGTCAAATTTTAATAATTATCAAACTCAATTTGTCTTTTGAACTCAACTCGGCACCATTGTGCATCTTTAATTGATTCGAGTACCATTTTAACAATATATTGGGTTTTGCACACTAAGTATAATCCCTTACTATACTATAATAATAAGTTATAAGTCCGTTCTATTTTTCAATTGGCATTATTGATATTGCCCAGCATTTTGTGTATTTGTGAAAAAACATAAGAAAAATCACGAACTTTTGGGACTCCAGAGAGTTTAAGCATGCCCACAGCCTTATGGCTTTTGTTATTTTGCACTAATTACGGCCTTTTCACGTGTTATACTCAAAACTATATTATATTTTATTTTCTTTAAATGAGATATATAGCCAAGAAATTAATTTTGGTATAGCATGCATGCATGCAAGCAGCTGCCAATTGCATAACAAATTGGTTTAGTTGGCAAGGACAAATCACTTTCGGTTCGAAAATTTTCAAATTCCTTTACGTTGATAGACAATTTTTATGTGTCACTGTAAGCAGCCTATGGTTTCAGAAGCATGTCCTAACCAATGGTGATGATCAGAATTGCAGCCACCCAACTCAAGTTTATGCCTGTAATACTTAATAACCATCAATTTAATGTCATTATCCATTTGTACGTAATAAAATTGGGGGGGAATCCAAGTCTACTACATTTTCATAAGAACATAAACTTTAAAATAAACGAAAGAGAGAGAGAGAACAAAAATAATAAATTTGAAATAATTAAACCGTGCAGTTGCAGACGTACGTCCAAATCAATTATTTAACAATTTGACATATTGTTACAATACATTCATTAATACGACCAATTAATATGAATTAAAAATTATTGGTTAAATCTGCCAATAGGGTTGAATCTGTGTTTAACAATTAAATAAAATCACATGATGGAGGATAAAGTTGAACCCCACCCCGTCATGGAAAATTTTACCTTATAATTTGTTGCTTGCTAACAGCTGTAAATCAGGTGGGAGGCACAGAAAAACCATCCTTGCTTCCAATTATTAATTTTGGTCCCTCATTTTGATTTTGCACTTTCTCAACTTTTATTTAAGTCAAATTCTTATGTGATGTGCTGTCTTCGCCTCTCAGCCCCTAGAATTAAGAAATTTGAGATTTAAGGAAATAATTTGGAAGAAAAATAGAATATGACGTTAAAAGTCTTTATGCTCCATAAAACAACTTTGCCACTAGCTAATGAAAAAAACACTACTTGAGAGATCTTTTTCTTGATGAGTTAAGAAGACAGGTACCACTGTAAAAATTAAAATATGTTATCAAATATTCATGCAATCTATAGATTCTGACTGCTTCATACATTCATAAAATTATACTCTGCTTGGATGCTTATTTTTACTGCTTTAGTATCATCGAAAATTTAACTTTTAAGCATATTATTTATAAAATAATTATTTTTATGTTTTGTCTCTTTTAAGTTTTTGCATCAACTTCTGTCTCTACCAAATTTACATCCAAACATAAAGCCCTCAAATGTGAAATCCATGTGGGCCCAAGATCCAGTGGGGCAGTGTGGGCCTGTACGGATCTGATACTGACCTTGACTTGCCTTGTAGGTATGACAACAATTTACACTCCTTCCGTGACTCAATGGGACCCACATTTGTCGTTGTTGCAGCATCCTACTAAAGTACTTGCCTTCCCTTCCGATGCAAAGACATCCAGGCGCTTATATATGTGCGTACCTATTACATACCATTATTCTTAAACTAGTTATTTTGCCTGTGTTTGTTTCCTTATTTTTCACCATCCACTGCCCTCCAAAGCTTCACAAATGAAACAGCTTACTGTACAAATTTCATTTAAATTTAAAATTTTCACTTTCTTTTTATAATTAATTCATAATTTTTGAAATATTAAATTTATTTACAAACAAATCAATACTAATCTCATTATCAAAAATTAAATATATATATATATATAAATAAATTTTCTATCCACCCAAATTTTACAAACCAAATATATATTTTCCTCCCATTTCAATCAACCAAATTTACTGCTCACCCTAGTGGCAAACCAAACACACCCTTTGTAATTGATCAATTGCAACGTTCAATTTCCACCATCCGTTCGCTTCAACTAAGTTCCTCAAGAAATTTTCGAGTAGGTTTTCCAATCCCTGATGCAAGTTGCTGCAGTGAACTGTAGTTACATCATGTGCTGCCCCACAAATGACAACAACCCATTCACGTACTGCCCCCAATTGATAAAAGGGAATGCTTAATAAGAAGCAGACGAGAAGCATTGAATTGGAGTTGGCGACAATGGTGGGTACCAGTATTGACTCGCAGGTGGTCCAATCTGTCGGTAAATGATAAGAGGGAGCAAATGGGCCTTCACGTGACCTGTTTTAAGGGGTAAAATTCTTGGATGTCAATGTAGCCCCCTGGAGGTATTCGTTTTCAGACCTCAAATGTCACTATTGAATGGGCCATCTGAAACAAAGGACAAGATGCTAGACAGATTTAGAGAATTTGTCTGACAGTCAATAGAACCAACCTCGAACAATGGCTACTTTCGACAACGCTGGTCTGCCGAGTCTCATGAGCGTGATGAAAAGGGAGTGGCGTTCCATTACTTGCCATATACACCAGGAATGTCATCATCGGTTCGAGGTTAGCCAATCTAAAATGCAAATGAAAAACAGGCAGACCGGAGACTCTTACACGACACGTGCCAGTCGCTGCTCGTCAGTCCGAATCCCATCATCGATCAGCAAGTCCCAGAGGAAAAGCAAGAGCAGTCGTCCTACAAATGAATCACTTACTGGTGAATTTTTTCCATGTTCAACAAGGAAACACAGAAGTAGAGAAACTTCAAATAATTACATGGCTTTAGTCTAATAATTCCATACTCAAAAGTTCCTTCAAGGGACCCAACCTTGGCTGAGAGATGCATGCCTGACAAATCAACCACCACGCATATGTGCTCCCAACTCTCCGAACTGCTCATCAACTTCTACAGTGTCGGCCGACAAGCGAACAGCATCCAACTTCTGTTTCAGGATCTCTATAGCATTGAGGAACAGCTGAGAAGCTTTTATTGCACCAGTTGTCTCAACTGTGAAGAGAAAACTATCTTCCTTGGCATGGATCTCAACAAGGCCAGGTTTCCCCATTGCATCTGCTTTCTTGATCACCTCTTCATCATACGTATAGGCCTCAGCATCGTGAACATACACCTGGATGGCGGCAAACCGAACAACAATATTAGCATTGAAAGGGGACATTAATACATTATGAAAACCTCGTTTTTTTTTTTTCACATGCAAATTGCCCAAAGAGAATGATTTTAAGAGAATAAATCTGATGTGGATCCACAAATTCACAGGAATGATGATTGGACTTCAGCATTCCAGACAAACATAGAGTCTGCAGAATTCACCAAATTCAAAAGCAAATTGACATCAACTTCTATGAACTAAGCTTGCTCTAGAGAGGCATCAATATTATATCCATATCTGCCAAGCTAAAACCAAACATGAATGCCAAAAGAACACCATAGTATAACAGAGCTTCACAAACAGAACAACCAACCGGATTCAATGTGTCACAAATAATATTAGGATGGAAAAACAAGTGTATCTACATGGGGGATATCATAAGAAATTCTAAGATTAAGTATAGTGATTGTAAGAACCAGCTGAAGAAACACTAATCATCTAGATAGTGCAAATGAATGCAGATCTGAAAACAAGTTGTAAAGATATGTGAGCAACCTGATGGGTATTGGGATTAATACCAAACACTTTTGTGGGACAGCTGTCAACAAACTCTTTCTTCTCCTCAAGGGTCAAGGTTTCCATCAATTCTTCATTGATATAAATCTCAGGTTCATACATGCAAGTGACAGTTGCTGCAGGAGACCATTTAGCATGATCTTTGCCAATTCCTTTCCGAGCTATGGCTCTTAAAATCAGCTCCTGACCATGACGCAGCTTCACAATAATGATTCCCCTATATCACAATAACTTATTATATAGTTCATTCGAATGAAAATGATTCTGCTGATCATACTTGCCAAGAAAAAACAAAAAACAAAGGTGCAGTACAACTGGAAAACAGCATACCATTTTTGCTAGAAAATAATTTCATTGACAACTATATATTAAGGTGCGTAAGTACACCCTATAGTCACTGATACTGCAAAACGTGAACTTTCAGGATAAAGCTAGACTTGGGTACAAGCAAAAGTGCAATATACCAGAATCTTGAATTTTATTACACTTCAAATCTTAAATGAGATATTCATACATATATCAAGCCAACTGAAGAAAGAGGCAAGTACCAATCCTCCATCCCAGCCACAGAGGGAGAGAGAGCAAAAAAATGCATTGTGCAAATCTAAGGGGATGGGATAAAAAAAACAAATTACTCAATAGAAACTCTTAAAACCTGACACATTTCTGGAACCCAGGCATCAGATTTCATAGGGCAGGCACACCTTAGATTTTACAACCAGAAGTAGCTTCATTGTTTAAAAAGTCCCCTCGCGCGCATGCATGGTTCACAAACCTTTTTATATTAAATCAACATCATCCCAAAATATTTCACGATTTAGAATACACTTTCCAATTCATTGAAATAAGGGCAATGGTTATCTAGTAATTTGTAAGGCGGAAAAATGTTGTTGTTATCATAACCGTTATATAAAAGAACCCATGCCATATATAAAATCCTATCTCAAACCTACCCAACCCTTCCAAGGCATGAACGTTGCAACAAACCCAAACTTGAGTGGTAGAATCAACAAGGGAGAACTTCAAAGTTGTAGCTCATTGGCTTTCTAACCGCAAAATAATTCTGGTGCCTATCTTCCAATGCTATTCACATGAATAACCCAATGAATGTAGTGCCATATGCTAATCTCAATTGAAAATACAAGGACTTGCTCAAGTGTTTTCTGAAATTAAAGTGCATAAACCTAAAATGACAAGTCGGCACTGTCAGACACTATGGGGGACAGGCCCCTTAGGATCGCATTAAATGACTTCCAAGCGTTTTCGAAAGAATGCAAATGCAGCAAATGACAATTTGAAGATACCTCGTGTGTGATTTAATAGCACATGTTAATCACTGAGATAAAGTAATTTAGACTAAAATCTAATGTTAATGTAAAACTCGTCCAAATGTGTAGCATATTTCATTTTTCTACACACCATAAATCAATGTAAATTCTTACTGCTTAGTACATGATAGCATAATAATATGTATACTTTCCCAAAAATAATAGGAATAATAAAGCATCACTCAATTTCTTGGAAAAATTAAAGCAAATATAAGATGTAAGGGAACACTCAACCTACAAATGAAATAACACTAATCTCAACCTGTAAAGGTCCTTCGAGGTAACATCAAGTGTCTGGTCATTAAGGCACTTGGCGCGTGAATGAAACTCGACGGAGCAGTACTCGCACTGGCCATCGCCGTCGCAGTCGCGGGAGAAGCGCATGGACATGACACGCTCGCTGGTGAGGGGAATGAGCCCGAGGCGGTGGGAATGAACTCATCGTTCAAGACCGACGAATCCACTTCGATTTCCACCAAATCGATGGCGACGGTCGGGACTTCGGCGATCATCACGCGCCGCAGGGCGTTGGCGATGCTGGCATCGGTATCCCGTAGCTCGAACTTCATGAAGTCGTCTCTCATAGTCCGGATTTTGATTTTTGGGAACCTCTGGTAGGAAACACCCTCCATTTTCGACCTTCAACCCCACTCTCTCTCTCTCTCTCTCTCTCTCTCTGTGGGAGGGTTTTGAATTTCGATTAAAACCCTCTTCCGCGCGTCGCAGGCAGTATAACGCGCGAGTGTCAGTGTAAGACGCTGCGCTATGATATGTACACGGGATATGGGCTTTTGAATTAAAAATAATCTGGACTCAATACTGCGCTCTGGCCTCGGTATGGGCCCCAGCCTGGCCCAGGTCCAGGATTTCTTTCTGTGGGTCTTCCCTTATGTGGGCCGGGCTGAGCTCAGAAGCTTTAGCCCAATCATGGCCCTTATTAATGGGGCCTAAACTTAATTGGCCCCCTTCCTGGACCGTCCGCAGGCAATAGTCCTGCGATGCCCTCTCTCTAAACCCTACCCCATAAGAAGGACTGATCTCGTCATTCTCAGGGTTCTGACAAAAATATTGGTGAGAATTCGACATGATATAATTAATTCTGTCTCTTAGCCACGAGAAGTGGGAACTCCAGGGACTTGAGTTACCTTCCAATAATGGGGAAAGCCAGTTTGCGGTAAAATTAATACGAATAATCTCTCTCTCTCCTCAATTTTTTGTACGATTGAGTTAGTATGAAATTCTATTTGACTTAAATTCCTGATTTTCAGATCGGATGGAAAGGCTCGTGCGGACCGCAAGTTCGAAAAGAGAATTCAATTTTATGAATGCAAGTATTTGATTGTTTTCGTAGTCTTTAAATATATTTATTTGCAAGTTTTTCTCAGCAAAAAATTAAAAATAAAAAATTCAAAACCCGTGAACATTGCTACCTGCTTGATTGATCGCGCCTTTAACGTGTGATGTTTAATTTTAAATTTTCATCTTCATCATCTCTGAAGAAACTATCACTTGATGCATGACTCTAAAGAGATAAAAAAACTGAAATTTCTTGTCGTGGGTTTTTGGTTTTTGTAGTGGTAAGGGGTGCAGTTGCCAGAAAAGCTATCACTAAGGTATGATCTTTCACCCTGCTTTACATATTTCATGACATCATTAAGTTGCTACTGTGAATAGTTTCTAAGAACATTAAGATTCTGCCACACTTTTTTTTATGTTTGTTGCTTCAAAAAATTTCTGTTCCGTAGGTAATCCATAAAAGACAGGATTTACTTTTCTTCTATTTTCTTCTGTGGGGAAATAAACTGGGTTGTTTTTATTTTTCCGAAATAAATTTATTTGGTGATGCTGATTTCTGAGGATGTTACAACCAGGAGAAACAGCAAAGGCAAAGAACGAGGCAGAAGAAATTAGAGGCGTTTGATCTGTCCTCCCTGTCGGAGTTTCTCCCTGAATTAAAGCCTCTCCCGGAGACGACACTTGCAGAATTCAAACTTAACAGTAAACAGAGAAATAACCTAGTGTAAGTATTGAAGATTGTTTGGAACTGGTATCGTTGGTTTTGTTGTCACTAAGGTGTTATTTGACTTGTTCCTGTGATATTACTACTCAGGCTGAAAGAGAGTGATCAGTTGAAGGCAGTTATTAACCATCCAGCTTTTCGGTCAGACCCCTTAGCTGCCATTTATCAGCACTTGCAGAACACACAGCCTCCCAAGGAGGAGAAGCCTAAGAGAAAGGATAGTCAAATTAGGAAAAAGACCAAAAAGGAGTCCAGAGACTTGCAATCTATGGAGATCTAAAGGCGGGCTTGGTCCAATTCATTTTTACCAAATTTTGTTAGTTTCCAATACCAATTTTCTCCAACATTTCAATGTCAAGTGGATCTCAGTATTCAGCCAAAGAGGAGACTCTTAACATTAGGCTCAAACATTCAATAAAAGCTTGTATATCTAATCTATCCTTGAAGATGTGATATATATTATTGCTGAAACCTACTGATCAATGGTAATCCAGCACTCCAAATGGGATATGCAGTTCACTAGTGTAGCATGTTCCTTTCTTATTGTTTAAAAACAAGAAAGGCTAGATTTTGTAATATCGCTTGTAGATTGGAGTAGCAAGAAAGAAAGATGGCCATGATCTTTTAACAAGAAAAAAAGAATAAAAACTGAAAGTAGAATGCTTGAAAAAAGTGTAAAAATAACATTAAAATTAAGAAAGGAATTCAAATGTCGGACACAGTCCAAAGAGAAATTTAACCTTTCAAGTCTCGGATGCAGATTGGAATATGAAGACCGCAGTCAAAACTCCCACCATGGCTGTCAATGCTAAGGCTACTGTAGGCAAAGGCGTTGCAAAGCCCAAATTCTACCAGAAAGAATGAAGAAAGGAATTATTAATGGATACATTGTTATGTAACCTTTTCTTCCCAACTCATACAATCATGTGTGCATAATGGATGGGGAAAAAAGCATATTGTAGCCTATGACCAGTACCTCAAACAATATTTCAAGTTTACAGTAAGTGGTTTCAAATTATTCATTGCATGAACTTAACACCAGGAATAAAGACCTATGCTTTTCCTCTGAGTTGCCAACAACTTGTGCAACATCTACCTCCTTGGGCATTAGCTACTGAAGCATAACTGGAGCTCTAACCACAGGACTGAGCCCATCAATATTGTTGCTTAGAGCATATAAGATATTAATAACACCCACCAAACACCCATCCCCCCACCCCTACTACAAACAAAAAACCTACAAATTCATTGACAGATAAATACTTAGCTTGTCAAAAACCCTGAATTTGTACATGCATTAACACACCTTTCCAATCCAACACAAAGTTATAACTTGTAAGGATTGTTCCAAGTATAGCACAAATATAGCTCCAGCCGAAGACTCAAAATGAACTATACAAACACAAATCTGTAAATTCAACTTTTTGATTCTTCCTTAAGAAATCAAGTCTAGAACTCAGAACAATTTTAAAGAAGAAACTTGAACTTTGATCTTCTTTGAAACTTGCTTAATCTTTATACTACATTAATTTATTGACTTAGCATAACGACCGCGAACCAAACATCAAATTTGATAAATCATTGCAAAAAATATCTTGAATTTGTGGATGAATGACATTAATCTTTTTTGAACTTGTGGAGAGAATTTTAGAGCCTCCTTGGAATTTTTCTTCTGTGAGTTCAATTGTATCCATGTCCATGAATTTCACCCTTATTTAATAGTGGTAGGAGAGACAAGCTTAACATATCCACTTGATAACTCGACATAATTTGACTAGTTTCATGAGTTGGCATTTATCACAAGACTTGATAAGTTTTGATTTGTTGACATTATTATCTTTACAATTAACACTATTTGATTGACTGATAATATCAATTATTTATCATTTTATTTTAAGAATTATATTTAATTAAACCCCCATAATATGAATATTTAATTAATATTTAACATCATATTTCTATTGGACACCAAATTTTATGTCTACAAATGCATTGTTAAATCTTGTTCATGATTAATTTATTCATTTAGAGTAAGTCTCAATTTTTTTTATTGGACTTTGCAGAAATGGCCTAACAGTAGAATAATTGGATTTATAGTAGGCTTCTTTAATTTTATTGTCCAAAAATTCTTGAGCCATTTCAAAGGGAAGGGCTTTCTCTTTACTAGGCTTGCTTATATTCAAGAGCCCAATGAACCGTCCATGCTCTCAAGGAGTTCCACACTAAGTTATTTCAAAACATAAGCCTTTTCTCACACTAAACTATAAAGGTGTAAATACTCACAACCAACAAAACTATAAACTGTTAATGGCCTTCTGGTCACAAAAACTTGAAGTATTCTGAAACTACGACATGACTCGATTCTGAACTGAAGTATGCAGGCACCTTGGATATTCTCAAGTTCAGTTGTAAATTTGTGATAGGTTGTATCATTTATTGTAGGATAAGCCCATTGTATAATTAAAAAAAAAAATCAATTCAAATTCAAAGCTGCTTTCGCACAAGTTAAAACAGTTTGAAATTTTTCAAAAAATAAATTAAAGGCTCTTTGATATGAGTATAAACTATCAAACAAATCTAAAAATAAATAAAGTTCAAATTAAAGCGCCCTACAAAACGAGCATGCAGCAAGTTGCATATTAGGTAAATCACAAGCAGCTCCTTGTACATTAAAAAATAAAATAAAAAGAGTCATCAAGATTCATAATATATGTGTGAAGAAGAAAGATTCATAAAAGATCAGAACAAAAAAACATGTTTTGAAATAGCTTAGTGTTGGATTATTGGCTATGTTAGTTTCCTTATTATTAACTATTCATCATTACTTAAAAATTTTATAAACTAAACATCTTGTTATACAAATTTTATTCAAATTCAAAATTTTCAATCTTTTATCTTTTATAACTAACTAATAATTTTTTAATCATTATACGTATTCATAATCAAATAAACACCTATCTCTATAACTTTCCTACTCACATTCATGTTTTTATTACTCTATAAATCTACATCCTATCACATCATTCAATCATTATTAAATATTAAATACATATATATACACATAAATAATTTTTCCACCCACCCAAAACTCATAAACCTAACATAAATTTTCATTCCACTCAAATAACTAAAATGTTCCCATCCAACCTAATAAGAAACCAAACATACCCCTTGAGACTAGGGGCTGTTGATTTATTGGATTCATAAATTTAAGCAAGCTTAGGTTTTTCAAAAATAAAAAATTAAAAAAAAGGGTTTGGACATCCCCTTTAAAAGGTTCAAGAATTTTTTGGTATCAAAATTAAATAATCCCACTAAAATATAGAAATCCAAATATTCAAATGTTGCACCATTTTTGAAAAACCCAATAAGAAAATTGGGACTTACTCATCAAGAATAAATTATTCGTAAACAAGTCTCAAAGGGCCATTTGTGACATAAAATTTCACATCCAATCAAATAAAGACACATGAAAATATGATGTTAAGGTATCAATTTAATATTCACACTTTCAAAATTTAACGAAATATAATTCCTAAAATAAAAAATAAATGATTTATATTGTTGACCAATAAAACAATAGTGTCAACATGATAAGGTTGGCAAATCTAAACTTATGGAGTTGAGTTTAGTGATAAATGTCAAGTCGTAGGAACTAATCAAATTTTGCCATGTCATCAAATGAATATGTAAAACTTGCCTCTCTTATATTGCTACCACTATAAATAAGGTTGGACTTCACAGGGAAGACACAATTAAAATCACATTTGAAAGAAAAATTCCAAGAAAATTCTGTCCGCAGAAGATCCACAGTGGTAATCCCCAAATTCAAGGCGTTCTTCACGAATATTCAATAAATTTTGATGTTTAGTTTGTGATCTTGATGATAAGTCAATGAATTAATATAATTTGAAAATTAAGCAAAATTTAAGAAAAATCAAAGATCAAGTTTTCTGTCAAAAAATGTTCAAATTTTATGTTTCATTGTTTGAGGAAGTATAAAAGGATTGAATTTAGATATTTGTACCCTCAAGTTTCTTTAATTCTATTCAATGTCAGTTTATGCAATTGTTATTGTTTTTATTTAATAAATTCAAATAAAAAAATTGCCCCACAGTGTGTATTTCACAACCACATACTCATAGCATGTGAAAATAGCTGAGTAAAACTGCCGCCAGTTTATTGAAATCTGAACAAAAGGAGTGGCATACCTCCAGAAGCCCTTTGCCAGTTGCAATTTCAACACTAACAGCAGCAGCAAAACCAACCATAGCCAGTCGCCCAAGCCATGTATCCAAACCAATGCTTTCCTTGGTGCTCTGCTTACATCTCACCGAAATTGATTTCGATTTGCAAGCGCTGTATCTCTGATAAAAAGGTTTCTTAATCACTGAAAAAGAAAGGCGAATTGCATATTAACTTTCTAAGACCAAAAATTATAGTTGAAAGTTATGAACTCTGAAATATTCTATCCATGAGAAGTTTGCACTAGTTTCAACCAAATCAAGAGTTGAGGGCAAAAGGCCTGTCCGCAACCAAATGATAACTAGCGTGCACTCGTTCTTCCCAAACCTCGTTCGATCCACAACCATTTTTGACCATCACCGCTCGCCAAATCTCAAAACATGACTTTAATTGTGGTACAACTAAATATGCTAATATCAAACGCTTCAACAAACCACAAAATCTAATAAATCCAAGTCTGTCATCATCCAGATATTTCACTTCTACAATTTTCAAGTTCTTCCTTTTTCCCAGTAAACTACCAAGCAAAGAGCGCTTACAGAGAGGAGAACCCGTGGAGAAAGCAGTTCCAAGTTTTCGGGCAACGGAAGTGGTTCCAGCTGCAACAGAAACACGAACATCTAACAAACGCATATAATCAGTTGAAATTGTGCTGCCTCAAGCTTCCGGATTTATACTATGTAAAGGAGAGGGAGAAACAAAACTTACCGCGTCTAGAGGAATAGCAGCATGAGAGAGAAGAAGAAATTAGCGCTGTGACGGCCATGATCTTACCGCAAAACCAGCCAATTGCAATCCCCTCAATTTTCTTGCTTCTGCAAATTGCCGAAGAGCAAAGAAAGAAACTTGAGAGGCCAAGAAGAAATGTCAGTTGCGAAAATTATCTCCAGAGGCGGATTTGAAATTGTTGTTAGCAAAATCGCAATTATGATATCGACCTAAATCGCATTAAACTGTAATGCGATTTCATGTTAAGTTTCCTGCCAGTATTTTATGCCACGAGTTTCTTTTTCCTTTTCTTTAATTCTCAAATTTTCTTTTCGTTTGTTTTGTAAGTCACGTTACAATACATATTATCAAATTACAATATTAATGTATCGGTTCCCAAAAAAATTTTATATTGGTCGACATGGGAATTTCACTTTACAAACAATATCTTATGAATAATTTTGACGAAAGGAAATGTTTGGCGTTAATAATTTACTAGTTGTTAGAAGTACATCAAAATATGTGAATAATTATATAAATAAAAAATAATAATAATAATAGTTTTAGATAAAAATTTTGTGTCATTATAAAATAAAATAAATAAAATTTGAGATATGAGATTCAAAAAATAGAATTAATTAAAATTAAAAATAAATAGTATAAATAAAGGATAAGCAAATTGAAGTAAAAAAAGAAACGAAAAAGTAAGGATCTTATAATAATTGAATATTATATGACAAAAATTGATTTATATACCTACTATATGTTATAATTTGTAACTAGGAAAATGGGGAAACTTTTTTGTTTAATGTTTTGTTAGTCGAGTGTTCAATTTATAGACACGTAGTGGATAATTGTTTAAAATTAAAATAAAAAATACAAAAATAAGACACACGACAACTTTTTAAATTTCTAGATTTAAAATGAAAAATAAGAACATATGAAATGAGAAAATGCAAAAGGATAATAAAATCAACAAAATATAGTTATCATGGGAATATGATAATATCAAAATATTCTGAATGATTTTTTTTTTTTTTTTTGCAATTTTGTTTTGTTTAATAGCAGTGTCTTGTGGGAAAATTTCCCAGCATTCACACAAGCTTTTAAATAACTGTACAAGTCTCGAGCCTAATTAATATTTCACTATGTATTATTTCACTCACAAAAATTAAACGTGTATTAAATATATAGGAGATAAATTTTAGCTACTGTGTTTAGTGATATTTATAATGAAAATAAAAATTAGGAAATAGATGGCTTGATGTAAAGCAATCTGCACATCAAAAAATTTTTAGCACTTGTATTCTTAAAATAGACTATCTATTTACTTTTAATGGTAGAATAAAAGTTATTTGAGATTATTTTGTCACACTTATTATAAAATATTGTAAATTTAGTTATTTTATCGTGTATTTTTCATATTTCAAGAACTTTTATTTATCAAATTAAATATGTAATTAAGGTTGATAAACTAATTTATCTCTTTTAATTATGTAAAGTAGACACGACTCTTGTAGATAAAAACAAAAAGAAAAATTGAAGCATTTGAAAATATTAAATGTGTTTGTTTCTATGTTTAAATATATATTTTTATATGCAGTTTTTTAATTTATGTAAGAATAAAAAAAATAGATAAAAAAATTTAAAGTGTATATTTTATTTTGATAAAAATGAAAGCAAATACAGTCACTAATATATTTGAAGAAGAGTACAGTGAATGTTCATGGCATAACATGTTCTAGAACTAGCACAAGTGTGATAAAGTAATTTCTAATTATTTCAAAAATTATAAATATATTTGTTTTTATTTTTTAGTTTTTTAAGTGTTAAAAACACGCATTTCAAATATATAATATTTTGAAAATAATTTTTATACTTATTTAATATATATATATATATATATATACACTAATACTTAAAATTTAATCAATATATCGCATACCATTACATTGTTCTTTTATGGTATAACGTTATAATGGAAATAGAAAATAAATAAATTAATTAAAAGAAAGGCTGGATGTATAATTTAAATTTAAAACGAATAAATTAAATGAAAAACATATTATTATTATTATTATTATTTAAAAATTTTTTGAAAATATTCTAATTCTACAGTTGAGCTTCAGTGCCATTGTGGAAGTACTCTTAACGTGTAAACCCTTTTGCCATTTCAAGAGTCTCCTTCGCTCCCATTCACTGTAACCTTCTCCAGGCTCCATCTTCTGCACAAGAACGTTCCCAGTAATGTCTGTTGTTCTCCCTCTTCCTGTTAGAACTCACCATTGCTATTCATCGCCGCACACATTCAAGAAAAGTCCACTGCCTCCGCCTGCTCTTCTGCGGCGGCCTTCGTCTTGGTTGCGACCAATAGATGGCGGAATAGTCTTGTTGCCCACGGACGGGCTTTTTCTTGCGCGGGCCGAGGACAAGCCCCGGGATAGTTCGTCTTCTCTGTCGAATCAACAGCAAGAGAAGCCTCAACCCAACTCAGACAAGGAGCTTCAGGTCCAAATAATTGATATTAATTGTGCTGTTTTATTTTTCGATTAAATAGTCTTGAATGATCGCATTTGTTTGATGATACCATTTCACATTTTCACTTTGTGGCTCCCTTAGACATGGAAGTTGAGGGTACATTTGCAGCAGGTATGATGGTATTAAAAATAGTGAAATATTAATTAAATATTAAAATTGTGACGATATTACAATCTTAGTATTTGCACCAGGTGCAGCACCGAAGTTGAGGGCTCAACTGAGAGATGTGATTTAATATTATTTGGCTGTATTCTAGTGCAAGAATTTTGGGGCTTGTTTACTTTGCTTGATAGGATTAACATCCTAGGATTATTTCGAAAGGTAAATTAATCCTAAGATAATTTAATGTCATGTTTACTGACTTGGATTGAAATGTAAGATAACTTAATAATGGGTATATTAAGTTGGATTATTTTATCATGTTTGTTGGGTTGGATTATTTATTCAATATTTTTGCAAATTAATATTGGGCCTAAGTTTTATCATAGGCTTTTATCATTTAAAGTGAATAGTTGATTAGAGTACATTCATTAATTTATCAAGCCTAATCCTTAGAATTGAACAAGTCCTTGGAGTATTGCAAGATCATATCAGGTCGTGTAAATTCTAAATGTTCTGGATAAATGTAATACAAAATCAGAGTGTCGTCGTGAACCTTGATTATTCGTCTTTTTAGTAGTCATTACTGGTGAAATGCCTTAATGTCTTTGAGCCTTCAATTTGCTACAAAATTCAGTTTATGCTATCAGTTTGCTACGAAATTTGTAGGGCTATACTGTTGTCACACGCATTCTCGTTGAGTCTCAATTAGAAGGACTTTGGACATGAAGTTATGAGCCCATAATTCTCTTTTATTTTCACTTAGGATGAAGAGAAAAATGTGCTGCGGACTAGGAGGGCTTGCCTGGTCTTTAGTGTCTGGTGACATATGTGAAAATAGTATTTCATTAGTTCCGCCAACTGGTGATTCTTGCTCATGATAGTTTACCCACTTTTCCCTCTTTCCTTAATCCCAAATTTACTGATTCAAGCTAATATTTGAACTACGCTCATCACAACACTAGGATCTTAGTTCATCCGAAACATGTGATCCATTATGTTCCATTGACGACACAAGCTCTGAAGATTTTGAAGCCAGTAGCCAACAAAAAACAGATTTGCTGAAAGCTCTTGCAATTCTTGCAGCTGCTGGAACGGGAGCACTGGCTATAAATCATACTTGGGTGGCAGAGAACCAGGTTTGCCTTCCACTCTCTGATTATCTTAATTCAAATTCCTGGTCCAGCTCATATATGAATAAAACTTTTAACATAAATGTGGTTTTTGGATGGCCCTTTTGATCAGGATCTTGCAATGGCATTGTTATTTGCAATTGGATATGCAGGAATAATTTTCGAAGAATCTCTTGCCTTCAATAAAAGTGGGGTGGGACTTCTCATGGCTGTTAGCTTGTGGGTAATACGTAGTGTTGGGGTAAGATTTATGCACTGAAAATTATGTGAGTTCATAATTTGTTCTTCAATATTGTATTGCTCTTTCAATCTGCTACAGTTGGTATCGCTACACTTGAACCAAGTCACCTGTTCTCTTTTGTATGATATCTGATGTATGTTGGAGGACTACTATTTTGATGGCACAATAGAAACTATCTTTACCTCCTTTCTTCTCAATCCATCCAAAAGAAAATAATTATGTTAATTTGGGCTGGGTTGC
This sequence comes from Avicennia marina, assembly GCA_019155195.1. Taxonomy (NCBI): domain Eukaryota; kingdom Viridiplantae; phylum Streptophyta; class Magnoliopsida; order Lamiales; family Acanthaceae; genus Avicennia; species Avicennia marina. The sequence continues at coordinate 1,251,874 of JACDXK010000032.1, forward strand.
TAGATCAATTATTTTACAAATCTGTCTTTCATACTTGTAAACACTGTGTGTTTCTAATGTTGGAATGTAAAAAAAAATTATAGCAATTCTCATTGCTAAAGAGACTTCTCGATTTATAATATTGAACTTGTACAAAGATACCAAAAACAAATTTATAGTTAGCATGAAACTAGTTATATAAACTAGGATACCAAATATTCTAAGCCTATGGTCAAGGTAACATTATAGAATCAAATCCTATGAAATTCCTAACAAATACTCAACCCAAGTTGAACATGGGAAATTTCATGAGATGTTCAACTTGAAAAAAGTGGATCATCGTAAGGCAACAATTAATTAACTTTTGTAAGGTAAAAGAAGATACCCATCCTAAGGTGATCCTTGAACTTGATGTTGTTGGGCAATGCTTGAAGACATGTCGTAAGGTGCACTTGAGATAAATGTCATAAGACAACATTGGCAAAGACGTTGTAAGGTGATAGTCAAACCGTTTGTCATAAGGCAACAAACCCCTTTAGGTAGGAGCTGACATTGAAAGTTGATGAAAAACCATCTATAGTCGAAAAACATCATAAAATCAAATAAATTATTAAGGGGCCAAACATAACATAATGGCCCAAACAAGAGAAGACATATGCTCTTTTCCCCTCTTAGGGAAGAAAAATATGAAGAAAGGGGATCATTACTTTTGTACCATATTAGAATGATTGGAAGAATCATAGAATTTTCTATTGCTGAAGAGATGTCTCAATTTATAATATGTGACTAGTATAAAAATAACAAAAATAAAACAAACAATTCCCGACCCCATGACCAGAGGAAGGATTCACAGTATGGAGTTCTTCAGTCGGTCGATCAGTAGCCCGCATGCCCTCGTGCTTATCCTTGTTATCGAAGTAAAGGCAAGTGATATGCCTAGTGCTGCTTTTACGGTCCCATTGGCTGGTCGTATGCTCAGACCACAGCCGTCTCCTAATCCTACCTCAGTCTAATAGATTTAGTAATTCTACTGCCTATTAGATTCCCCTGTTCCTTTCATCCTTATAGATAAGCAGCAAAACAAGCCAATTTACATGTAACGTAAAACTAGTACTGTATACCCAGAAATATTCTGAACTTATAATTAACGTGACAAAATAAAATCAAATATTATCAAATACTAACAATTAAGAAATACCTTTAGTTCACAATTTTTCATTTTGTGGATGTGATGGCATGGGAAAAGATTCCTAGGAATATAATCCACAAAATTGTTATCTTCAAAAAAAAAAATTCTTAATGTGGTGGGATTTCTGTCATTTCTAATTGGATAGTGGCTAATCATGTGCTGTTTCTTCTCACTCCACCAAGCATAATGAATTCTAGCTCATAAAATGTTCTTGGGCAGGCCCCTTCGACTGAAGTAGCTGTTTCAGAGTTGTCTCATGCTTCTGCTGAAGTCAGTGAAATCGTATTCTTCTTGCTTGGTGCAATGACCATAGTCGAGATTGTTGATGCCCATCAAGGATTCAAGCTTGTCACTGATAATATCAGAACTCGCAAGCCAAGAACTCTACTTTGGGCGGTAAATTGTCTTCTTTGTTCCACACAGGAGACAACATTCATGTACATTGCAGACGATTTTCTTATGTCTGCCTATTGATATTGTTATAGGAATGAGGATCTAATTATGCGAGATTGTTTATAATTTGTGAACGCTATTATCTTACAGTGTTAGACACTTTGACTAATTGATACTAATAACTTCAGGTGGGTTTTGTGACATTTTTCCTCAGCGCTGTTCTTGACAACTTGACCTCTACCATTGTCATGGTATCATTGTTGAGAAAGTTGGTGCCTCCTTCCGAATACCGCAGGTAGGTCCACAAACAGCATGCTGCTTTTATGTGAACTCAAAAAACATGAATATCTTAGGTGTCTTTTGTGTTTTGTAGTTTACTAGTTTCTTAAGCCTCAATACAATCAAGCAGTTTGCCAGGAACCCCTGCTCATGAACTAAAAGCATGCAACGAGTTAGACTCTTAATTAGAGCCATTTTTTAAAATATTATGAATACATTTAAAGAGTTTCAGAGCAGAACATAATCGACCATTTCAAAGTTTATAGTTTGATCGTTCTTTTATTCTTTTTGTACCAAGATTCCTTAAAGTTTGCATGCACCATCATTTAACTTGCATTTCCATTTTTTGAACCATTATGTAAATTTATTATGTCTAGAATGCTGTTTATATTGGATAAGATGAATTTGGTTGGAGAGCGCAAATTTATGGTCCTGTTCCATACAAGTTGCCGTGCATTATGGGAATCCTTTGTTTAAAATGAGGTGTTGACCTACATTTTCTTGTAAGATGCTACATTCAAAAGCATTTCGAGTGGTTGTCAACTGGAAAGATCTGTTCTTTTCGATTTGTATTTATATGTAGAGAATTTGAGACTGAATTCAATGGAGGTTGTGTATACATTGAAAATCTGCGTGACAGGATTCTGGGTGCTGTTGTTGTTATAGCAGCAAATGCTGGTGGAGCATGGACTCCAATTGGTGATGTTACAACTACTATGCTGTGGATACATGGTCAAATATCAACATTGCAGACGATGAAGGTTTCTCTGTTATAACATCTTTCTGATTAGTTTTGGCATGTCAGCCTTATTTTAGTGGATTATATATAGTTGTTCAAATATAATTGGAACCTGGTGCTGCATGGATTCTGAAATTACTGACATAGAACTCTTTTAGGGAGGGTTTTGGGAAGGAAGAAGGAAAATTCAATCTTGAAGTGGTCCAATAAAACTTTTGGGCTTCATGAAATGCATGTAAATACCATTGAAGCAACTCGAAAAGCATAACTCGAGCTTAATTTGTTGGTTAGATACATGGCATGTTGATTTGAAACAAACAAAAATCTTATAATATGTTGTAAATACGAACTTTCAACTAAACCACGTCAGCAAAACTGGCACCCATTTCTATATTTTATTCGTTTGTTTCTATTTTGGGTTTGCATCTGTCACTGAGTGACTAATATCCTAAAATTTGTTTTCCTTCTTTCTGTGTCCCCAGGACTTAGTAATACCATCTGCCATTTCCCTGGCTGTTCCTCTGGCTCTGATGTCCCTTACTAGGTACATTTTTGCCTGTAGCAACTGAAGATGCCCCAGATCTACTTCTAGAAATGATTTTTTGGATTGGAAGTTCGTAATTAATGGAGTAAAATGATTTTGACCCTTTTATCTTTATCCAGTGAGGTAAATGGGAAAGGACAGAGATCTGCCGATATTTCGGCCTCTGAACAGATGGCCCCTCGAGGCAAGCTTGTATTCTCAGTGGGAGTTGGCGCTCTAGTGTTTGTCCCAGTTTTCAAGGCCTTGACTGGCTTGCCTCCTTACATGGGCATGCTGCTTGGACTTGGAGTTCTTTGGATTCTCACTGATGCCATTCACTTTGGCGAATCAGAAAGACAACGTTTGAAAGTTCCTCAGGCTTTATCACGTATTGACACCCAAGGAGTTCTTTTCTTCCTTGGAATCCTTCTGTCTGTCAGCAGGTATTCACGATTACCACGATCATTGTGTGTTATCCTGACTATAAGTGGAATAGATAACTATTTGAAATTCCTTCCATGTCTTTGGCAGTAGAGAACAAATCCAGACTTCTATAAACTGAATATCAATGCTATTCTTGCCTGTCAACTCCTAGACCCGAAGGTTATTTTTCAGTCTCACATGTTTCTTAGCAGAATAATGTCATGCAAATGGGTCCAAGATCCAGTAGCTTTACATGCTAAATTAGCTTACATGATTATTGGTATTCTTTACATGATTGAATTTCTATGTGATGACCAATAGTCTCTACTCACATTCCTTCACAAATTTTTCGGCCCTGTGGTTCTTTATTTTCACAGTAACTTGTCTGAAAAATCGACAATAACAAATTCAATGTGGATGTTTTTTTCCCTTTTTCGTTCTGATAAAAGCTGGTTTACTCCAGTCTGGAGGCAGCAGGTATTCTGAGGGAATTAGCAAACTACCTAGATGTCCACATACCCAGTATTGAACTGATTGCAAGTTCGATAGGAGTTGTATCAGCCATCATAGATAACGTCCCACTGGTTGCTGCAACAATGGGAATGTACGATCTCTCTTCTTTACCCCGGGATTCTGAGTTCTGGCAACTGGTAGCATATTGCGCCGGTACAGGTGGATCCATGTTAATCATAGGCTCTGCTGCTGGTGTCGCATTTATGGGGATGGAGAAAGTGGACTTCTTTTGGTACCTACGGAAGGTATGCTGCCCTATCGGATCATCTGCGCCATGATAAAATGAAGTTTTTGTTGCTGATAATTTATGGTTCCTTCTTTCTATTTGCAGGTAAGTGTATTTGCTTTTGCTGGCTATGCTGCCGGCATTGCTGCATATCTAGCTGTCCACAATCTGGATATTTCCATTCCAACAACTCTAGCTCATGTTCCGTTCCTCTCTGGATCATAATACAAACTATTGCATTGCATCCTCACCAAATATTCCTCTTTCCATATGGAATTGTAGGAGGGCTATTGTTGCGGTATTTTTCTATATCCTTCTCCGAGACAGAATAAAGGGCAAAGCTAGTAATAGATATCTGATTGTATGTTAGATCAATGAAGATGATCAGGTATAATGCCCTCCATGGGTATGAAAACAGTCTCCCAAAAGTGTATAAACTCTTCTTTCTCAAAGCCAATATAAGAAAATACCATTCCTGACAAGGTTGTAACGCTGAACGTTTTCTTGTGGAGAAGGCAGAGAAAGCACCAAGACCAAATTCGCGATTGCAAAACTTGAGATGACAATATTCTCTCAATACAAAACATGATTTTAACAACGCAAACAGATAATTTATTTCCTTAAGCTAAAGCTGCTAATAACGCAGGCAAATGTATCAAAATTGGGAAATGGATGATGAATAAGAACGTGGTTGATGCATTACAACTTAAGGTAAACAAATTCCTCAATGGCTGGGATCTCACCAATCTTCTTAAGTGATTGCTTTCTTGGTTCTTCGTCAACTCCAATGGCCATCACAGCATGCTTCCTTGGGGCTATCCTTCCAACGCTCATAAAGCTCACGTTCACGTTTTCCTGGGCCAGAATGCTACCCACTTTTCCAATCATACCAGGTTGATCAACTTGCCTGCAGAGTATGATGCTGCCTTCCAAGCTCACATCGACTTCGAAGGACCCTACCTTTGTCAAATGTGGCACTCCGTCTTTAACTCGGCCTTCCACTCTGATCTCACCGGTATCAGCAATGGCACTGGCAAATTTAGACTCCACGTTGGCAATTTGAACCTGGATTAACTCAAGTGGGCTCTCTGGTGAACCATCCAGGACAATCCGTTCTTCAGTTATACGGAGTCCTCTCTGTTTGGCAGTGAAATCGGCATTGACCAAATTCACAAAAACGCTTGAGATAGGTTCTATCAAGCCCTTGGTAATCATGGCACGAAGCAACCTTGTGTCGAGATCATCTGGAGCTCTAGCCGAAGCATATGTAACTTTGACAGTTTTGACCCCACTCCCACCTGCTACTAATTGGACAGCAAGTCTACCGAGTTTTTCAGCAAGAGCAACAAAAGGCTTCAGCTCAGTAAGAACCTACAACAGTAGCACGAGAAAACATAAAAATTGAAACCTAAAAGTCAGAAATAGTGGAGGGAAAGACTAACCACGTTGTAACTACCTGAGCAGGAACCATGGGTGCATTGACTGCAGTGGCAGCAAGCTCGCCCTTCAAGGCTCCAACAACAGCTTCAGCAACTTCAATGGCTACCCCTTCCTGGGTACAAGTCCAAACAGCATGGTGCAAGAATCAGAATCAGGGAAGGAACTGCAAAGAGAGAGAGCAGTATTCTGCAAACCTGAGCTTCCATTGTACTGGCACCAAGATGTGGAGTTGCAGTTACATTCTCATGGTGTACCAACTTACTCTCCTTTGCCGGTGGTTCTTCTGTGAAGACATCAAGAGCTGCCTGAAACAATATTTATGAGAATTAGGAACAAGTGCATAGTTTGACATGCCAAAACTCATGCTTAAGTCACAAATTATTGCCCATTTTGTTTTCTTAGTTTGAAGTGAAAACCTGTGCCACAATGCCAGCATCAAGAGCCTTCACCAATGCATCTTCGTCAATCACTCCCCCACGTGCCACATTAACAATCCTGACACCCTTTTTCATCTTTGAAAAAGTTTCGTCATTTAAAATTTTTGATGTTGATGCAGTCAGTGGCATGTGCAGTGAGATGAAGTCAGCTGATGCAATAGCTTCATCAAAGCTTACAAGCTCTACGCCTATTGCACGGGCACGGTCAGCAGCAGCATAGGGATCATGTGCAATGACACGCATGCCAAGACCCTTGGCACGCCTGGCAACTTCTGACCCAACCTTCCCAAAACCCAACACTGCGAGTGTCTTGCCAACCAGAGACACACCAACATATTTGCTCCTCTCCCATTTACCTGAATTTACAGTATTACAAGTAATTGTCTGAGAGAATATTATAACTCAGAAATTAATGTTGAAACAAACTCCTTGTGACCAGAATTGTTTCATCATCAAAGAATTAGCAAACAAGAATATTAAGTATTTCCCGGATAATCCATGGGTTATATTCCTATCTAATATTTAGATAAAAGATCTGTCTCTCTGCAATGATGGTAATGCTGTATATATTATATGAAAGCATCCTTAAAAGAGCATTATAGCTGAGTAGAATGAAATATGAAGATGAGGTTTCGTGGGGTGGTGATTAATGGCTACATTCAGCTACAATGGATGCTGGGTGCAAGCCTGACATGAGAAAATTGATGCACGCGCCACAGGTTGTACCACTAGACACTACGGATGCAATTCACCACTTGGCAATGAAATTAAAAGGAGAAGTTTAGATATAAAAATGTTAAAGGGGCAAAAAGGAAGAAGAAGAAGAAGAAAGAAAAACTGCTTCAGGGTATGAAAAATCAGAAATATAAGTTCAAAAGCTTCACGTGTAATTGCAAAAATAAACTTTTATAAAACCTTCTGCGTTCTTACTGTAACTCGGACCTAAACCAATCAGTAGCTCGTTAGTTCCTCAAGAGGATATTGACATCAATACCCAAATTGCCAAAAGGTGAATACTTTTCCAGAAGCTTTACTGTCGCACGTAGAATTTAAGTACCGTGGCTTCACTGTCTCTGCAAATGCCCATACGTTAAAGCTATCTTTTATCTCAAGAAGATCTAAAAATTGGACTCTTTTATTTTATACTTGCAGCACATTCCAAAAGTCACAAAAATCAAATCTGAGACCTGATTCACCATCGTACCCGAAGATTTGCTTTGTGCATAAAAATCTATATAATTCCCCAAATAATAATAGCAACGACAAAAACCACCTTTTAATTCAAATCATCCTCAGAATCATAAAAGCAGATTATCTATACGTGCAGATGTTTGATAAAACTGACACTCAGAGTGTATCAATTCTAGTTAAAAAGCATAATTTAATTGAAACATGAGAATATCAGTAGACAGACCAGCTTTAACAGACGCATTGGCTTGAGCGACGTTCCTAGCCATGGCAGTTAAGAGTGCGATTCCATGCTCCGCGGCAGCGACGGTATTCGCAGTCGGCGCGTTCACCACCAAACACCCGTACTCAGTCGCCGCCGCTAGATCCACGTTATCAATCCCGACTCCAGCTCTTCCAACGACTTTAAGCCGTCCGGCGGACGATTCGAACACCTCGCGGCTCACTTTAGTCCCACTCCTCACAATCAGTGCATCGCAGAGCGAGATCTTGGTGCACAGCTCCTCGGGGCTGAGGTTATACGAGCAGTCCACATTCGCGAACTCTTTGAGGAGCTTCACCCCGGCCTCGCCGAGCTTCTCGGCTACGAGAATTGTAGGCTTCGCGTCCATCGAGAGGACGAGGAAACGGCGGGGCTCATCCCGGAGGCGGCGGTAAGCGAGGGTGGTAACGCCGAAACTGGTAGAGAGCGGCCGGCGGCGCAGTCCTGAGACGGTGGCGGAGGGTTTAAGGCTCGTGAAGGAAACCGAGGCCGCCATTTTCTGACCCTGCGTCGGAAAGTCGTGTGAGCTAAACTACCGGCCGATGCGAGCACGGGCGTGGCGACGGAGGTCGGAAATGATGCGATGCAGTTTTATACTCCGGAGTCCGGAGGCAGCGGTTTGGTTTGGTGTATATCTATGCTATGCGCTGGGGTTTTGTTGTTTTTTATTTTATTTTATTTTTATCATCTGCACTATCAATATTATTATTTATATTTGAGTTAGATTACATGAATTAAAATAATACATGTATTTTTTTTAATTACAAAGTGTAAAATAGTACTTTTACTCTTATTTTAAATTATCTTGTTACTTCTTATCTTTTATAATTTCTTTTTAAAATGTATCTTAATTTATTTTTTCTTTTGAAATTTTCCACTTTCACCTTCTTTTCATCTTTCTTTATTTTTTGATTTAAATTTTTTTATATTTTAAATGATATTATTTCTATTGTGCACAATATAAATATTTTATAATTTATAAATAATTTTACTCATATATATGAAGTGTGATAATTTTATTAATTATTGTTATAATTGTTATTGTTTTTAAGACATTTATTTAATAATTTTTCTAAAATACCCTCTTTGTTGTAACTCACACGGTTTCACTATGTTATTAACATCTCTATAATAATTATCTTCTATATCTTAATAATATACTCATATTTTTAATTAATTAACTAATACTTGCTAACTCACCATATATATATATTTTGGCAAATTTGAGTTGAAATTCTTTGTTAATTCATTTTCAGCTATAAAGATACAAAAGTTACTTTTTTTCACGTGCACTCACACGCATTATAAAATAAAAATATAAAATATTTTATTAAGTAATTTTGTATTTGTTTAAATAAAAATCATGGTTTAAACTTTTGTATTTATATTAAATATTTCACAAAATAAGTACAATACTTATATATTATTTAACTTAAATTATTATGAAAATTTTGTTATATTACTAAATTAATTTTTCATTTAACTTGCGCGTTCACTTAGGGCGTGGAATATTACTTAGATATTATTAGGCTAAAGGCCTAATCTTAATTACATATTTTAAATTTATTTTAATACTTCTATTTTAATATTTTATAATTTCCATCCTTTTTCATTATATTTTAAAATAATTTCATACTTTTTTTTCTTATAGCTTTCAATTCACTCTTTATATATTTATACATGTATGTATATTTAAAAAATTATATACTTTTAATTTCAAAAATGATTTTATTTATTATTATGATTTGTTACGATGAAAAAGATTTTATAAATTTTAAAATATTTTGCACACATATCCAGTGTTCCTTACTACTACTATTGTTACTATTAATATTATCCAAATGAAAACAAATTACAGAACTAATGTCATTGTAGTTTTTTTTTTTATCTTTTATTAATTAAGAATCACAATCCTCTTCTGAGCCACGTCAGCATGCTACATTTCAGTCATGTCCTCAGTCTCTTGTACTTGAAACGGCTGCTCGAATGAACTGGGAAATCATTTGAACCGATACTGTGACTTCGAGGATTAAACTGAGATTATTAGTTTAATCAAAATCAATATTAACATTAATCACACTCCGCTGCATTGAATGAATATGAACCATTGTTGTAAGAAAGAAGAGAATTATCATGAACCAAAAGATTGACCAATAGAGACAGTTTGTTTATGCTTGTTTTGATTTGTAAATGTATGTTTTTAAGTATTTCTTTCTTATAATTTGTACTAAAGTAAAAAGAGAGAATGAATAAAATTTAAAAATTATAATAATTAAAACATGTAATTTTCACTATAGAAGCAAAACAAACGTGGTCTTGGTTTTCTTCCAACATATACACCACGTCTTCTTGCGTAACTACATTGACTTTATTGGGATTTAGCAATGCTTAGGCTTTAATATTTCGATGCTATTTTGTTGTTGCCGGACACAGAAAACTTGTTTTGCAATTTTAATATAAAAAAATGTATATTTAATTATTATATTTTTAAAAAAAAAATTAATTATTTTTACATCACAAGAGGACAGTAAAAGTAGACACCAAAAAATTTAAAACAAACATAGCCTGTTACTTTACCAATGCTCCTTATTTTGGATATATAGAATGGATGAAGGGGACTAAGTGCCCTAAAATACACCTATCCTAAATAACAGCTAATAGTTTAGGCAGTCATGGGTTAGTTTTGTGAATTTAACTTAGAATTGGGTTAGTCAGTGTTCTTTGAACTAATGAGCTCTCTCCATCTTTTTGCCGAGGTTTTCTCCATTTTCTTTCCAAAAAAAAAAAAAAAATGTTTTCCCACCAATCCTTTAATTTTGTTCTCCAAGCCTTCGACATCTTTCTCTCCCATGATTTTAACTATCTTCTCTCTCCATTTCTATCCCTTTTTTTTTTTTTCTATTTTGTATTCCCAAAAAATCATTTATATTATTTAATAAGCTAAAATCCCATAAATAATTGCATAGGTTCATTAATAGATTACCCAAAATATATTTTTAATAAATTTACTTAGAACTACTTACTTTCGTTCTCCGATGTTTAGAAAAGCGAAGCCTTATTATCTATTCGTCTGTGCAATATATTAAGGGGAAAGAAATTAACGAAATTACTTTTATTATCAAATGTCAACTGACTAAAATATCCCCCGCTTATTTATATTTGTTTTGTCTTTTTATTCCTTTTATATTTAGTTCATTTTATTTATTTTAATTTTTCTATTTTCAAACATTTTATTTCCCATCTACTTTTATACAATTTTTTTTACAAAATTTTATTTTACTATCAAAAAAATTAATAATCATATTTTACTACATGAGTGAAATGATATATATTTTATTAGTTATGCGTATAAATAGTACGCGTCACATTCACTAGTTTCATCGTGTATTCAATCAAATAGGGTCATGTACCAATTAATATGTACACATGATGTATGCTCGTCCGCACTACAACACATTCAATATATGTTTAATATATAATGTTATATATACTATCACATCGTCATTTTAAAGATTTGATGACTAAGAAAATTATTTATATGTATATATATATATTTTAATATGTAATAATGATTAAATGATGTGATAGTATATAAATTTATAAAGTAACAAAAAATGAATAAATAGAATATTATCAATTTGACAGTAAATAGATATAATGATTAATAAAATTATTAATTAATTAAAAAAAAGAAAAGAAAAAAAATTTTAAATTTGAATTTGAATAATTTATAAAATTTTTAAAAATTAATAAATAATTAGTAAAATGAGAACAGTCATTATAGCCCAAAACTCTGCTAACGTGTAATTTCAAGGTCCATTTGAACTCAAAATACATTAATAACCCAAAACCCAAATGCATTAAAATAAAAGTTAAAAAGGCTTCTCTAGGTTCACTCCATTTCTTTCTTTTAAGGGCTAATTGTCATCAACCTAAATAAAACCCAAATATCTTGAACTTTCTTAGCACTGCACAACCATCTTTTCCCAAAACTTGAAGGTCAAATACATTTATGCAAAATTTCTTTACTATGACACACATTTGGCAGCAAAATTATATCAATGACAAATCACAGAGCAGTGAATTCTCCAACACTTTGCTTGGATACAAGCACAGGAATTCCTACACTAGTAAAATATATGTTTCCTGTGAAACACAGATACACCAAGAAGGCAACGAACAATTGAATGGGTCAACCTGTACACAATCTCCCCCCTCAATTTCATATTCAAAGAAGTCGAATCATGTTCTTCTCAATTGTCCGACCAAAGGTAACGAAAATTAAAATTAAACCCCACTTAGAATTAAATAAACGTACAACCACGACGATTAGATCGAATCATGCGTGATGTCGCAGTTATTATTTCTGGAGTCGTACAAACGTCATTGTGGTTACGATTATTCTACATTAGCCACGCTTCACTAGCAACTACTATGGCTCACACATTGGCCACACGACAATACATTCAAGATTCGAAGTAGAACAACGGGAAATTTCTGAAAATAATTATTGCAAACACGTATCATAGTCGATATTTCTATTAAATTTTTTTCTGTCTTTTTTTATAGAAAAACACACACACACTCTCAAAATACATTAGCCCAAATCAAAACAGCACAGAATAGCAAATAATCGAAAAAGATTATTTGCCCAGAAAATGGGTGAGATAAGCCTCAGCCAAGATCCCACCCAGCCGAACCTGCGCCTGTGTAGTCAAGTGAAGATTATCCTCTTTCAGCTGCAATCCCTTGGCATCCACACACACCACGTTTGGTACCTCAATTCCCTTCTGTATTTCCCTTATCTTCTCCACGTACTTCTCGTCCCCAGATGCAATTGCGACCTGTACGCCCACTTTTACACACCCCCATCAAGCTCAAATTCGTTCACTCATTTAATTAAATGATCGAATGTTTTAGTATGCGAAGAGTAATTGAGAGGGTGACCTGAATAACGGGGAGAGAAGGCAAGCCCAGATCTGCACGCACGTTGTGGATGAGCGTCTCCATGTTTTCCTTGTAGGAGTCCACGTCCTGTTGCGACGTCGTATCGCTCTCCCCTTGGTACCACAGCATCGCCTTTATTTCCCCGCCGCCGCGCACCGCCGCCCTCGCGCGCTTCACCATGTCCTCGTACAGGTGCGCCCCGCGCGCCCATTCCTTGATGGCGGTCCCGCCGACGGCGCAGGGGACCAGCCCCATGACTCCCACTCTCTCCTTCACCGCGTTGGCGAACGCCATCCCGGGCCCCACCCCGCAAGTCTTCTTGGTGTCTATGTCGTGGTGGAGAGGCTCACGCGCCACTTCCCAGCGGAGGTGCGCGTCGAGACGGAAGATTCTGGAGCTGTCGGCGGAGGATTCCGGGGGAACGACGCCGTCCCAGTGCTTGTGCTTGTCCACGCCGCCCCGACCCGACATGTTGCTCTGCCCCGACAAGATGAAGATTTGTTTGGTAGCATTGTTCTGAGTGGAGTTTGACAGGCTCATAGCCAGTGAGCTCTGATTTCTTGGCACCTAGAAGATTCAATCCAACCAGGCGAGAATGCGAGATGGACGTACACACACTCACACACACGCCTACATATACCAGCCTACGAGTGAACTCAGCGATGAAATTGTAACAAATACCATAGTTATATTTATTTTCAAATTTTAGGATCTTTTTTAATATTTTTATATCAGTAATTATATAAAAATACAAGAGATAGATAAATAAATAAAATTTTAAAAATATAATAATTAAATATGTATAAATTATAATTTTAATATTTAATAAATTATTTATATTTTCTAATTTTAAGGATCCAACGTAAATGCTATCACGTGCCCATTCAACTAGAACCTAAGCCGGCACACCGGTGCTTTAAATTTTGGCATAGATCACATTATTTAGGAGTAATTCAGTTACATGATTGTCAATTACTTTGTCATATAATTTCTATTTTTGGAGTTCTTTTGTGCTTTAAATGCATTTAACTAGGTAAATAGTTAAATATAAAGGTGATCATTTGATAAAATCGTTTAAATTTTAATATATTGAAAATTCAATGTCAAATTCGTGTATTTAATATCAAATCAAAATTCTCAGTTTGGTTCAATGTGTTATCAAAATAATTTTGGTTGGTTCAGTTTGATTTTTCAATAAGCCATTTTGTATAAGAAAAAAAAAAGCAAGAACTTTAATTCTCTATCACTAATTCAATATTTAAATAAAGAAATAAAATTTGTATTGCTTAAATTAATAACAAATTTGAAAAATGAAAATATTAATGAAAAACAAGAAAAAAATTGTATTTGATTAGGTACAATAAACGTAACACATATAATGAAATCGTATTAAAAATCAAAATTTAATTCCAAAAATTATATGCCAAAGCTGAAGCGTGGTTCAATGAATATAAAGTATCGGCCACGTGTCGCAACTTGGTTTCGACCTATCTGGTTCAATCAATAGACTGCTCCGTATGCGTGGCAACCTGATTTCGACCGAATAGTTTTGGCACAATTCAGTCGATGACTGTGCACATACCAAAATAAATACAGGCTGTGTGCATGTAAAAGTAGGTCCCTTGTATCGTTCATTGATTCAGTCACTTTTACTCTAAATTCTAAACGAGTGGGAAGAAAGATTAGTTGCAGTGGACGAGGATTGACTTGGAAGCGATCTTCAATGTCAATAATGACTGTTCCCAACTACACTAATGCATACTGATGTGCATAATCTCTTATGCTTGTTTTCCATACGTTCTTCCATCACAACAATCCTGTCCGATTTATACAAGAGGAACAGCACCCCAATCTCTTCCATGACTTCACTATTTACTCATTTAATGACACTTAAACACCCCTTAATATTTACTGCCGAGCTACAAGCAACAAAAGAAAACAAGGTTGAACCACCCAAACTGGAAGTTTCCGGAGTTTATCGCCCGTGTGTTAAAGCTATACTAAACTTGCAAACCCAAGCTCCCTAAAAATTAATCTCCAAGTCATGTTGCATATAGAAAGAGAAGGACAAATCTCAAACGTAAGTTTGAAACCTTTCTTTGGATTAACCATGCAATAATATAATTCCTGGTTAATTAATCAGCATTCGTTTTGGCAGTATCCACTGAAATTAGATTAGGACAGCCCTTGTGAAGATGTTAGATCCAGAAATTGCAGAGATCAATCCTAAAGTCCTACAGCACCAAAGCCAGAACAAAATTGCCACGATTGATGTCTTCATGTCCAATGGCAGAAGAGCGTGAACTGTGATTAGAGAGCTATGCGGTCCCTAAAGAAGTCCAGAATTACCATGCAAGAGCCACAACCCACGGGAAGGTTAAAAACAAGCAGCACCAATGATTTCCATTAAGCCAGTGGAGCGACTGGTTACCCTTCCCTGATGGTTCTAAAAACCGATTCAACCAACAGATGTTAGGAGTCAAGCAACCAGCAAAAGGAACCTGCAAATAGCATAGAATGACAGAGGTAAAACACAGACACAACTGCGTTGAAAATACTTGGCCATGCAGAAGACACTCAGGCTGAGTGACCTTTCGAAATTGACATGACAACTGCTTCCAGGGAGAATTTGCCCTACGTCTAAATGTTTGTATTTTGACAATGGCAAGGTCTAAATTCCAAATAGTAGTGTGTGCATCTAATGAATTAAGAAGCTGAATGTTTAAACATAGCCTAAGAAGTTGGATGTCCAGGCATAATCAAACATACATAGTTAATATAACGATAGAAGCAAACAAACTTATCTTCCATATGTCCATACATAAAATTAAACAAAGAAAACCTAAAAGGAGCATTTAATTTAATCAACCTCTCATCCCACCGTTAAAAACCTAAAAATGCTCCTCTAGATACAGTTCTATTCATTTAGGAGAAAATCGACAACAAAATAGAATGGAATGGGACTACCCTAATTTTCAGGGTCATTTTTTGCATCAAAATTAATAATTGTCCTTTAGTTGCGTTTTGGACATGTGTCAAGCTATATAAATGAACTAGTCAATTTCTACGCAATTTTAGAGCTGATTCTAATTGAGCAGAATATAATTTTATTCATGAACAGGATTTCTCCAGTTTGGAACAAGGGATTTTAATTTTTCATCCATTCATCCTGATGATATATCAACTACCACTTCTTTATTTGAAACTCATTAAGGAATCACTCAACATGCTCGTGGAAACAAATTCCAATCACATAAAGCACCTCTGCATTAGGATTTTACACGGCCATAATATTTCTACTCTAACTAAACAACCCCATATTTCATGTCCTAGTTGGAATTCTAGTTATTCTTTTTCTGATTTAATTTTGAGTAACTTTTCATATGTTGCATCATGTTGCAATGAAAATGAGAGAGGATTAGATTGTCGGACCCAGAATGAGATTACAGCTACTTAGCAATAATATTATCCTTTTATTTGAACAACTTTAAGAGCAAACTACCGAATGCTTTCAAAATTTATGCTATGTTTCGTTAGATTATTGTAGAAGTAGAATCAATTGTTTTGGAATCTATGTTCTGTATGTCAAATGCAGGAATTTCAAATTTACATGAAAAAAAATAACAAATAAGAGAGTTGGAAAAGCCCATATGGCGGATAATTATTTAACAAGGAAACAGTTGAAGTGCCTACATTTCACAAACCAGATATTTCCTGTTCTTTTGAGGTAACGCATACTTTATTCTTTCCATCAACACATTTGGAAAATATGACATTTCATATTCTGCAAGCATCACAAGTACCGAGTATGCAAGCTGATAATTAGTCAAATGTAGAAGAGAGACAACAATAACCGTCACATGCACATTTCACCAAGACAAAACATGCACGATTCAATTTCTGTAATAACATTTCAACCACATGAAATGTCAAAAGCACGTGAGACACACCTATATACTCATGCATGTGGAGAGAGACACAGAAAAAGAAAGTGAGGGAGAGAGAAAGAGAGAGATTACAGAGAGTCTAATGGATCTTCTTCTTGTTTGAAGACAATGGAATCTTCTGCAATATCTTATCATCAATTTTCCCATATGCTATACTCAAATTTTCATCAATTGGACTACGGTACTTGTCGTATAACACAGGTAATGATAAACTAAGAAGCACACCTGTTGCATTAACAACGCAAAAAACCCACGTCACTACTAGTGAAACTGAAAACTTGAAATATGGTATTCAAGAGAATTCATACTTACAAATGTAGGCCAGAGTAAAAAAGCTGACAAAACTGCCAAGGTAGGAAATAACCCACAAGCCTATCGCAACCTAATAAAAAATACATGGAGCACAGGGCACGGTATCCCCCTCAATCAGCCAGAGGACAATGAGTAAGCTAAGCATTAATCAGGAGGAGAACAAACACCTGGGTAAAGAGTCTTAAGTCTCCACCAATTGCAATGTCGCGAGCAATTGACAATGCATAGTTTACCCACACTCGCATTTCATCGGCAGCCTTCACAGCAGTTTCTTCAGAAAGCTCAATATTAGGGAGAGGCGGCAAAGGTCTAAAATCACAAAAAATAGAAACAACCATTATCAAAATTCACCAAGCAAACAAGACATCAAACCTAATAAAATCCATGGAATACTACACATCCTAAAATCCCCAATTAGAATCAAGGAACACCACTCCAAAACCCCTTCCGTATAGAATCATCAATCTCGGTATGGTAAACACATTAATCAAATTCGCAATACTTATAGTAGACTTAAAAATCCAGATGCATTCATTCATTTACCTACTAAGAACTGATGCAGATTTCGCCCAAAGAAACAATATTACGACGAGCAACAATAAAACGTTCGATACAAATGACAGTAAATTGTATCCAGCAATCTCGAATAGGAACCACAATGCGGTCGAACCCGCAAGAAAAGCGACGCTCGAGCGCCACTTTCTCCACAATAACAAGTCAGCAACTGCATCACCCCCAAAAAATCCATAAGCGCGTAGTTAAATGCAAATCAGAAAAAGTAACTTAAAATGATTTACAAAATGTACGAAACCGATCGACACTAGATTCAAACAACACATTACATAAGCATCTTGCAGGTGTAACTACAATCTGAATAGTAAGTGTTCACTATCATACCTGCACCACCTCCCAGCGCGAGATGAACGGACAACCGACGAGATTCTCCCATGTGGTTTCTGGAAATCAAAACGAGAAGCTCAAAAAGGCGTAGAACTCAGAAATCAAACGGATGGACAATCTGAAGAGGAAGATGTTGGGAATTTCTCTGTCGCAGCCTCCCAACAACTGATTTCTTTCTTCAATTGTTTTTATCGTCACATATTTGTTGAAATGGAAAAGCCAACCGACGATTTTGTCACACTTTAGGCTTCTTTTACTTTTTTAATTTTTTAATTATGGAATGGAAAGCAACCTTTTTCTTTATTTCTCGAATTTTAAAATTTGATTTGTTGGAAACGTAATTTTAATTAAAGATTGCTTGAATTTCACTTGAAAATGCGAAGGAAAGCTGTGTTTCAACTGCTCTCCATTTTGTGGGGCAATTAACATAGCAGATGGAATGTCATGGTGTCGTGTATGTTTACAAAGAAACTATGGGTATATTTAGAGAGTAATTGCGTGTCTAATTAGAGAGTAATTGTCTGGACTTATTTTTAATAGTTTATAAAATTATACAAGTTATAATATGTGTAATTTCCTAAGGCGGCAACGGATTCAAGGATCCTTCAAAATTTATTTTAATATTTTTCATTTTTAATTTTTATCTATTAATAAGTTTTATTAATAATTTAAAGTTTGGATATGATAGATTTTAATATAAATAATATTTTTGTTTACTTAAATTGGGAGAGATCTTGACATTTAATTTTAGAGTTATGAAATTACTTAATTTTATTTGAATTTGAAAATATTTAAATTGATTCAACATGAGTGATTCCTAAATGAATCGTAATGTATCAATTGATTTCGACATATCGATTGTGACTATCTCATCACCCTAATTTTCACTTTTTGATTTAATTTTGATTTTAATACGTTAGATCAAAAACTCTAAAGCAATTCACGTTATTAGAGGTTTTAGAATTAAATTTAAATTCAATTAATTTTTATTCAATCACTCCCCGCGCAAGAAATGAGTTACTGTATTAGCAATCACATAATAAGTTCTTTGCAGTTGGGATGTTTAGCTATCCACCAAAATAGAGATGAAGAAAACTTCCGTGACAACATGTCTTTTCCTTTTTTTTTTTTAAATTTATAATTTTATAAATTTTATTTTAAAAATAAGCTAATAAATTATTTAAATAGAAATAATGAGACCATTTTGTAAAATTTAGTTAAAATTATAATTATAATTTATTATAATTTTTTACATAATAATAATTAAATTAAATATTGTTAATAAAATTAATTTAGAGATATTTATGTTAATTTTAATATATAAAATGAAGTAGTTTATAAGAAATTTAAAAAGAGAAAAAAAATAGTTAACTTATTTTTAAAGAGTTTATAAGTTACAAATATGTTATTTTTTAAACTTATAAGCTTCTTAGAATATCTTATAAGATTATAATTTCTTAAGTTACGTGTATTTATTTATTTATTTATTGCATTATGAAGTACAACTTAAATTTGTAATAAAAAGTTTAAGCACCTCATCACATATAAAAGTTTCAACAAGAATTTAAAAGATAAACACTCGAACTCTTGGCACATTAAGGCATAAATTAGTTTTACCATTTATTAACCGTTGTATATGGATAAAAAAAACTCCACGCTTTATTTGATTAATATGTATTATTTTTTAATGGACAGCAATCTATTGTTTATAAAGCTATTGCATGTACATACAAAAAAATTTAACAAGTATAAGAATTTTTTTAAATGAGAAAAGAAAGATCAAGAGATTTTGAAAGACAAAAAATTTAAGAGAAAAGACAAATAAAATTAAAGATTAACATAAAAGAATTTAATTAAGGGTACTTGTATACGTTCTCCCTGTGAAACCTAAAAGTCTTAGGTTATGTTTGTTTTCATTTTTTCTACCGCAAAATACACGTTGCAATCATTATACTTTTTAAATTTTATCTCTATCTCTATCTCTATCTTACTTTTAATCATTTATAAAAAAAAAAAATACACCTAAAAACACACACAAAAAATTCAAAACAAACATAACCTTATTCTTTGAATAAGTATTGTTCAAAATAGGTTAAAAGTTTAAAAAATAACAAAATAAAAAAGATAAAAGAATTTAGAAAGAGATAAATTTTTATAGTAAAATACAAATAAAAATTAATTAATTAGTAGAAAATAGTAGAAAGGGATTAAAAAAAAGAAAAGAATTTACGATAAAAGATATTTTTGTAATTTTATAATATACATCCAAAATATCTTATTGAAAATAGTAATATTGTATAGACATATGGGCTATGCAGAAGTTGCACCCAATGACTTGCATAATGAAGTAACATTGAGAGTGGAGATTCTCCATGTTAGAGGCATACATTTGTTCATTGAAATATACATATTTAATAGCCTTTTTCTACCAAATTGCAAAGTTAATACGCATACAATGTGCAGCTAGCTTGATAGACGATAGTATGTGGCATTACCAAGTTTTCGTTTAATTTGTTTATTTTTTTGTAATCAAATAAATTATATGATAAGGATAATTAAAAATTGCTAATTAGTCTCTCTATATAGATTATGCTTTCAAGCTTATTTTACTTGTCATTTAGAAGGTGTTTGGCTAAGTTTATTTTAAATAATTTATAAGATTAAATAGATTATAAAATGTTTTTGAAATTTATAATCTCATATGTTTTATTTTTAAAATAAATTAATAAAGTGTTTAGATAAAATTAATGAATTCACTTTATAAAGTTTTGCTGACATTTATAATTATGTTAATTATAATTTTTTAGTGTAATAATAATAATAAAATAAAATAAATATCATTAATCTAATATGATTAAAAATGTTTATTCCATTTTTAATATATATATATATATATAATGTGATAGCTTGTTAGATATTTGAAAATAATTAATAAAAACTAACTCATTTTTAAGAAACATAAGATATTTTAAGAGTCCATCTTCTATTAAAAATCTCATCAAATACTTTTGAGAAACCTTTCAAATATCTTATAAGATATTTTTAAAAATTTACAAACTCATCCAAATATACTCTTAATTAAATTTATTCGTTCTACGAGCTAATGCTTTCCTTGACAATATTTGCAATATTGCATTAATTGTTACTCCTTTTCTTCTGAAGATTTTATAATATGAATCTCACATAAACGATCAATATAGTGAATAATGTAGGCTAATGTTGAAGTCCAGATCCAAACATTGGGTGAGAAGTGTAGTCGTTCTTTTCCTATCCTTTATTCTGGCACTTTTCTTTACTAATCATATATATATATATATATATATATATATATATATTAAAAAAACTAAGATACATGAAAAGAGCCTACCAGAAAACCTCCATGCACTTTTATTCAAATATATGTATTTCAAATGTGAAGATATAAAGTAAAAGTGAAAATTGTTAAGAATTGTTTTTAATAACTATTGGCTATGTTTGGTTATTTATTTTATACTATTATCCCATACTAAAAATTTTTCAAATCAAGCATTTTACCTTAAAAATTTTAATTATCTTATATTTTATAGCCAATAATTATTTTTTAATTATTATATATTTATTTATAATCAAATTAACATATATTTTTATAATTTTTTTAATCACATTCATATATACTGATATTTCATAAATATATATATTATTACATTATTCAATTATTATTATTATTCATTAAATATGTATAATTTAAAATTTTCTTATCTTTTACAATTTAATATCAAATATAATTTGATTATCCTTTCAAATCACCTAAATTTTCTTGCCCACATAAAGAACCTAAAATATTTGGTGAAATAAAAAATATCGAAATTAGGAAACGAGGATAAGTGTGACGCGTTGGTCGTTACTAAACGGCGAAGGGTAATGTTAACTGGTCAAACTAACAACCAAAAAACAGCGACTTCGTTGGAAACGAGTTTGAATCCATTTTTTAAAATTACCTACAACCGTTGGCGCGAAAGTCGGTGGTTACCGGCTAATGCCCGTTAAGTCTGGACCGTTGAAGGGTGACGCGTCTTTCCCTTTTTCGAAGAAAAGGCTGGAAAGTGTTTTGTCCTTTCCTTTCTCCAACCGCCAATTTGTCGTTTAGACGCGCTCAACCCCCGCGCCTTCCCCATCATTGACCAACGCTCCCGTGCTTGGCTGGCCAAAGCCTATTCCTAATTCGCGATTTTATCTTTCTCCGATGATAGTTGCTTGGACCCACTAAAATGCGACATAGGTTCGAAACAAAATGCGACATAGGTTCGAAGGTCACTCGGGAAACGATTGAACGCCCTACATAGCTCTTTCAACTTTCTCTAACCGCCAATTACTAATACATAAAATCTATTCTTAATTGACGCTATGTTTGTTTTTGGCATGTTTTTCTCGTAAATTATATAAAAATAAAAAAAAATTAAAAGAAATTTAAATAATAAAATAATTTTAGAATATATTTTGGAGGACAAAAATAAAACATAAACACAGGCATATTTAGCTCGATTTTTCAAAATTGAAACTGAGGCTATGCTTGGATGTAATTTTGGTGGCGAAAAAAATTGGTGCAAAAATATAATATAAGTGTAAAAATAAGAAAAATGATATAAAAATTATTATTTTGATAAATCGTATGTTTCAAAATGTGTATTTTGATAGAAGTTGCATAAAATTGGCATCTTAGCATGGCTTGAACATTCAAAAAACTTTGGCTGTGTTCGTTTTAATTTGTGGGAGTGTTTTTAAATGCACTTCTTGTTTAAAAAGTTTTGGAAAAATACAAAATATTAAAATTAATTTTAAAAAATATAATAATTTAGGGTATATACTGAAGTGGAAAATATTGAAACAAACATATCTATTGTTTTGACAGGACTGCCAATGACAGTCGCAAAAGGGAAAAAAAAAAAAAAAGAAAATAGAATTACTATTTTGAGAGTTACATAATATAGTAATTCCCCTAAAAATAATTAATTTAAACACCTACCATGTAAAATTGGGATTGTGTAATTTTTGAAATTTGCCTTGCAATTAATTTCCTAACGTCTTTCTCTTCCCAAATTTCTTGTGACAAAACACCACTACTAACGTTAAATACCATTTTAAACTCTTAAACAAAACTATTATTTAGGAAAATAATTTCAAAATTAACGGCTAGGGATTAGCCTCCAAAAGCACAATGAAGAACATCCCTCGATCGCCATTAAAGGCAACTTCCATAACGGCACGGCTCAAAATTAGGTAACTCAACGCTCCCCCGAGATTTTCATGCGGTTTTTAAAAATGTTACAGTCCAATCACACCGAGACGCGTGTCCCCCCGGGTCTGTCGCCCCTCAACGGCCATCTTCTTACTACCGGCGTAACTGTAACGTTCCTCTACCCAATAAATTCTCTATTCTACCCTTCTTTGATTGGTTCGTTCTCTATATAGCGTCGCCTCCTTCTTCGCTGGCTCTCCCACGCCTTTCTCACGCAGAAAATCTACCGATTAAGGGGTTCGGGTTTTAGGGATTTACCCGTATTTATGGCGGCTGATAATGGCGAAGTCTGCGACAGGATCAAGGGGCCGTGGAGTCCTCAGGAGGATAGACTGTTGAAGGAGCTCGTGCAGCGGCACGGCGGCAGGAATTGGTCTTTGATCAGCAGGTCTATTCCGGGGAGATCGGGGAAGTCCTGCCGCTTGCGGTGGTGTAACCAGCTTTCGCCGGAGGTGGAGCGCCGTCCGTTCACGGCTGAGGAGGAGGATACCATTGTCAAGGCGCAGGCTAAGTTTGGGAACAAGTGGGCGACGATTGCAAGGCTACTCAATGGACGCACTGATAACGCGGTCAAAAACCACTGGAACTCGAAGCTGAAGCGGAAGTTCGCCGCGGCGGAGGTAGGCGGCGGAGGAGATGAGCGGCCTGCGCAGGTGTCGAGGCAAGCGAACGGCAGAGACGTTTCCATGGCCATGATGAATGAGACACGAATCAGCCCCGAGAGTTTAAGCCTATCGAATTCTGATACCAGTGACTCCAGCGATAATGCAAACTTCAATTTTCCGGCGGCGGAAGACGAGGATAATGCTGATCGTCAATTGACGCTGCTGACTCTTCGTTTGCCAGGGACTGCAAGCGATGCGTCTGCCAAGGAGATTGGTGAGAAAGACTCGTTTTCATCAATCACTGCACGCGGCCGCGGAGGAAACGTCGCGTTTCCGATGCCGGTGGTGGCGGCCTCGGAGGAGAAGAGGGAAACGATGTCGTTTGGTCCGGAGCTGCTTGAGGTTATGCAAGACATGATCAAGACGGAAGTGAACAATTACTTATCACGATTAACGGAGGTTAATGGTGGCTCTGGAATTGTTAGCCCTAAAGCCATTGCTGGTTAGCAAGTTTATTAATGGCTAATGCACAGAAATTGACTGGAAAGAATTTGAAAAAGCAACAAAGTGGAAGTTTTTGTTTGGATGCCTATTTTGGTGGGCAGGAAAATTTGTGCGGGATTTTAAAAATAATATTAAAAGGTGTTGATTTTGATTAGTGTTATGATGGAAGTGTTGAATTTTAAAGGAATGAAAAATGATTTGAAATTTACATCCAAACATGGGTGGAGTTTGTATCTCTGTCTCATGCAAGAACTCAATAGTAGCCTCAATTTGATCGAAATCAAATTCATTGCAATGGTCATTTGCTGAAAGAGTTTCGTTGTGTTTATCACATAATGACAGACAATCTCTTGTTGAGAATGGACACCCAACAGTCGTTAGTTAACACTGGCAATGTTAATGGATCAAATTATTTAGCTTAAGTTCAATTAGATTCAAAATTTTTTTTGTGTATTGAACTAAAATTTAAAATTTAAATTTTTTTTTAAACTCAACTTTGCTACATAGTTAATTTTGAATTTGAATTTAAATTTTACAAAATTGGACTGTAATCAAGTTTAAATTTGAATTTGAACTTTACAAAATTGAGTTGAATTAAGTTCAAGTAATTATCTTTGAGTTATTATTTGAACATGAATTCTCAACGTACCTTATTGACCACATGAAATTTCTTTCTGTATATAGAAGAAAACATCACAGCTTAGGCTATTTTTGGGGAGGGGTTTTGTTGAGAATAATGTTTGGTGAAAATTGTGTTAAGATTAGTTGAATGTTTGGTTGTAAAATTTTAAACATTTATTTATTTGAATATATTATAAAATATATAACAATAATTTAATAATGTCATTGTAAATGGGGATAACAATTTATTTTTACAATATATATATATATATATATGCATATGTGTGTATAACTATTAATTTGATTATGAATAAGTATAACGATTAAAAAATATTTAGTTGATTTTATATTTAAGAGATTGAAAACCTGAATTTAAATTTAGACTAAAATTTTATTGAGTAATATACTTGACGGTGTAGAATTTGATGCAATTTTGTTTTGGGTGATTGAGAATAGAGTAACAAACATGGCCTTGCACTTTGATCCTCCAGCTGGAATATACATGAAAAACTACAAGATAATGAGACCAACCCTACAATTTGGACCTAACGGCCCAATTTGGTATGCTGGGCCAGCCGTTTTAGCCCATAACGAATCCCAGCCCAACAAAAATGCCGCCGGATTCAGCAATTACACTGCACCAGAAACAAAAGGTGCGAAGGAAATAAGCAAACGAGGCTTGAAATTGAAGAGATCTTCAAATCCCATAAACCCGTAACGATAACGGAAGATTCAGCAAATCAATCAGAAGCAGCGGTCGCTTGAGGAGAAGAAGATGCTTCCTACTTCTTCGTCAGCGAAGGCCCGTTCGGGCCCTAACGCCCGACCCAATTCTTTCCTCCCTCACTACCTCCGGAGAATTGTCAAGGTTTTGTTTCCGCGGTCTCCTTTTCTTCTTCTTTCTCTCGTTCTTCATCTGAATGCAATTTGTTAAACATTTGTGATGTAATTATTGTTCCAAGTGTAGATCTGACCTTGATCTTTGTCGCAAATTGTAATCCGTACCTCCTAAATGTTGTCTGTCTCATTGCGTGGTGATGGGGAATTTTTGGCTTGATCAGGTGTTCCTTGCTTTTTTTTGATTTTGTTTGCGGCGAAGGACTTGAGATCAATCGAATAATTGGAGGGATTAAGTGCGCAATACTGTCCCTATACCGTGGCCTTTTCATTTCGGGTCCTTCCTCTTAGTTTGAGTGATACCATTATTTGTTATTGCAAGTTGGATTTTTTAAGACTTCAGCCTTCGGCAGTTATAGAGTTTCAACAAAACTGAACTCCGGTAGGTAGTGGACCACTGGAGTTACTTTTAGCTAACAATAGGTTGTTTGAACATGAGCAACAATACCATCTCCTGTCTGATCGGGAACAATTTTGTATTTTAACGTGCCGATGGATCTGGGTTTGAGTTCTTCCCGTCATTAATGAAACTTTGCCTCATAATCTATCAAGAGACATCTATTCTGGAACCCTGCATAATGCAATGAATATTCTAACAATGATATTATTGAATATACATGCTGGCGGCAATCAACAGTAAGTGGCAGGCTAATAGTCACTAATCATTTATAAATTTTTCTTATGATACCGGGTGCTGTTACTCTCTGAAGGTTATTATTGAAGACTAAGAAAATTTAGATTAGTTGACACAGCTATTGATTCATTACCTCAATTGTGAAATCTGGAAGATGTCTGGAATATGCTTATAGATTCCAGATTTAATTCTATGACTTTCAAGATGTTTTGAAGGCTCTCTGTAGTTTATTGAACTACGCATTCGAAGTTCCAACTGAAATTTACACTTCAGGGATACAAACGTGTGGTTGGTTGTCTTAGACCTTAGTAGGGATTAGCTCCAATAACTCTTGAATTTATGTTGTTATTGGAAGGTTTGGTTTCAAGGTCTTCCAGTGGGAGATACAAAATTTTACTTGCTCAAATGGAGGAAGCCTAGGATAAAGAGTAGATTAATATTTGGGCTGATTTAGGTGAGTCTTGAATATCTAAGGAATGTGAGGGTTCTAATTTCATAAGTAAAGTTGCCTGCGGATTGATCAATAGTTGAAAAGAAGAGGAGAGGAGAGTGATTTGAATTCGAAGGTTGTGGTTCAACTAAATGTTTTCTGACCATTTAAAATCCCTAGTTGCTCTTGTTACTGGTAATATTTTCTGGTTTCCTGTTCTTTTATCATGCTGGGTTGTCATATATGTTCATTACAGTCTGGTGTAGCCTTTATGGATGTAGTCACTTGAATTAGAGTTTTGGAATCATTGTTATATTTCTTTTGGCAAGTCATATAATTTTCTGAAGCCCAATGGAAGGACTGGGTTTTATTTTGTTGTCTTCTTGGTCTGTAGATATTTTTCTTTTAATTTGCTGTTTTCTGTCAGTGACATCAAGTTCTTTTGGGTGGTTCTATGCAGTGGCAACAAATGGACATTGAATATACTTTCTGGCAAATGCTTCACCTCTGCACTTCACCAAAAGTCGTGTGTGTATCCAGCCTCTGCATATTCTTTCATGTTTCATAATCATTATTTGATATATTTTTTGCATAATCTGTAATTCCGATCCTTGTAATATTACAGGCTACAGTCATACTTTGATTAATTACAGCAAACAACTTAGGCTGATACATTTCTTTCCTACTCATTCCCGGCTTCCTTGGACCAGCGACACTAGTTGTTTTGATTTATTCTGTTCTGTCGTGTGAGAAATGGAAGAGTTCTGAAATATAAACTTGTTACTGACGACAAAATCACAGGGATATGGCAAGTGAATAGAAATTTATCCTTATTAGGTGCAGTTAGAGAAATATACTTGTTAAGAGTCTGCTTTAGTTAGTAACGTGCATCTTATGCTGAGAGAGGCAATATTTTTTTTTTCCTGCATTTAGAACAATCAATCATCCATCTTATGCTGAGAGAGGCAGTATTTTTTCCCCTGAATTTAGAACATTCAATCATTGAGGTCATTCTTTTAGATTAGACTTGTATTGCTGTTGTGTCTCTTTTTCAAGATACTAAATAAATTCGGTTGGCTGAATGTTGGATTAATGTCCTTCGCATTTTTAATCTTTGATATCTGATAACATTTGTATTTATTAATTTATCATTTTTTTATTTTTTTGGTCTCTGACAAAATTTATTATTATTATTATTTTTTTTTTTTGCAGATATCAACACACCAAGTATCACAAGCGTAAGTCTCCTCTCTTTAACCTCATTCACCTTATCTTTGTTCTAGAGAAGTTCTTGTCTGGTGGGGAACTAAATTCCCACACCTTTTTTTGGCTCATTGTGCTTTATATTGAGTCATCTTTCTTAGTATCTTATATGACCAAGACCAATTTTTTATTGTATCAAAGGGTCAACTGGTTCAAACTTAATAAGCATTGTTTAATTGCTATTACTGGAATGTGTCTTCTTGATTATTGAGGATTGCTGTTTTTATATTACCAACATGCTAATAATTTGTAATTCAAATGATCCTCATGATATATGTTTGCATTCTACACATCACGCAGATTAATAAATTGACATAGTTTGAGTGATGCCATATATTGTCAATGTTGTCCATGTAGGTTTTATTCATGACTACCATTATGGAACTCGGAATCTATAGTTTTCTTTCTTGGAGCACTTCCAAATTATTCTTGTCAAAGAACAATATATCTCATGTGATCATTTTTAATTTCTGTAGACATAAGCTGCATGCCCACATCTTTTGTTTCCTCCTTTTTCTCAACTCTTTATCTGAAATGATGAAGTATTACTTGCTAAATTTGAGTGGTTTCTAATTGTAGCAACTAAAAACTTCCCTACCCCCTTCCGAACTATTTTCTCGTGCAGAAACAAAAAACCAATGGGCACGCGATGATCCTGCGTTTGTCGTCATATGTAGTCTTCTTTTGTCAGTTTCTACAATGGCTTATTGTGCTGCGTAAGTGTATTCGGCTGCTTTTGTTGTCTTGATATTGATTAATCTAATAGGACAAGCCCCCCTCAGTCAATTTCTTATTATGGAATCTGTTATAACATGTAGATATTTAACAGTAAACACAGTTTCTTTCTAGTTAATCCATATTCCAATAGTCTCTTATGTAGCTATCTTGTGAATTATTGATTTGTTTTCTCTCACTTCTTTCTTTCAAAATACATTCATGCACACATTACTTGTCATCTTTCCTGAATTGCAGTTGTCCTTGGTTTGTTTCAGGTATGATCATAGTGCAGTACATGCTGCCTTTGTAATTGTTTCGGTATTACTCTTTCATTTCCTCGTAACTGGTGCTATTTTGGCTACTTGTTGCTGGTAAGGACAAACATGGAATGGATCAAATCTTATATAATATCAATTAATATCAATTTCATTTTATAAATTATTAAACAACTAATGCCTTTTCCCAGTTGCCCAATGTATGATTAGTCCATGGGGACCCAAGTTTTCAGTGTAGTATGAAGGTTAAACTCCACACTAATTTTGTAGAGAAAGATTCTATATTCCATTGTGAAGACCATTGAGCATACTTTGAGTCTTTGACCTGCTTAATATGCTTGTTTGTGGATGTCATGATTTGGTAAACCTTTTCCAGGTTCTTCACTAATAATTATCTACGGGAAGAAGCTCCAAACAGTCATGTGGTGGAGCAACGCGTAGAATGGCAAGTTCTACTTTACAACCTTTTATCTTAGTTCATCTGCTAAACCCTTGTTTTTGTATATCAGATGACGCTGATGTTGATCATGTCTCTGACATTATTACTCTTATCTGAATGTTTCAATGCATTGATTTTTAGAACCAAGGTTTGTTTGCTAATATTTTGTTTAACCATGTGAAGGTTGTATGCTTTTGATGTACACTGCAACTCTTTCTTCCCTATGTTTGTGCTGCTTTATGGTAAGGAATAATGTGTCTTAGTGAGGAATTGCCTGTGCATATAATAGATAGTTACTGATATCTTTGTTTGTCATTTTTCATTTTTTTGGCAGTAATTCATTATTTTTTATCACCTCTGCTGGTGGCTCATGGTTTCGTTCCTTTATTGCTATCAAATTTGCTGTTCATGGTCGCTGTTTCCTACTATCACTACTTAAATTACTTGGGCTATGATGGTGAGATAAATTTTAGTTGAAGCATTATCTGTTCTTCCATTTGTCTAATTGCAACAAATTTTTATATGTCCATTCTGTCCCACAATTGGCTATAAAACCTGTCTGCTCCTGAACGAACAAAGGGCAATTTGTTGAAGTGGAAAACTAGGAATATTTGTTCGAAGAATTCCCTCTCTTACTTTATTCTTTCTTGTGCGGTGCAGTATTGCCCTTCTTGGAGAGGACCACCTTGTTCCTGTATCCAATTGGTGTCGTCTTTGTTCTTTCCCCTATATGTAAGTATCTTAATATGAAATTGGCCTTCGCTTCACATTGTTTCATGTAGAGATGAACAATTCCGCTCTTGTTTGCAGTAATTCTGAGTGGCTTCAACCCTTCAAGATATTTTCTGAACATGTATTTTAGTTGATTGCTGTAGATGCAACTAACACCATCTTAGGCAGCATGTCACTACTCCAGAAGATCCTGTGAACACGAGGACAATTAATACTGGTTATATTGCATAGATTTGAGGAACAGGATCACCTTGGGGACAGCTTCAGTTGGCACGAGGCCTTCAACTCTTTGCCAAGTGAAACAGTAATTGCGAGGAGTGGCCTTTTGAGTGGTTACCTCCTAACTGACAAAGTGGATGAGTGTAGCACTTGTATAATTGAGTTTTTGGTTCATATGATTCACTCACACCATAACTGAAAAATACTTTTGAAGTGGGCATAAGGAAATAGGGAATTCACCTGCGTTGTCTTGCCTCCTATCTTTACTGGACTACTTTTTGGAACCATGTTACTTATTTTCATTGGAATTAATTGAGCCATGACAGCACGCGTCTCTAATATTTGGCTGGATTGTGCAAACTTTAACGAGCTTTGGAAAATCAAATGCCTAGATTCTTGATGTCTGGAAATGTTCAAAGAGTGAAACCGAGAGGCCTATAATTTTTACTACAGAGGTGGTGAATCGTTGAGAAGAAGTGTGGTCTTTCAAGCAATTGCAGCACGTGTGAGGATGAAGAAGATGGCTTCCAAAATCTTGGCTGCATTTGGTCGTGCTTTCCCAGCCTAATTCTCGACGAGTGAAAGTGAGATTGATCGAGGCTAGAGTCAAGTTAAAGAGTTAATTTCGAAATTAGGATGATGGTTTTGCTTTTATATTTAGATGTAGCAATGAATCTACCTCACCATAAACTGATCAGATAAAAAGCGTGATCTTATTTGAGGTTGATTTTGCGCTTTTGGAATCCATAATTCATTACAGAACCATTGCCAGAAAGTGGCTTCACAAACCAAAACCATGCCTTTTACTAGTACATTTAAGATCGCATGTGCAATACTCCACCAATATATGATGCCTGAAAAAGTTCTATGTTGTCAACACGCAATTCCAGTGTCAAAGATGAATCTAGTTTATCTCAAAATTGTTTAATTAACTCACTTTCAGAAACAATTTTTGACAACAGCTGCAAAACTTATACAGCTATCTATGCAAGCATCTCAGATGCACGTGAAAACCATTTGAACACAAAATGTGCGGCTGCACCAGGAAAATGTTCTCCATTCGGCTTTAGCAGTTCTCATTTCAGGTTTGGCGGCAGTAATTGTGGTTGGTAACCGAAAAATTTGCCCTCCATCTTGGTGTGAGATGTTCTTATCTAGAACTTGATTCCATCACCACAAGCAAAACATGATGCTTCCGTCCCGGAAGTCGGAAGCAATGATACTAACTCAGTAAGTCCCAACTTCTTTGCATGTGTGCGGGCAAAGGGGCATTAAGCTTGATGCTTTCCAGTTGCGCAGCGTCCAGATTGGAAACTACATCATTGTGTTGCAAGGCCAGCGAAATATTGGGTAGGGTCATCTCCTTGCAATGTAGATGAAGGTGAAATTGTTTATCAGATATACTTCCAGTCTCCAACTCAAGGCCAATGGCATCATAAGTAACTTTCGATATTTTGTCGTTCCATGTGAGATTTGAAGCAGAGTCAAAACTCTGTCCTAGTTTCTTGTGAGCTCGCCACCCATACTTGTAATCTCCAACTATAGGTGTCCCCAATACTTCCGCACAGTGAACACGAAGCTATTCAGTTGATTGCCGAGGCAAGAAACAGTATCAATACTCTTATGTAAAAGTTAAAAGAGAAGTCGAAATTGATGTTTTCCGAAAATCATGATTATTATCCAAACCTGATGTTTTCTTCCAGTAAGTGGGGACAACTCCAACCATGTGTAACCTGCAATTACCAAATCACTGAAAGTAGAAGACAAAGGCTATGCTTGTTTTACTTCTACCCATAATAATACACACTTCAATTATTATGCCTTTTAAACACTCTCTTTCTCAATTTTGTACAAATTTCGAAAAAAATATGCCTAAAACATACCCTTAGAAACGAAAAAAAAAAAAAAGGAAAAAACATAAACAAAATATTCTTGATTTTATATTAGAAAAAAATACCTTAAAATAATTCATACAACCCAGTGTAACAGAGAAGCAAAGATCATCCACAAATGTGTTGTCCTACTTCTCGTAATCATCAGTAGCCTTGTAAATTTCATTAAACTCTAGTGTGCAATTTCTTAATCCCTGGCCGCATGTTCTACTTATCAACAACATGAGTGAGCGTTAGGCCATGCAAGCTACTAATCAGTCAACTTGCACATTTATTTCAAGCCTAGGATATCAGGTGCAGGAATGGAAGATAAAACATAAAAGGAAACATCTAACTCGTAAATAAACTTCCACAGATTTCTGAAATAAGTGTTAAAAACACACCATGTGATGAAGATGCTATCACTCGATATTCTGTCACAGCAAGCTGCGCTGATACTGTGTGGGCGTTGTCAGCGACAGTAATTCTCTCAGATTTGCCATTGTCAACCACCACCTGCGACATAGGAGAATGGAAAAATTAAATGAACACCATCAGCTGTTTGGCTGGGAAACAAATCAAGTGAGGCACAGAAACTTAAACTTCTACATGCAGTATTATAATGTTCACATACATCAAGCCTCAAATAGCAGTAGTGTTCGCCTACACATTTTGTTCTATTTTTTGTAATTCTTTTGCAGAAGGGGGTATAAAATGAACGCAAAAAAGATATAATCTGTTTTTTCTTTCAAGAAAACTTGAAAATTTTAAATTTGTATCATAGACACGTTTCGATGAGATGGAGGAATGGATGAAGCCATTATGTGAATGGAGACAAGCACACGTATATAAGAATAAGTATTATTCAAGACACAATTGTTTGGCAATAGTCATTTATTACATGCCTCAACATAGTAAGACACTATCCAGTACTGATGTTAGCAAAAAGCAAAGCCAGCAATTAACATGCTTCAGTCTTTTAAGAGTTTTCAGGTGTTGAGAATCTCATCTCCTATCAGAGTGCCATGGTCAAGTACCCTAGGGTACCCAGCAAATATAGCAGCTTTAATCAGTATTGATCCCATTATATGATCATTGAATTTTGGTCAATATCATAGCTTCCTAAAAGAGTTCATATTCTTTTACTGCTAAGAACTAATTTTTATTGTTGGGGATATTTTCATGCTATAAAGCCAGCAATTTAAGATTTTTATATTTACAATAGAGATCAGAATAGGCCATCTCTGTTTCAAAATTATTTCACGATCTACTATGACCTAAGTCCCTTGAGGCATTAACTCCAACCCCAAGAATGAATAGCAGATAGCTAGGGCCAAGTCTGGCTATAGCTAACCACACTTCACATAGATCAGGCATTCATGGAAAGTAAGCTTGTTGCATTAGTTGCATCGGCAGGACTTACGCAACGGAAATTCTCTTGAAGGTAGACCAAACGCCAGGAAGCTCAGGTCGTTTCAAGCATCTGTGAAATCTGGTTATCTCTGCCAGCAGTCCCAAAAAGAAGATGGGAAAAAATAAAAACTCTGAAAAAGCTGCTATGGTTCACATAGGTTCAAAGAAGATCACAAGGAATAGAAAGCAGCAACTCCTGTTGCACTGCCTGAAGGCCACTGACACAATAGTCAGCAATTCTCATGGCATGCCTTGGGCCATAGTTCACACCATAACTACCCCTCATGGGAGAATAAAAGAGAAAGGAAACATTCCCTCAAAAAAGGCAAAAAGAAAGGAAAAACTACTCTTATGTAGAAATGTACAACTGTAATTGATGCCCCCAGACAGTAACAGGAATTACAATTGGTATGATTAAATACTAGGGAATTATCATTCCATTGGGAATCAGTGTTCTCAAAAATATAAAATATCCATTCCTCCCCACCCCCAGGAGATTACTCATTTTCACATTATTGGGAATATATATTCATTTTTATGCATCCAATAAAAGTACTCAATTAATGTTTAGCAATAATAAAAATGATTCTTAAATATAGCATCTGTTGGTATACTTGATAAATTAAACATAATATAATAGAAATATACATGCACACATACATACATATATATATATCATAAATGTTTAATATATTACTCATAAATGTGACTAATATAGCAATATCAATTAAATCTTTACATTTTTCATTTAATGTATATCTATATAAATTTAAAAATAAAACTATATGAATATTTATTTTACAACAAACAAATTAAAGATCAATTATATATGTTTGTTCAAGTATCTGCTATGTATATAAATATATAATTTTTGCATGCAATATAAATATTGTATAGCTGTATAAATATTAAATATTTATTATATATCTAAATATAAATAGTCATATAACAAAGGTCTAATAATTAATTAAATATTTTCAAATAATGTCCTTTTTATGAAAAATATTTATCTTTAATTCATTATATTTATTTTTTATTATCAGTCTTGAATATAAAACAAAATAATAAAATGGCAATTTCATTCCATTCTTATTTCTAATGCTATTTTTGTACATACCAAGCTAGGATTTAGTAAATCATCTTATTCCTTTCTTAGTTTCATTCTATTCTTAAATTTATTCCACTTCTATTTTATTGTATTCATGCATGTTAATCATGCTCTAAGAGCACCAACACCATATTTAGCTATTGGCATGGGCCAATATATAAAGCCAAATAAAGGTGCATAATTTGATTCAAGATTAAGACTACCCTTTAAATATAGATCTAATCAAAATCATTTAGTTAAAAAATTTTCAACATAACACTAGCATTAAAGATTTTAAATTTACCATATAAGTAAATTACTATACTACATTCTCAAAAATTTCAGTGGGGAAATTAGAATGATACACTCTAAAGTGATTCATTCGTATTATGTTGTACTTCAATATTATAAACCATCCTGTATAAAAAGCTTGGATTTAATGGACCATCCAGATGATGCAAACTTTAGAACCATTTAACATGAAGCATGCATGTGTATCATACCTAAATACCTATTAAAATTGTTCAGACGACAATTTATGAGGTAAAAACACATTTGACAAGAAAATAGATAGATTAATTTTTGAAAAATCGACAGCCCAAGAAAGCTTCTAAAAGGGAGAAAAAGAAATTACACCTTCACCAATGGCACAGAAATTATTCCTTCTTGACGTCTAGGAGAACCAACGACCAGAGCCCAATAGCTCTTTAGCAGGATTCTTTTACTGTCATGAACCTGTAAGACAGGAAATTATGCATCAGGTGGTTTCAAATCAAGCTTACAACATACAAAACAGTAACTGTGTGACAGTGATACTATTTTCTTCAGAAAAATCTATATAACAAGAACTGCTAATCAATTATACAAATTAAAATCTCACAAGAGATAAGAAAATTACACACATTGTTTGATGCTCCAGAAGTTTTCTCACGGAAAATGGAATGCAAGATGGTAGTGCTCAACTGTGTCCTTCCCATCACTAATATGCCACTGCTGTCTCTGTCAAGTCTGTGCACCTATCAAAAAGCTTGTCAACAACACACCAATGTACACAAAGAAATGAGTTATTCGCTAGAGGGACATATAGTCAAAAGGCTAATTTCTTTTTCACAGTATAACTTCAAAAGAAGAAAAACATGTAGAATAACTCTTATTTGACTTCATGCCAACAATACATAATGTAACATCATTAGGATGGCTAAAAATTCAGTATTTGTGTTTGCTAATGAAAAATTCATCTTAGGGCACGTTAAAATAAAGTCTCTTTGATGTATCTCCACCTATGCCTTTAAATTACAAGTTGAATTCATTGCATCAAGTCAATAAGCAAGTTACCCGTTTGATTGTGTGTTTAACTTTTCCCTTCTTTGTCAAAAGAAAAATAACAATAACCAGAATAGAAATATTAGCCTATGAAAGTAACATTTACAGATTTCAACGCTGCCAAGCAAATATCATTCCACATGTTCAACTAAAATTCTAATGTATATCTTTTGCAATGAGTACTCTCCCAAAAGCTATTACTTTCTACATGTAATGTATTACCATGATAAATAATTATATGAATAAGAAAAAAAGTTAAAATTCCTTGACTTTGGCTCAAAAAATATCATCTCTATCCTATCTAGAACACAGAAGAAAAGGCTTATGTCCGTGGTTGAAGCTTCTGCAAACTGTACAGTCTTTGCAAAAGGAAATCTAGGTTCCTGCTTGATGGGTATTCATAACTTACCTGGTAACACATTGAGCATTATATATGAAAAGAAAAAATACAACACGAACAGAACTCATAGAACATACCAGGCGAGGAGACTCTGTATGGTCGTATCTCAAATATTTGGCAGCTAATTCATCTAAACTTCTCTTTATCCCAAGGCCACCCTGAAAAGAAACTCTTTACTAAGTGAACAAGAAAACATTTACTGCAATATCAGGAACTGAAAAGAAAACGTGAACATCTCAATCTACCTGTACAGGCATTCCAGGCGGTTTATTGATGACAATTATGGCTGGATCCTAAAATACTTTAACTGATTAGGGGCTCTGTTAAAAAATAATACAATGGAAAATTGTGGCCTAGCTGCACACAATACCAACAACAATCTCTAGACCTTAATACCTTATACAACTCAAGGCTATGGACAAATTTCAATTCCTTTGCATTGGAGAAGCTCTGTTTCACCTTTGTTGTCGAAGGAGACTTTCCATCAACAGATTTAGGAAGGAATAATCTATCACCAATGTCCATAAGATCTTTAGCTCCTACCTTTTAGAAGACATTACATATAGCATAGGATCAGTAGTGTGATCGGAGGGACAACTTAAGGAATAAATGACAAGAACAACTTCATAGCACTGTAAATAAGTATTTTACCCTTCTCGGCCGTTGTTCTTTAGTTTCAGTATTAGAGCTCTCTTTTCGAACCTTAAGCACATCAAAGTAGAAGAATGAGTGTTCAGGCAGTCAACAAACCAAACAAGATCGTGCTTGGCTTGCTTAAATTTCAAACAACACAGTCCATCTCAAAAATAACAAGGCAATATTGGCATTTTTTGAAGGCTAGTGTACTTCTAATGTTTATACAACGGACTATGTTAATTCTATTGAGCTTAGTGTCATGTTAATCAATCGCGAAATATGAGAGTTTTTCAAAAACACTAGAAGCTAGCTTTCATGAGAACTGACAAAAGAAGAAAAAATCGCTCAATTTCAGAAAACAATTCCGGTGTAAAATTCACCAGCGTCCCGGCGTGCTTGATATCTAGTAACAGTTTACATTCCATCGCAAAGAAATGGACCTGTCTTAAGCGAAAAAGTTTCTGAACAAAACACCTCGGGAGATGAGGACAACACTTAAGAATCCATTTAAGTGCCGTCATGCTCGTGTCAGATGGCCTGCCTGAAAGCATTTTTCCGATTGAAGAACCGTCGGACACCGGGGTAAATGGACGTAAGACCACCCACTGGTTGTCATTCTTTTCTTTCTTACTGTTCTCCCCGTTGGAACTGGTAGCTGTGGCGTAGTAGCACTGATGTTCGTAAATTAAAGTTACTCTGAAGCCGGACGCGGCGGCGTTGGGCCGCCCCCGACGAAGCAATTCTCGGAGGATGAGCCGCTCCGCCATGATTTAGGGTTTCAAGCGGCGCTGGCACGTGTTCTTGCATTTTATTTTATTTAAAATATTGCATTTTTTATTTAGTCGTTAATATATCAGTACAAAAGAAGGAATGAAATTTATGTACAAATTTTATTTTAATAGTGCAAAAAATTAGAAATAACGTGAAAATATAAAAAAAAAGGAGCGGATAATATGTTTGAGAGCAGATATTTTAATTATAGTCCATTGTATAAACATTAGAAGTACAGTAGCCTATAAATGCATATAAACATTAGAAGTACAGTAGCCTTAGTAAAATAAAAAATGATAGAAAACATTAAAAGAAATTGAAAAGATATAACGAAAATTAAAATAACTTTAAAAAAAGGAGAAAGAAAATATAAAAAAAATAAAAGAATCACAATGAAGGTATAAACGTAATTTAATATAGGACAATCAATCTAAAGCCTTAGTTTCAACAAATTGTAGTAAGAGTTAGGAGCGCACTCAATTCATGTACACAATGATTATATAAATGTACTAATAATATTTGTAAATATTATCATTAATTTACCCCCACCTATCTGAACGATAAATCTTGTCGTTGAATGATAAATTAAAAATTAAATTGTTGAATAAAAAATTTTGAAAAAAAAAATAAAAAATTAAAATTGAAAGAAAATAAAATAAATAAAAATTGAAATAATAAAAGTAAAGTTACACATGAGTGCATGTGCACACCCACAAATATGAATAACTAAGAGAGCATTATAGTAAGTTGATATTGTGTAGTAAAATAAATGGCCTATATTATATATATATATATATATATATATATAATGTTAGTGATTCGAAGTGCTTTTGATGAATATGCACAATTATATAAATGAATTAATAATATTTTTAAACATAATTTTTATGAGATTTATAAAACAAGAGGAAAGAAAGAAATTTGAAAAAAAATAAATAGAATCAAGCTAATTTGATAAAGGAAATCGAAAAAACACAATTAGTTAAAACGGAATGATGAAAATAAAATAAATGAAAATTTAGGGCAAGAAAAATTTTAAATAAAAGATAATCAACAAAGAAATAAGTACATTATAGTTTTTTTTACATCACGTAACGAAAAAGTGTCATATATTATTGATATAGAAGCTCAGAATAATGAGATATGAAGACTATGATTGGATGATTTTTTTTCTAGAAAATAATTCTATAGATTTTTTTTTTCTAAAAATTATGAATGTTTGACATTTAAAAAAATTCAAAATTTAGGCTTCAGTATTTTCTACATATTTCAAGATCTAAACCCTGTAAAATAGTTTAATTTTTAAAAAATATACTTCTCCCATGTATCTTATATCTTCTAGAAAAATATATCACAGTATACGTTTTTTAATCAATAAATCTGAACACATATGTAAAGTTGTTTCTCATTTCTCAAAATTCATTTATTAACATTTTTCTAGAATAATTTTTGGGAAAATAGCAATCCATCTAATGGCAGCCTAATCTATTGCATATTATACATGCAGTGTTTATGTATAATTAATAATATGATTGTATACGGTAGAGAGGCTGGTTTTTAAAGTATGAATACATACGCACATACATACATACATACATACGTATATAAGTATATGTATACATATGCTAGTCTAAGTATGTATTTAAATGTAGCGAATGTATATTTAAAATTTGAATATTAATATATGTTGTTGATGAAGGCATACTTAATTAATATGTGTGCCATGATCATTAAGTCAGTCTATTATATTTTTAAATATAATTTTTGTATTATTTATAAATGAGAGCAAATTTTGTGAAAATATTGTAGACGAAAATTTAGAGCGAAAACAAAAGAAAAAAAAAGCATAAGAAATTAAAAATTAAGGTGAAAAGTAAAAATAAATGATATAGAGAATAAAAAAAAAATTAAGTACGCATTAACATATAGTGCGTGTGTGTGTGAAATAGCGTTAATATCAATATATATATGTGTGTGTGTGTGTGTGTGTGTGTGTGTGTTGAGACAAATGAACAAAATGTTATTTGTCAACTTGCTTTTTATTTTTTCCCCATACATGTGAAAATGAATTGAAATAAGTTTGGATTCAAGACTCAGATATCCTCAACGGTAAGATGGCCGAAGGTGCAAGCAAGACATTGATATTGCGGATTATATAAACGCATGGATGGTATACTCTACAAAAGTCTTCCATAAAATGCTCATATATAGAAAATAATAATAAATAAACACCATTAATTAACATATTAAAATTTGGACATTCCGCAGTCAAGCACGATTATAAAAAATAAAAAACAATGCACAAGGCTTGATTAAAAGCCTTAAAACATCCTGTGATTACACTGACCTGCATTACTAATTATAATCTTCAAGCCCCCTGGCATATTATTGTCAACAAGTTCGATTTTATTGAAAATCTACTTAATGCCTATGCCCCACTCCAGAACTTGGTCCTGACTTCTTAACAAAGACAAAACTTTTCTTGAAGCTTTTAAATCCATTTCTGACTCCGCGACTTGATCCGATTTTAGAAGGCTCAACCTCAGCTTTTGTTGATTGCCATCTCGAATCCAGTTGTCGGGCTTCGCTGGTGTAAGAATTGGGCGTCGTTACCAGAGACAAGAAGAGAAGGATTGCGATGAAATGTGTGTGCATTGTAGCCATTGTCAGTGTAAAAATAAGTATGGAGGAGGAAGGGGTTTTGTCTTGAGAGTGGGAGAACTACAACATCTTAGGTGCATGAATTTATAGCATCCCAAAGTGTCTTAATGATGGAGATGGTTTTGACTATTACAACTTCATCCCTCCCGACCTTTATTAACGTGACATGGAACAGTAGTGTTCGTTGTTGATGCCTAACCATGAACTCGAACAAAGTTAAACGGACCAATGATGTTAGAACACAAATGTCAAATTAAGAGGAGTGTTCCAATGGAAGAGGAACGCATGGTATGTTATAGTAATCCATGGGGAAGGATGTTGGAAGCAACCTACGAAAGGCACGTGACATTTGGATATATATTCGTGAAGGAGAAAAATAATAGAATGGAGCCGCCCTCCCTCTTGGTTGTGGTTGGGGAACCAAATTCTCAACCATGACTTCCAATAAAGAACTTTCAGGTGGTTAAGGAAAAGATTTGGGGTTCGGAAAATAAATCCATCATTGTGGAAAATTAGAGACGTGGGCTAGCTAGTTTTAGCTGGCAAGTCATTTTCAGAGGACATGCAATATGCATGCATGAAATGACTAAGTGCGGAGATTGTTAGATAGACATAGGAGTTTATGAAAGGATTGCACTTAGTGCGTTATACATTGAATTTTGATATTATGATATTTGCACTCATATTTTAATACTAAGAGCATGTTGGGGTGAGCATATAAGTTGTCAAATATTTTATAAGATATTTTGATGTGAGTTTATAAGTCCATCAAGAGTGTTTGACAATTTTTTAAATAAAAGAAGTTTTAAATTCCATATATTATATACTATTTAAAAATAAGTTGATTGTTCTCAATTTATTTTCAAACATATAATAAGTTACTTTATTTCATGTATTAAAAATAATATAAATATTCTTTATTTACATTTTATCAATGTCATTTAAGTTATTTTCATTACTATTACATATAATTAACTCTAATTATAAATTTTAATTAAATCTTATAAGATGATATTATCGAACGTTTTTTAACATATTTTTAAAATAAGATTTATAAGTTTATAAATTTTAAAAATTTTTTATAAGATATGCAAGCTTATAAACTTTTAAAAGTGAGCTTAGCCAAAAACCCTCTAATTATAGCATATTCAAGATTGCATTCAAACTTTAGTATTGTCTAGTTCAATCTATCTTTATAAAACCAAACACTAAACAAGAAGATTAGTTTAGAAATTATTTATTTGATGTAAATATACTAAATGTTTTAAATCTTAACAA
This sequence comes from Avicennia marina, assembly GCA_019155195.1. Classification (NCBI taxonomy): domain Eukaryota; kingdom Viridiplantae; phylum Streptophyta; class Magnoliopsida; order Lamiales; family Acanthaceae; genus Avicennia; species Avicennia marina. The sequence goes on from JACDXK010000032.1 coordinate 1,293,622, forward strand.
TTGTCATTAATTATGCTAAATGTCAAATAGTAATTGGTTATTTTTGAATAATATGACAAATGTCAACATTTAAAGTAATCAATACATTAACACAAAGTGCATAATCTACTACAATTTTTAAACCTAAAATGAAAGTCACCCTAGGCCAGAACGTTGGACACAAGCTCTTGAATTTTTCTTCCAACTTCAAATTATGAAAATTTTGAATTCTTCACTACTTTTTTGAGATGAAAACTATGTAGTAAATATTTTAATAAAATGAATAGTATAATTTATTTAAATATATGTATGAAATATATAATAATAATTAGATAATACGATAATTTATAAAGATGATGATTATATTATAGGGTATTAATAAAAACAAATGTAAATAAATATGTGACATATATATACATATATATTGATTTGATTGTAAATAAATATAATGATAGGAAAATAATTTTTAACAATATATTTAAGTAATGAAATTTTAAATTTAAATTTAAATTTAAATAAAAATATTTTTAAATAATATATTTAATAATGTAAAATTTAAGAGTATACGATTGAATTAAAAATTAAGTTCTCAACATATCCATAAGAAAAGAATGCCGCGTGGGCTCATATAAATCTTTTGTTAACCTACACAAGAAGGGGTTCAACGAATTGGCTACGCAAGCGATGTCGTCAATTGACCCAAAAATAACACTGTAAGAAAAGGACAAAGAGAAGTGCCTTGTTACCTGAAGTTGGAATTAAACGTGTCGAGGCCACTAACACGACACTTTCATAATTAAGCGCTTTTTGCTCGAATAGGATGTTTCCGTCCAATATCAACAGTTTTCCAAAAACGATAAAGTCGTGAATTTCCATGTTTTGCTTTTACAGGTCAAATTCTTTTTCGTGTGGGATATCGTGGAAGCCGGTGTTTGTGATTTGGACTCACTGCCGACTACAATAAACTAGTAAAACTTACACAGTTTATGTGTGGTGTGTTTATAAAAAATTATATATTTTTTAATTATAATAAAATGTAAAAATTATAATATTTTGTAATATTTCAATAATAAAATAAAACCTTCTAATTACATATTTTAAAAAAACGATAAAAAGAAAAAATTGTAGGCAATAAAAAAAATTTAAATGAATGGGAAATTTTATGTTAATTTAAAAAGAGAGAAATGATTTAAAGTAAGGGGTGGAGAAGGAAAAGAGAAAACTAATTGTATTTTAATTTATTTATGTAAGACCAGAAGAGAGGTATATATTAGTGAATTTATTAAATTGACTGAAGTTAACTATTGTAAGAGATAGAACCATAATAGTATAAATATTTAGCTATGAAACAGAAAATAATAAAAGACTTGTGGTTGGTGCACACCCCATAAATGTGTATATAAAATCTCGAAAGTATAATTTATCTAATAAACACATAAAAGCTATATTTTATTCATACAAATATTTAAAATATATTGCATGTTTGTTAATTTGTTATCATTATTAATATGTGAAAATATATTATCACATGACTCATCGTCTCATTGACGCTATTATTATTATTTTTTTGTAGCAATTGGGTTAGGCCAATTCCAAGACAAGTGACAAGTGATTTAAACTTGTCCTATAATTTATTTTTACCAAACTTGCATTTGATAAAAAAATCAAAAAATCCCATTGTTTTAAGTGTTGAAAATCGTAAAATAGTTTCCAACTATTTGTTTGGCAAACTTCTTTTTCAAGTGTTTGCATGCATGTCTATGATGGATGATGCAACAACTTTCTTGAGCACTGGTTAAAAGTATGTGGCAATTAGGCATACCTCAGTCTTAATTTAATGCTGAACAAGTTCTCTTGAATGGTTATTTGTTCAACAATTTCAGCAGTGGAAATTGTACTTGTTTTCAAATAATAAATTGATGTCTTAATTTTTTTAAGAAAAATTGAATATGTTATTACTGTCGACTGCTTATTAAGGTAAACAGTTTTTACATATTGGTAAATAGTGTACATTCTATGTAGATGCATATTTATAAAAAAAAAAAAAACTATTGATTATAATATATAGAAAATAAAATTATTATATTTTTTAGAATTTAAATAATACGAACAACATTATTTATAGATTAAAATTATATTTGATAGTCGTGTAAAAGAGAGAAAAGAATTAGAGGTGAGAGTAATTAAAAAAAAAAGAAAAAAAATACAATTTTTACCGAGGAGAAGAGAAAAGAGTTAAAACGTAAGACCAAATAAAGAAAATAAAAATAAAGGGAATAAGGATAATTTAATAATCTAACATTAAATACCAAAAGTCAATTATAAACCTTTCGTGCTTAATCATATAAATTATAATGGAGTGCACTCGATGCGTATGCCAATATTAAAATTTAATATCTTGATTTCTTTGCTCTAATTTTTTATTAGTTGATACTTTTTGCTGAAACAATTAATGTTTAATTTGAATAAAAATTTTAAAAATGACAATATACTTTTGGTATGAAAAGAATTAATACGTTGGTGGTAGAAAAAAGTCATTCTTGATGAAAATCAATTTTCTCCATAAATAATTGGAATTTGTAATCTGTATTTCTGTTTTTGTTTGAATTGAGGTGGCCCCCCCCCCCCCCCCCCCCTTTTAATGGTTTTTCCTCTAATAACTTGCTAGATGCCTTTCATTCCCAATGAAAAGATTTTGAGTGGCAAGCAGTTTCCACGTCAGCATTATATAATTTGTTTTTTCGTGATTAATTAAGTTTTCATTTGTTAGTTTTATTTAAAAAATTGGAAAGTGGCTATTTTTTCTAATTAGCCCTTTTCCCTTTTGTTTGTATATTAAAAGAAATGAGCCTATTTTTCTAATTACACTTTTGGTAATAAAAACACCTCGTGTCCTTAATTAATATATAGTATTAGATAGTATAGGCTTAGAATAGTTATGTCCAAAGTTTCCTACCAATTCACTTATGTTATATATATTTATATCCAATACTAAAAGTATTTGTAGAGTTATAAAATATTGAAATTTTATTTAAACAAATTGAAATATCTGGATATATAAAATTTAACTTGAAGTTTACAGAATAGTGATAATGATAATTTGTAGTTAGTACAATCAAAATTGGAAGAGTTTATCGTGATCTTTAAAATAAATGGATAATTATTTGTTGGGTTTTAAATGAGCTAAAGAAATTTTTATTTTACTTTTGAACCTTGTAAATTCATCATTTAATAAATTCCATCAAAATTTAATTAATTAAACATATAATCCAACAAAATTTCATTTAATTTCAAATTTAAGTTCTTTTTCTTATATACATACGCAAACATTCAAAAATTTAATTATTAAATATATGTCCAACCAAATCAATGTATACACTCATATACTCACACACACACACGCACATGTGTATAATCACCTTAAAATTTAATTATTATTTTTATATAATATTACAACATCATCACAACAACCCTTTCAGGGGTTTCTTAGGACTGGTTCGTTCATATAATTTCACACAAACTCAAATCTTAAATTTTTTGTTCTATAAAAAATTTACACTTAAAAATAATTTAAATCTCAATAAAATTTGTGTTGTTGTTATCCACCTACAAAACCTTAAACCAAACAAAGCAAACTAAAAGTAGTGTTTAGATAAGTTTATAAGTTTTTCAGATCATCTTATAATATATTTAGAAACTCGTAAGCTCATTCAGGGTGTTCGGATAAATTTTTAAATGAAATGCGTTATAAATTTTTAAAATAAGATATTTACAACTTATAAACTCCTTAAAAATAAAAAGGTGTTTGGCTAAAATTTATTTTTTTATAACTTATAATATCATGTAATTTATAAAATATTTTTACAACTTATAAACTCATACATCTTATTTTTAAAATAAACTAATAAAGTATTTGATAAGATCATCTTATAAGTTTTTTATTAAAATTTATAACTGTAGTCGATTATAAATTTTTGATATAATGATAATAAAAATAAATTAAATAATATTAATAAAATATAATTTAGAGATATTTATATTATTTTTATATATAAAATTAAGTAATTTATAAGATTTTTAAAAATAAATTATAAATAATTAATTTAATTTTAAGGAATTTATAAGTTCAAAACATTTATTTTTAGAGCTTATAAAAAGTTCGTAAATTTTAAAACATTTTATAAGATGTTTTAAAAAGTTTGTAAGCTCGTCTAAAACCCCTCTAAATTGATTTTTTTATAATTTATTTTTAAACATCTTATAAATTATATATTAAAAAATAAATTAATATCTTGAACTGTATTATACTAATAATATTTAACTTATATTTATCATTATTATATTAAAAAAATTATAATTAACTATAAATAAATTTTTACAAAATTTTATCCAACACACTCAATTAATTTATTTTAAAATAAGATATATACACATGTGATTCAATAAATTATTTAAAATAAATTCAGCAAAACCCCCTCTAAATCTACAAGCCAAAGCCCATTAGGAGATATTGCAATAATGCTTGGGCCCAAGTGAGAGCAACCCAACCCCAGTGGCTTCCACAGGCCCGTATCACGTGACTGATGAGGAGCCCAGCCCTTGGCAGGTCAAATCCACTGGAATCTCAAGACGTAATCCAATCACACGTGGATATTTCCTTAATCTCTTGAAATTGGGTCGATCATCTGAAATTTTATAGGCCCAATTACAAATATTCCAATGCATTTTATATTGACTCTGGTTGTTACGCGTCATGGCTAAATTATGCTGTTATTAGTATTTTTATAGGCGCATCGCCTTATATGTTTATTCTTTGCTCTATAATTCAGGTTATCGTGTAATCAACAGTGGTAAATATGATTTATTTCATCATTAAAACCGAGTTTTTTAAACAAGTCGAGTGGCCAAGAATTTTAATGAGCGAGCTCAAGCCAAGTTACTTAAATGAATCCAAGTTTAATTAAAATAATTAAAAAATTACTGCGTTTTGGACAGGTTGAGGTCTGATTATCTAAGCCTTTTTGTTAAAAAGCCATTTGCAAAGGTCATTGAATCAAAGCACTCAGATTATATTTCTGTAAATAATATTTTATATTAATTTACTTTAACCAATGACACACTCACTTAATTTATGGACTGCACGTGAGAATTAGAATTAGTAGAAACTATTTATTTATTTTTTTTTGTGTAAGTTTATATATAAATTGTGAAGTTATTGTATTTTAAATAATAGATATAAAATTGTTTATAAAATATTAATTTTTTTTTAAAAAAATAAAAGAATTTAAAAAGATAGAAAATTGAAAAGAAAATATAAATAAATGCAACAAGTTAAAGAAAAAGGATGGAAAAAATCAGAAAAAAGGTTAAACAAAGTAGTTGTGTAATTTTTCGTTGCACATCTAAAAATTTTATTTTTAAAGTAATATAGTGTAAATATAAGCTAAAAATTAAAAAAAATAACAAAACAAAAAAATATTTAAAAAATCTGGAAAGATAGGAAATTCGGTAGTAAAATACAAATAAAAATAATTAATCAGTGAAAAAGAAAAATGATAAAAATAAAAAAATTTAACATAAAAGACATTTATAGAATTTTACTTTACAAATGGATAATAACATAAAACTAGATAAATTAGAAAGTGAAAATTAAAAAAAAAAAAAAAAGAAAAAGAAAAAGAAAAAGTTGCACTCACAAAACCTTGGACAGACGAGTCTTTATGGAACCTATTCCTGTTTCGAGAATCCTACGTTTACCCATGTAGAATTCGTCCAGAATTCAGACCAGATTCAATCCACCCAAAAGTCTACGCAGGCAAACTTCCTATTCGGATTGGTTTCCCATAAAGAATCCCTGTCTCTTACAGTGTCGATGCCAATCGGAGCAGACCTCTGTCGGATCACAAGTATATAAGCTTTTCCGAGGTCCAACGGTCTGTATTCTTGCTGCACAGTAGCTATTTAGAGCTGCTTCCGGCGTTTCCCAACCCTTTGCCGCTGCCGAACTGCGATTTCGGTCTCGGACATGGCTTCCGACGGGTTTCGGCCGCTGGACGAGAAGTTACTAGTGGAGTACTTGAAGGCCACTCCGTCGCTTGCGGAGAAGCTGGGCAACGAGTTCGATAAGCTGGAAATCAAGGAAGTAGGCGATGGGAATCTCAACTTTGTATACATTGTTAGAAGTCCATCGGGTTCTTTCGTCGTCAAACAGGTGGATTGGTTGATTTTGTCTTCAATGTGGTTTGCCCCTTTTACTCTTCGATTGCACCCGTGATGTCAAATTAACTGTGCGATAGTTATTTTGATGATCTAAGTGGGGAACTCGCTCCATTATCTGATCACTTGCGAGATTTATTTGTATATGCATTTAATGATTTCCGTTGTAGAGTTTTTGAATATTGCTGTCGCATTCAAACGTGATTTTCTTATTTGGGACTCGAATTATCCGCCATCGATATACGTTGGTCTGGATACATCCTGTACAAGCATACGTGATTACAGTGAACTTGGAGGATATATAAGTCTTTCTTGAGTTAGTGTTCTGTTATTATGGCTTTTCTAGTTTATGACTTTTCTAGGGGCACAGAATGAAGATTTTATTAACATATACAAAGCATTGACATCGAACTATCTCACGAGTGAGACTTTATGATCAGGACTTTGTTGTCGCCTTAATGCTAAGATAAATACAAATGTCCTCACTGAAAAATGACAGAGGTGGACCTTGTGCAGTAATAATATTAAAGCAGCTATGTATTGTCATGGAAACTTATTACATATAAATCACATATTACTCTTGCTGCTTTTAAGGATAACTTCTAATTTTATTCGTTTTTATACTGGTTATAATCTACAGGCGCTTCCTTACATTCGTTGCATAGGGGAATCGTGGCCAATGACAAAAGAACGTGCTTATTTTGAAGCAACAACTTTGCAAGAACATCGTCGCTGGTGTCCAGATCATGTTCCGGAGGTTTACCATTTTGACAGGACTATGTGTTTGATTGGCATGTGCTATATTGAGCCACCTCATATTATCTTAAGAAAAGGATTGATTTCTGGGATTGAGTATCCTTTACTTGCGGAACATGTGTCAGAATACCTGGCTAGGACACTATTTTATACTTCCCTTCTTTATCTGACCACTACCGAACATAAAAGTGCAGGTAAGCAAATTGCCCTGCCATGAATTATCTTATGAATATATTTCTAAGTACATCTTATTTCTGCAATCTTGATTTGAAAAGATTGTTTCTGATGATCATCTTGGACGGTATTGACAACACAATCATAAACACGACACATAAGCATGATGATAAGCTTGCACACTCCCATTTCTTTTCATGCGTGTTACTGTAGACTTTTGTTGATCCTGAACAATCTGTCTATTTTTACTAATATTTTGTGGCCTTCACATCCCTTATTTCCAAAGTAGCAAGTACCTATCTGGGAACTCACAGCCCATTCCATACTTTTCAATTTGTTGTTCAGTCCTTCATGTATTTACTTTTCCTCACATAAATAAGATTCAACCTTGCACTGCATCTCTTACATACGCCTTATCATGCAAGTCAGAAAAGCATGCTTGGTTGACTTGCACATTTCTGCAGAATTTTTGGTCATAAATTCAAATCAGAACTGACATTTTCCTTTCAAAGCAATCTTGTTTCTTAACAAATTCTTTGACTCTGATCTTATCTTATTTTTCAGTTGCTAAGTTTTGTGGAAACGTGGAGTTATGTAGACTTACGGAACAGGTTGTCTTTTCGGACCCATACAAAGTGTCTGAATTTAACCATTGGACAACTCCATTCCTTGATGCCGATGCCGAGGCAGTTCGAGAGGATAATGTTTTGAAGCTTGAAGTTGCTGAACTGAAATCTAAGTAATATGTCTTCAATATTTCTTATGCCTTCTATGGTGTGGGCATGTGGTTTTTCTGACAGTTGTTATGCATTTTTCCGTCCAGATTTTGTGAGAGAGCCCAAGCTCTTATACATGGTGATCTCCATACAGGTTCAATCATGGTTACTACAGATTCAACTCAAGTGATAGATCCTGAATTTGGATTCTATGGGCCTATGGGATTTGATATTGGAGCTTTTATTGGTAACCTGATTTTAGCTTATTTTGCACAAGATGGACATGCAGACAAGGAGAATGATCGTAATGTATGTGCATTTCGCATATATTCGCACCAATTTTAAGTCATATTTAACTATACCCTCTTAGTTTATTACATTAATTCTATGCTTCACTTAAAAAAAAAAATCAAATCATGTGCACTTTCTTATCATCATTTACTCGTTTATTTCTCTTTCTCTCTTCTTTAACCTCTTAAAATGACATTTTTAGTCTTTGTTTTGGGTTTTAATATTTTCTGTTGACTGCTTTCCATTTTCAATATTCTATGGAGTGATGGTTTTCAGTTGATTGGTGCATGTTATATTGGTATTTAGGTTGCAGCTGTAATCTCTTATGTGAGTGAACCAAGACTTTTCTTTTTTGTGGTGGAGTGGTGAGTTTGGGTGGGCGGGTGCGAAAACTAATAACTAGTATAGCTCCAAAACCTGACATGTTAATTGTAACAAAGTAAAATTGACATGTCTCTGTGAAATTCAAATTATGCAGTTTATGATAAATTTTTTTGGGCGGAAACTAGCCCTGTTCACCAGCTTCTACTGTGTGTTAGACTCAGACCGTAGGATGAATGATTCCAAAATCCCTAAAGCTTTTTTTTTTTTTCCTTCCTTTGAGAATTACTTCCTATAGTTATTAACATAATTGAGGTTTCAACAAAATGTTTTTCCGGGTATGAAGTAACAAAAACATTTTCATAATCTGGGATATATTAGCTTTATCTGTAATCTACATATTACTTTTGCTTTGAAAATTTTCGATAAGATTTTGCTATTAGGAAATGCATGCATGCACTTGTTGCGAAATTAGCTATTTTTGTATAATTTATTTTGAGAAAACTACTGCTAATAAATTTTTTGTTAAATAATACTAATATACTCATAATCCAGGTATATAAGAAGTGGATTTTGAAGACAATATCAGATACTTGGATCCACTTCTATGGAAAATTTACTGCTCTTTGGGATGAACACAAGGATGGTCCTGGGGAGGCTTATCTTCCAGCTATATATAATAATCCTGAACTCCAGTTAATGGTCAAGCAAAAGTATATGGAGGATCTTTTCCATGATAGCCTCGGATTTGGTGCTGCCAAAATGATAAGGTTTTATAGCTTTTCCCCTTTTATAAGCTACAGTCTTTGTGGATTAGTATATTGATATTTGTGCTTTTTTAACTCTTATAAAATATTGCAGTCACCTTAATGATATAATAATTTTCAAAATACCTTTACCCTGACATGGAATCACGGATCAGCCACTGTGATAACTATTCTTTGTTCACAAGTCCAGGCTTATGATTTTAAATCTGATGTTCCTTCGCTTTTAGTTCGATTCAGTCCTGGATTTAGTGAAGAATATGAAAAAAAAAACCCATGAAATTGATTTTCTGTTTTACTACAAGAGTCAATTCAGGAATTTTGGATAAAATTCAACATGATGAAATACGGGACTATGTTCAGTCCTGGATTTTCTGAAGAATGAAATTGCTATTACTTGTTACAATAATATTCAAATCTGGAAATGTGGACAAAAATAAACACCACAGAAAAAAAACTATACCTATAGATTGGTAAATTGCCTTTCTGACTTATATTCATAGTTGCTTTGGTGTCGTATATCTCTGGTTGCCACTTATCTTGAAGTTCCTGAGCAGTTGAGTTAGTCTAATTTTGTCCTGGTCTCTTGTTTTAAATGCCCCATTTGTGGGAGTAGAAAATGACAAAGGCTTTGGGTTGATTTGCAGGAGAATCGTTGGGGTGGCTCACGTTGAAGATTTTGAATCGATCAAAGAACCCAGCAAGCGTGCAGACTGCGAGCGCAAAGCTCTGAACTTTGCCAAGACTCTTCTAAAGGAGAGGAAAAGATTCCATAGTATAAGTGAAGTTGTTTCTGCAATTGAGCTAGTTAACGCATGAATTACAATTGTGAGCTCTGTGATTTTATATATTGTCTTTGAAACTATGCCATAATACCTCCTATCCATATTCTGACGCAATGGACGGTGAATTTTTATTGTTCAACTTTTGTTTTTCCTTTTGGCCTACTGAAATTTGATGATTTCCAGCTTGCAACTTTTTTCTTCAGTTGGTTCTGCTCTCAATAGCTACTCTCCCCTGCCCATTCTTGGCTGCTTTGTCATCTTATTGAACAATTTCATGTCATGTTCACCTGATTCTGGATCTTGATGAAAGTTGTGTTACATCTTAACAACACAAATGATATAGTTTATGAGACTATGTACCTAATACATTTGTAACGAGTGCTTAAAATGATGATACGTACCATTATATTATAAAAATGATCAATCACGTTTTGTCATCTATAAAATAATGACACATGTCATTATTTAAATCACTTGGTGTAAATATATTGGATGCTTAGTTAGATGAGGTTCGCTTTTATTTTCTTTCTTCCAGCTATCAAACTATATAAGCATTAGCATTATTGTGAGATTGATTGAAATACTTTGTAAAAAGTTTAGGAAATTTCACATCCATTACCCTTGATATTTTTCTAAAATTACAGATATCTTCTCATTTTTCATGAAACACATTATCCTCCAAAAACGTTACAATTGACTAAAAAAGGGAGGGGGTATCTGTAAATCTTCTGCAATTTGTTAAGTTCGGCTGTAATGTTTTTTAAAAAATCAGTGGATGATGGTAATTTATTGCTATTTTTAATTTCATTTGAAGTTAAGGATAGCGGATGTAAATGTTTCAAAGGTTTATGTATCATATCAACATTAATAAATGGAAGAGCATTGATAAAAACAAGCACTTTAAACCTTCGTATAGATGATTATTATTGTAGTTTATTCATCAGCCTCCCTGCCTCAATATAATTGGCACATTTATTATACACATTAGCGACGTTGTCCCTAATTACTTAGCATATTTAGCTTTGTAGTCCTGCCAGAGCTGATCCACTGTCTTCCCCAGCAGCTCCACAAAGTAATTGTTGCTATAGCCACTTCTCATCTTCTTGTTGAGTTCAGCAACAAACCCGTTTCTCAGGCCATTGCAGTAATCCAGAAACCTGGCTGTAACGTCGTACCCTTGATCCCACCGGTCGCCTTGCCCGGGCCCAACCCAGTGGCTCGGCGCATAGCCAGCCTTGAGCCTCACGAAGTCGGCAATCCCTTCAGTCAGACCGCCCGGCGCCTGCCCGTTGCCGTTCCACTGCCAGATGTGGGTCATCTCGTGGTATAGAACACCGGCAAACTCCTTCTTGACGTCTCCGGAGTATCCTTGAATGTACCTGCACCAGGCATTGAGATTGATGGTAACTGGTATTTCTCCATACTCTACGTACGTGTGTGTGTTAAAAATGGGTTTGATCATCGAATTGAAAAAAAATAAATTATTGGTTTAAAGGTATTCAATTGATAGTTCAACTGCGCTCGAATTGGGGACTTTACTTTTATATTATAAATATTAATTTATATTCTCAAGATACATCAAATTACAAATTTTTAAAACATTCTTGAATTTAATTTTAAGCATTTTATGTTAGTGTTAATGGTTAAGTATAAAGCATTAATAGAATAAAAACATTCACAAAAATAAAAATTTATTCAATAAACAAAAACGTAAGAGCATTCAACAAAATGACATATTATTGAAATTGTTTAATCAAGATCGGGTAGAGATTAAATAAAGTCCTATGTATTCAATATGTGTTGTCTAGGTCAAACACCATTGGACATTTCTAAAGACTTTGTTTGAATCATGAAATCTTTTGCACGAAAGATAACTACTGGAGAATAAAAAGATGAAAATTGAATTAAAAACGAGAAAAATATTTACTTATCAATTTGGACATTTTGATTCTCATGAACCATGATGATTTACTTAATTTACTAGTTTTATTTCGCTAAATTTTATTGTAGTTTCGTTTTCAAACCTCATTCAAACCAATTTATTTTTTATTTTTTATTCATCAATCAACTGCATGGTTCAACTTTGTTCTTTAAAACACTTAAACTGACGATCCGATTGAACCCAATCGACAACATGACAAATGCATACGCACCTGGCGCTGACATGAATCTGGTCGTTGACGGCATACGCCACGCCATCCATGTCATCGATGAATAAGCTCACTGTCTGCACATCTTTCCTGTCAGCCTGGGAGTTCTGCTGGAAAGTCCTCCAGATGAACTCCGTGGAGGCTTTCATGGTTTGAAGACTGTATTGGTGTCCAACATCTCTCTCAAACCGGGCACCGCCGGCGGTATTGGCGGCGTTGTTGGTGACGGTGTATTCAACGGCCACGATGCCCTGCACACACAAAAGGATGGCCAGAGAAGAGATGGTCAAGACTAAGTTTGCCATTCTTAATTTGACACGTTCTTACGCTGGGGGAAGTTGCATGGGGATGTTATATAGGCTAAAAGGGCAGACTTTTCATGGTTTGCCCAGTCAATGAACCTATGTTGTTGTGGAAATGCCGTTGCCAGAATTAATGGCAATGTCATAACATGACTTTCCCTTGAGCCGACTTGCTTTTGGGAAGGATAAACATAAAGAGACTAGGCAAGAATTAATAATTAATTCCATGTACAGTGAGACCAGTTAGATATTTCCTGTGATGGGAGCTTAATTAGTTGATATAAATTTGGGCAATAGACGTTTGCGTGTTGGATTTTACTTGAATTTTTATTTGTATTGGATTATGAGTGTTCATTTTATTTTGTTGCGCTGTATCTTCTTAACTAATAAATAATGTGTTTATTTGACCATGTGAGATAATGAGAAAAAAGAGAGAGACTATGTTTATTTTCAAAATTTGGAGTCAGAATACAAACACTAAATTATTACACTTTTTAATTTTTATACCTATTTTATTTACACACAGTTTTTTGAAATAAAAATATCTAAATATATATACATATATATTAAAATTTAAAAATAAATTATTACACTTTTAATTTTTATATCTCTCTTGCCATCATACAAGTTTTGAAACAAGATTATCTAATAACACATGTTAAAATTTAAAAACAAATATTGTCTGCGGAAAAAGTGGGGCGATGGAGGGGAAAAGTAAAACCTGATTGAAACTTTGTAAATTTTGTGAAAATGGGCAGAGGGGACAAAAGGAAACATACCATACTTATACCTAATCGGACAAAACACCTATTAGTTAATGAATGGAGTTTGATTAAATTGACAAATTCATATTGCAATCAAAAATCGAAATTGGATAGTGTTAATTAATGAGTGCACTTCGTTTTAATCTTTGAACACCTTGTGAAAGTTTTACATGCATAAAGACATCATATCTGGAAAAATATACTACTTGTTGAAACTTCGATGATTAATGAAAAACAACCTAATTCCACCGCCACTCTAGAGTCCAATGTTGACAATTTGTTTTACACATATTTTAGGCAGCCTAACACCGACAATTGCAATTATTTCCTGCCAAAGTCTGGAATTTGGACCTGCAAACACCCTGGCGGTTTGAACTTTCTTTGTCCTCACTCCTCAATATATCTAGAAATATCTATTACTTTTAATTTTGATAAATGGTGGATGCTCGTCTCCATTTACGAAATAAGAAATAAAATTTATTTTTTAAAAAAAAATTCTTCATTTTTGTACACAAAACCTTAATTAGAAAATTATTAAATTTAATAAATTTTTTATAACGAAATGGGAAATCAAATTTAAATTTAATGCCACCCTTAATCAGGTACTACAAAACCACATCTCATCACTCGTATCTCCATACAAAAGTTAGAACATATACAACTCAAAAAGAAAGACTATTTTTGGATTTATATATTAGCAAAGGATGAAATTGAATGCAAAAAGTGAGAATGAACAAAAAACAGAGGTTATTTTGATACATATTTAAATATATTGGTGGGACAAAAATTTTCATAATTATGGCTCCAAACAAACTGTTAATATATAGAGCATATATCAACGATACTCACTACAACAAACTTATATTAGAGATATCCAATAAAAAAAATCATGTGTAGCCACCTATCAAAAGCCCAACCAAACCATCGTGGAAGCTATAACATTCTCCTTTACGCAATACACACACATTTTTGTGCAATATAACCCTTACCTCAAGCTGTTACTAAAATACATGTTCATTCACACTTTAAGCACCAAGTGCTTAAACTATTGAATCTCCTTGAGTACTCATACATGAGTCCCACTCTCGTTTTGATATCATTTTTATTACGAGCCAGATGCAGTGCCTACAAAATCGATTGTTTCAAAACAAAGTCACCCACAATCCAAATTAGTCCAAGACACTTTCCAACCAATGTGGATGTTGTAAGACAATAAAAAATGCAACTTCACTTTTTTCTGTGGGCTACCACATTTTCTAAAGGGGGCACTGCGTATAGATATAACTTACAGGACTCACAGAAACGAAGAGCTGCAATGGAGAAGCTACTGATCATCCTGTCATTGTACATCAAACACCTACTAATTGACCTTCTTCAAACACTAGTTGTGTGTCATTGTGGAGTGGACACTAGTCTGGGCAAGCAATCAATTGCTGTAAAATTCTTCCCGTTGCGCATGTTAGCTGGTAAATGAGCGTCACAAATACAGGGTTTTCAGGAAATATTGAACAACATGGTGACATACTACTGGTTTCTAACCAGCAATGTCGGTCTTCATTATATTTAAACATCATATTTATTGGGCGTCTAAACTAAAGAACAATGTGGATCCCCGGCCATCCATTCCAATATAAGGTATTCTGACTTGGAATTAGTCTAGATACTTGCTCATTTAAATTAAACATTAGCACAATAAACAAAAACTCATGACATTAATATCATTTTCCATCACCTTATCATCAACAGATAAAACTTTAAATTCATGTCATAAATTTTACTTCTACATCTGCCATGACACGTGTTACATTAACAGCTTGCTGGTGACATCATTTGTCTTTTCTCTATAACAAGTTAACCTTTCAGATGATGCAGCAATTCATACTGTACCAACAGCAGATTGAGGCAAAGATTATAGTAATCAAAGTCATGCAAAACAAAAGACTTAGACTTCACGCAACACGATTTAACCAATATTAATCTGCATGCTTGTCCTAGGAATTACATGCCCTGCTGGCAGGAGACCTTTTAAAGACAAAGCAGTTTAAATAATTTTCCTCTCCAGACACCTTAGATGAAGAAGTAAATCTATACAAGATACATCTGACCATACAAAGAAAAGCAAGAGTAGAATAGAATTTTTTGCCCTATGACTCACTGATTAGAGATTGACATCGGGCCACATTCAGCAATCAAGTGAATTTACTTTAACCTAGCACAAAAGCTGGTTTGCACCATGCTGGATAAAATTATATAACCATCCACTTTAAACCCATTCCCTATCCCACACCCAACAAAAGAGAATAAAAATAATGGAATCCTATTAGATGTAAGTTTTTTCCTGTTGTATCTTTCTGCACCAAGGCCACAAGCCCCAAAGATTAAAAAGGAAAATCGCTTCATGTTTCAGTTGGAAGTTCTTTTCTTTCAGATACATTGGGCATGATGCTCAGTGAAGTAATGGCTTACCTATGACATTGGGCATCATGGCTTGATTCTTGATGCTAGAAAAGCATGCAGTAACCAGCATGGAGATTTCCTTCATCCTCAGTCAACGAGATCCACTGAATCCTGGACAAACTTATACTACTCAAATGGGATGTTAAGCGTTCCTCCGTATTTTTCACCCACCAATGCCTGTTAGGATTGAATTTCAAAGAACGCAGGTAAGGGGACCTGTATTAAGTAAGAAGAAGATGGAAGTTCTGAAAATCCAGACGATGCCATGGTTGCTATCATTGTTTTCTTCTCTTTGTGCATTGGGGGTGGGTGCAGGGTGATAACAAAGTTAGGAATGCAAGTAAGCAATGGAACCTGCAAGTGAGGAAGAATGATGTGGTAAACTTTTAAGAAAAACTCAGACCTGCCAGTTAACCTGAAAGAGAAGAATAAAAAGTCATCAATGAAAAGATAGACCCAAAAAGAAAATTGTGGAGATACAACTTTTAAGTTGACAAGTGACGTGTCATAAGTCATACATGTACAAAGCTCTCATAATGCTAAAAGAACTGGGATGCATCAAACAAACATAGAAAATGAATTTCACATTTTCATTATGGCAGGAAAGAGAGGCATTATATCAGCATACCACAAGTCATTATGAAAAATCCAGAAAATCACACATTTCCCCACATATATCTCATGTCATTCTACAGAGTCAAGGGAAATCGCAAGATTCCAATACAGCTGGACATACCAGTGGGGAAAAAATGTAAAATAAAAAAAAAATAGATTCTCAGAAGCACAATTCGTGAGAACACATAAAAAATTGAGCAAACTATCTGTTAAAGTCTACCACCCGGACAGTGCAACTATACAGCATAAACTACAAATCAATCAAATTGTGTTTGTGGTGACATTGTTCCCTGCTCTAAAGAAAGTTCAAATGTTACTAAAGAGCTAGAGCATATCATAACTGATCTTCAAGATTAATCTCCATAGAGGATCCTTAGTGTAAACTACAAAACGTTTTTCAATTATTCTTTATTTTCTGCATTAGGTTTATGCAGTTCAATTAGATGGTTAAGAAACCTTATTTACGTAATGATGCTGGGCCCCCCAATGACATTCAAGAAAAAACCATCTTCACACATACTAATATCAAACTCCAATTCGATTTTCCTCAAAGTGATATTAAGCTAGCACAATTACTGTTGAGAATAGCTTGCAGCCATCAAGAAAAGCTTCCACACAACACACTTTGGGAAAGAAAGTGCACCGAGGAAACTAGAAAAAAGCGGATATCATCACAGATGCAAGATTGCCATGATAAGCATTTTGTTTGATACACTTACCTTCTCAAAAGGCACATGCACAAATAAATCTCCTCTATATCTGTTGTAATTTTGAGATCTACATATTGCTTGAAAAGGTCACAAAGCCAACTAACAGCAACATCAAATCTGTCAGCATCAAACGCTATGGGTGGAAATGTCCCAGGTATCATATGTTGCAGTAGAGAAGACAAACAACCACCATATCCAGACTGGTACATCTTTGCAAAATTATGCAACATGCTGCAGCTGCTGATTTTGAACTTCTCAACCCACTTTGGAGGACTTCCAGTCCAAAGGTCATTTAACTGGGAAGCTTCGAACTCAGTCTTTTTATTTATTGGAATACTGGAAGTACCTTTAATAAATTCTGGTTCTCTGTGCTGGGGAAGAAGCTCAATTATGTCTTTTCTCATCTCATCAGGAAGTTGTCGCAACACAGAGCAATCTACTTGACTTAGAGATGAGGGCATTAAATTTCTCAGAGAAAATGAAGAAGCCTCATCAAGAATAGCAGATGCTTGCTCACCACCCTGCATTTACCACAAGAGATGCATAATTTCATGAGCTGGAAAAAATAAGGGAAAAATATCAAGTTAAGGCAAAGCTAAGTAAAAATGTCAACAAAATACTATCACACCTGCAATACTTTGCACCTAAAGGAAACTCCATAGATAAAAATTGAACATGTATACAAGATAATCTTAAAACATCATCACAGTCCTTCCAAACATAAAATGTAAGAGTGCAGCCCATACCTTCTTGGTCTCAGAAGCTACTGTATTTGATTCAACAAGATGGGCAGGATGATATCCTATTTCCTTAACTGCTACACCTAAATCGAAAATCAGTACATCCATGAAGCGCCTATAAAGTTTAAAAAAGAAAAATGTTATAAATTGAAATATTTACCTTCACCATTTCTCGGTGATGCAGCATTTTCAATATCTGCACCAATGGTTTTGCTTTTATTTTGGGAAATGAAATCTAATAATTTCCCACCATACATCTCATTAATTTCTGAAACCACTTCAGGAGGAAGGGACTCTATAACAGACACATCAAGATCTAGAAGAGGAGGGAGGCCTGCAATCTGGGAAACTACAATTCCAGAGCTGGAGAGGCTGGCACTGGTTTCAATGGAACATCCCGCTATATTGGAGCATGACTGATCTGAACCTTTCCTACCACTTAGTCTCTGAGAATCTAAAATCAAGTAATGATTACCAACTCAGAATGTGAATATGTAATGAAAACATCAAGAGCAATCTCAGAAAAAGTCTCAAATATGCATAGCTTATCTACCCCCAATGATAAGGTTTTACTTCTATAATGTTAGTGTAAGTGTATTACTAGAGAATAACTGAATATATTTAGGTTGATTTGGTATATATTGTGTTACCTAGTCTAAGTTTGAGAATATTTTATTTCCTATTTTGTAGGATTAGTTTCATAGCAAGTAGGTTTCAAATTTTGATCTATTCGTACCTATCCCATACTATAAATTGTGACTTTGCTTTAGTAATGAAATATGGTTCGATTCTTCCAAATATTTTGCTTAACAATTAGTTCAAGACTAAAGAAATACATGGAAAATGTATCAACTAAAAGTGATATTGCACTTTCTTCCCAACTTGGCCCTGAATCCGGGGCCTAGTAAAACTGGCAAATTCACCAGAGGGTTGAGTCTTGCAGTGGAATGTCTGTTTTCTGGATGAGAGTTATGATGCAAAGGGGAAATGGATTAAAGGAGGTT
Organism: Avicennia marina; assembly: GCA_019155195.1. Taxonomy (NCBI): domain Eukaryota; kingdom Viridiplantae; phylum Streptophyta; class Magnoliopsida; order Lamiales; family Acanthaceae; genus Avicennia; species Avicennia marina. Next base: position 1,312,366 of record JACDXK010000032.1, read on the forward strand.
AAGTCACAGCTTTTGTTGTTAAATGGGGCTAGAAGAAATAATGATAGAAGTAAAGGGAAAATGACTATGACAGAAACAGCAACCAGAATTTAGTACTAGAGTTTATACATGGAACAAGAGATAGAAAATCAAAAGTCATTGTCCCGTTTCCTTCAAATCAACAAGTAAAATGAAAATGAAGCAGGATGACATAAAAGCTGATCTAAAACTGTTACAATAACTTCAGTCATTAAGATGATATTTCCTTCATGGTGCCCATTTTTAAGGAATTGCATATAAACAATACAAGGTTTAACCCGGGTGCCAAGAACACTAGCAGGCTGAATTCTTCTGAACCTCCATCGTATAGCAGACTTCATGGAAACCAATCAGACAAAACTATAACCACCTTTCTGCAGGTATAAAATTACCAAAAGTACCGCCTAAATCTACAAAATAGTAATTAACACTAAGAGCAAGTGACCGGAATATCATCAATTACCAAGAAAAAACTTCGTACTCAACTTCAGACCCATGGATTCAATCATAGGACACTTAAAAGGGAAATTGCCCAAGCAACAGAATTCATGTCAAATCACAGATTGCAGACAATCTCATAATGTAAAGTTCTAGATTAGGCCTTACAGAGCAAACTTAAAAAGAAAGGAAAAACAAATATTGAAGCTGAATAATATGCTAAGGTAGCATTCTACATTGGGGTAATATAGAACAAATAGAGTGCTAGCATCACCTGAATCACCATAGTTGGACAGACCGCCTATTTCATTACATGTTCTGGCCTTTGCTGATCTCGAGACAAGCCATGGAAGGATGGAATTTCTTCTGTGAACTTCTATCCAAAAGTAAAGCAATAAATAATCAAAAAGAGGAAAAGCAGTAGATATCTAGTCAAGGAATAAACAAGTAGGCTACATAGTTCCAAGAGTAGATTTCAACATATACCTGAGTTGCTATCATCAGCACCTTCAAGTTTGGAGACCTGCAAGCCCACACCTCGTATATCTTTAACATCTGGCACGGATGTGATCATGATATTTGTAAGTACAAATAAAATTTCCTTATATTGGCATCTAAACAGATGGCATGCAAAAAATTTAAGAGAGCGGCAAGATGCTCATAAGGGCAAGTGAAATTTTTCAAGAAACATATTCTGAATATAATGTACTGGTTCATTCAAAACCACTAGCTTATCAAGCTGATGATGTAATTGCTTAGTATTTGCACAGAAATTTCTTCCACTTGTGATGTGTGGATATTAATCCTCTAATGGCATTCTCCACCATATGGATGAGAATAAAACAAGGCCAAGGAAGCAAATGCAAGCACAAGAACTCTACACAATAATAACAACAATAATGATAATGACAACAACAACAAAAACAAACTGTTACAGCAACAACATTCAAATAATATGACCACTAACAAATAACAAAAATAAGAACAATTTGTGGATGCCTGCAACACAAAAAACTACTTAAAACATAGCCATTTCATTTTAGTGAAGTCATAAAGAACAGTCTATAAAGAAAAATAGTAGTTTTTGTTCCTGAATACTGATAATCCTACTAAAACAAATTTCAAGGTATTATGTGCTGAGAAAGCAACACAGCAAAGTATTCAAGAAGAAAGAAAGAAATATAAAAATTCAAAATGATGAAATAAGAAAAGCCAATTTAAGTATAGTAGCTATATCAACAGACATCTTTTACTTTTCAGAAACATGAGTAAAAACCTCAAAAGAGGTGTAAATGAAAAGTGAAGTTTATTAGAGAATTATCAAGTTAGTTGTTTTGTCAAAAAGGGTCCAATCTCAGTATCAAGTACCCAAGCATATAATCAAATTTATGGTGTGCTAGAATTCAATGAAGTTCAAGTAAATAGCAAGTGAATAAGCACAGAGAAATCAAACATTTTGGTGTGAAAGAGATAATTAAACCTTATTGACTACCTATGTGGAAATACCCAAAGAGCTGAGTGGTCAATCTCTGAATCACATCTTCATCGGCTGTAGCCATGGGAATCTGTTATTTAAGGATGTTCTTAGGCATAAGAACAACTGCAAGAAACATTTCCAGGAATCACAGTACAAGCAAAGTTGGATGTGAGCCATATATTACCGTAATTGTATGGCTAAGATTCTCACAGTCACCACAACCCATATACTTTACGGGCTCTCCAGCATCACTTCTTTTCTTCTTTATCTAGGATAAACATTGAGTGCATGTTTAAAGCATCTAAAATATGAACAGATAGCTTGAATATTCTGAATTTGTTACGGTCTGCAACGGCAGTGGCATTATGATCATCTGTTGCATTCAGAATGAAATTTTTCTACTTTGAGCAAACAAGTGAACACCTTGAGAGTAAAAGACCGTCCTTGCACTCCACATCCCTGTAATCGAAGTGCAACCTCCTTGCACAGTTTTGCCAGAAAATGCATAGTCTGAAACCAGAAAACAGTTATTAAATTGAATTTTCACATGCAAGAAAGGAAAGTTAATTCTGCAATGAACCACGAACATCATCTGGTTTCCTGAACCTCACACCCCAGTTTACTTCAGCACCAATGGACTTGCTTCCCTGCAAAATGTAAAACTTTATACACATGACCTCCAATGTGAATAGATGGCAAAAGCATGAAAAGATGGCAAAAAAGAAAATAATAGAGGCAGCGCGATTTGTCAGTGCTGGCATACTTGCGAACAACACATACCAAAATGCTGTTGCAAGTTCTTAACTAAATAGGAAGGTTATGTTTGTTTTAGTTTTTTGGTGTAATTTTATTGGGAATTATGTAAAAATAAGAGAGAGAGAGAGAGAGAGAGAGAGAGGGAAATATAATTTAAATAGTGTAATAACTGTAATATGTGTTTTTGGGTGTGAAATTTGAAAACAAACATAGCTGAAGTTATCAAGTGGATCCAATATGATTAAAGTTAAGAGAGGTGCAACAATTTATGGAAATTCTTGAGTAAATACTTGCAGTAAAACATTTACTAAGCCACTGGCAAATTCTATCAAATTCTGTCAAATTAATGAATGGAAGGCATGAGGTAGTACCAATATGACTACTAAGCCACGCAGAAGAAAACACGTCAAACAAAGACCTTAAAAGTTCATTGAAATTCATAGTTTGTTTCGACAATTTTGACAGTGCAACCAAACAGTACAATACTTTTCTCACTGTGCATTGCACGCATTTAATAGGCCTTGGAATGCATAAACACACTTGCCATCTTCCATAGTACCACGCCTACTCCATAGCAAAAACTGTGTATTGCTGTTATCTACCACAACAGCCACACAACATGAAAGGAGTTGTAAGAAAATTATTCCATAAGAATGTAAATCTTGAATCCTTATAAAACAGAATCACCTGAATCACTCCAACCAGTCGGTCATCTATTCCTCTACTATAGTTCCACAGCATCTCTCCAGTTTTCATTCCAAAATCCTTTTGAAGGGATTCCTTAAACCAACAGAAAGTGAGAAGTCAAGAGTACTGGAATTCTCTCGTTTGTTTTGTTCAATGCAGTAACTTTTTCTTCACAATGACATATGAAGCACACTTAAAAGATATAAATGGAAGGACTCATACAGTTTGGTTTACATCTTCCAGCTAGACAATAAGCATGAAACATGAGGGAGGGACATAACTTGAGAACAATAGAAGCTGGCTAATGGTTAAGGTGTTTCAGTATTTCAGAACAAAAAACTTCTGAAATCACTTCAGATCTCACAGCTAAAGAATAACTGCACTACAATTAGAAAGAGACTTACAAGCATAATCTTGTTCATTTGTAATTTAATAGCCTGCTAGTGAATGATTTTCCATGCTGGGAAAGTTATTCAACACATTTTTAAATCTAAGATTGTGCATAACGGAAAGCCAATAAATTGTATGTATGCCCAGGGGAGAAACAGAACAACCTGCCTGCAAAGTTTTCATAATTATAGAAGCATAAAGTCAATAACTGAAGATGGTACAGAAAGTTGCACATCTGGTTCAGAGTACTAAAAAGGATAAAAAATTACAGTAAATTAATCCGTCGATACAGTGTCAGCACAAATATTTTTCACACTTTGGTCAAAGAAGACCTTGGTGTGGTTACTTTTAAAAGAACTAAGGCATATTCAATCTAATCACTACAAGGAGTCAAAACAAACAATATAAAAACAAGTAAAAATGGGTATGCATTAGAATAAAAAGATTACCTTGCTAACCAGACGCAATTGGCCACAGGTTTTAATTTGCTTTTCCTTCAATTTTGCTTCCAAAACATGCCCAATTCCAGGAAGTGCCTTAACTGGAAGCGCACATAAATAATTATCAACCTGCAATATCAACAAGATTTTGCCCCGATACATTAATCAAAACTGTAGTGCACATAAAATTACCAGTTGCTAGAAGTGTGTGAACCCCAGAACCCTTTCAAGCAGATAAAGATCTATATAAATTAGTAACTAGTAAAAATAGCGAATTCTGAAAACTTAAGAGCAAAATATATACCTCTTCAGGAGGAATGTAACACTGGCCATCTGGTTTTGCAGTTTTTGTAGCAAGGCGAGCCATAAGTATATTCCCTGCAATTCCTGCACTTGCTGTGCAGCCTGTAGTGTCAAAAATCTCCTTTCTGATTATTGAGGCTAAAAATTGAGGGTCCCTCACTTCCGATTCGGAGACATCTAAAAATGCTTCATCACAGCTAACAGCCTACAATGAAAACTATTGTTGCAAGACCTACAAGGCTCACAAAATATCACATTTCAACAGGATTCCAAGGCCAGACCTGAACTTTGTTGCAGTGCCTGTGCAAAATGTCATAAAACTGATCTGCAACCTGCATACGAAGAAGCCATACTGTATCCAAAACCCAAGTGACCAATGACACAACATGTACAAAAAAGATACAGATTCAAAAACCATCAAACTAGGTTAATCAGCTTAAAGCAGAACATACATATAGATACCTTCTCATAAGCTCCAAAATCATATGGAACTATTACAAGCTGAGGGCATCGAATCTTGGCTTCCTTGACAAACATTCCTGCCTTTACTCCTAGAAGCAAACAAGGGATAGACTACAGTGCATATGGAAAATACAAAATTATAAAAACACAAGATGAGCCCTACCATGATCACGAGCAAAATAATTGGCTGATGAAATTTCAGCAGTACCACGAGGACTATCTGAATGACAAACAGCAACAGGTTTGTCCAGTAATGCAGGATGGTTCCTGGTGATCACTGAAACAAAGAAGCAGTCCTGCAAACATATACAATTGAGCATGAACAAGCCCAACAATTAGTGGGAATGAGTATAATAAGGATATACAACACTAGATAAGCCTGCTAAAATAAATATGTTCATAAGATTTCAGGTAAATTGACCTTCTGTGGGTAAGAGGGGACATGGAACAACTAAATCAATTCAGAGAAAACAAGAAAAGGAAGTCGACCATATGAATTTCATTAGCAGCAAGGCAAAGACAGATAAACTTACCATGTCCACGTGTATTATGGCATTCTTATTCAGAGCATCAGTATTGAGATGAGAATTTTTGCATTTAAACCGATTAGACAAGCCCAGAAAGCGTTTACAGTATCGGTTTCTCCATGTACCAATGAAATGCAGCCTCGAACTCTGAATGGTGTACAAGATAATTAGGATGCAATGAATGCCCCATTATAAAGGCCAGGCCATCTCAAGATATAGATATTTAAGTGCAGATCAATGACAGCAAGCATGCGTGAATTGTTTATATGATTTATAAAATAGACTAAACAAGAAAAAACAAAATCCAAGTTCACTCTGAAGCAATGTCAACCAATAAAGCGATAAATTTCCAATTTAACACAAATAAAACGCAGTGTAACAATGGGAATAATTTAAAGAACAATTAGCATGATCTCTATTCTTCAAAAAGTTGCATAAATAAAATCTCTTGATGATGATTTAAGGGGCCTGGGAACAAAAATATTCAGATAAGCACCCACGTGTGCAACCTTACAACATTGCAGGTAAGAGATGGTGCATCCGCAACCAGCATCGAGTGTTTGAATTCACAGAAATAGGATTTTCTAATGTGTTGGGCAATGATAATTTCTGAAGAACAGAAGTGCAAATCAAATAATGGTAGGAGTGATCACTTGATAATTTCATTGCTTTATTTAGGTTCACTAGTCGGATCATTCTGGCCAAATAGGAATCCAAGTTTGAAAATGACAGTCAGGGACTACAATGTAGAAATTTTTAATTTGTACATTGACTGACATAAGCTTGAAAACCAAACCACTTACCTTTTTTCTTATTCCTTCTTCCTTTTTTCCCACAAAAGTGGGGACAGGAAAAAGATTCAGATAGCAGAAAAGGCAAAAACAAAAATGAAAATAAACACCAACCAAAGCTTACTATCCAATGGGCAAGAAAATGCTATCTCGAATGTTCCTACGTCACGTAAAGGCTCCTTGATCCTCAAATTTTCATTTTTTACTATAATAAACATATATAAAATTAATTTCTAAGTCAGCATAAGGGAATTTTCCTTGACAATTGAAAGCACCAAGGGATGTTCATTAACAATGGACACCAATACCTAATCCAAATGTCACCAAGAACAAACAGCAGAAGCTTTCTGATTACAAAATCTTAAAATACAAAACTGTACACAAGATACTACATGTTCAAGCTCTAGAATTTCTAGAAATGCATCATACATCATTTATATTCCAACTAAAATCAGTGAAGTTCCATTACTAAGGAAAGTACCAAACATTAGTGGAAAAAAATGAAGTCTCATGACGGAACAGCTCACATGCAATTGTCAAAAAAGAGTTGCTTATATTATAAGGCCTGCTTTGGTGTTTCAGAAAAAATGCGTACTTCAAAAGGGTTATCTACTTAGGATCTTCAACAGTGTTGAACCAAAGGAACAAAAAACAGCTTAGAAATTACAACCAAGAATTTCAAAGTTCTTACCTTAAAATAGTTTTCCACAAAATTGGGATCTGTAAGAGTTGAATGGCGCTGAATAGGTGGCATACCGATCCTTGAGCTTGAAGCTTCATTGAAATTACGATTGTCTAGGCTATTACTGCAATGCGAAATGAAAGCCTGACTTGTACTAGACAGCTGCTTAAGATCAGAATTCTTCCCATCTAAAGGTGAACTATCACTAGATTTGACCCCTTTAGCCTCACAGGAACTTTCTACACTGCAAGCTGGCTCTTCAGACATCACTTTATCTATTTTAATTTGCAAATAATCAACAAGTTCTACACCGCACCCTTCCGTTTTCTCTAAAGATGCATAATCTTCAGACATACTGGAGTCCGCCTTAAATGATGATTGATTACCATAATTAGATATATCTTGACCCTCAACAGAAGGATGGGCAATTTCAGATCCTCCATTGTTTCTACAAGTAAAGAAGGCAGATAATTTTGGTTGGTTGTCGTTTTCAGTTGCAAGTTGATCAAGCTGGTATGGCATCCCTGAGAAAGCAAAATATTAAATAACCATGATAGTGCCACAGTATTTCTTGTCTACCTCTGTAAGACTAAAATGTTTCCCTAACATCATAATGCAAACCAATTGACCAACAAAAAGTGAACTAAATAAACCTTAAGATACAGAGTCATATCAAACAATATCCATGTCATAGCTCTTTTAAATCAAAGCAGTCCGTTGGGGTTAGAACTACTTTGTATTTGGAAATTTGTATAAGAGGTCCAGTTGCATTAGTTTTTAAAAGTAAAAAAAAGATAAATATAATCTTAAGATGATCTATTATGTTACATTTTCTTTACATGTAAACTACACTGCAAAGCACATAACAGAGCAGTTCAAAACAAATTTTACAATAAATTCCGCAAAACAAAAGCTCAATTTCATACAATATGCAAATATATCAATAGTTCTCATGGGATAAAAAAATCAGCCTAGCACAAAAAGTATCTTGTCAGATAAAAAGAAGGCAATAATAATGGACTGATTAAAAAAAATTCTAGCATATAGTGTTGTACAATTTACAATGATGAATCAGGGGGCATTTTTACATGAACCAAAAAACCACCAAAATACCTTTAAAAGTAAATACTTACAACTAAGAAGTTTATTAGCAGCGATGGAATCAAGCACCCATGCAGGTTTAACTACTGGAAGCCCACCACTGAATGCCCTATATCAATGACAAAAAAATCTCCTGTAAGCGAAAGGAACAGTGACACATCACTTTAACTGGCTAACTACTTACAAATGGTAAAATGAACCTCAAATTCTTGACTTTACTGTCTGGGAGATTGCAGCATATTATGTGTGTAACATGATGTCTTGAAAAATAATTTTCAAATCTTCCTCCATACTTCAGCATGTACCCTCGTAACTCCTGGAAAAAAAGATTATATCTAAAATAACTTGAATGCACCACATAATAGAAACGAAACCAAGATTTTCCCAAAAGAAAGTTATGAAAATGGTGAAAATCAAAAAGTAAATTTTAAATCCTATGAAGTTTCAGATATCTTTCAATCACTATTCTTGCAATCCATGATTGACTGAAAATGGGGTCGATGCCAATTTTAAGTGAAAATGGAAGGCCGCGAAGCATCAAAGTTCAAAATAAACCTGACTCGAAGGAACAGTATATCCATCAACAAAAATTGAAACGCCGCTAAATATAGACTTCTCATAACTGGACCCACTGTGAGACGAACTTGAGGCAGCAGCATGAAACTGCTTGTGTAGTTTCTGATTCTTCACAACCATGTAACTGATCCAAGTATCCAGAAAACATCAAAAAAGAGAAGCAGGAAACAGTTTAACTTAATATTAACAAAAAGAAACAAGAGGAAAAACTTATCGCTCTCGTCAAACTTTTGACAACAATCAAAATATAAAAGCAATATGAAACTCTCATACTTCAAGGTGAAATTCCTGAAATGACTAACTATACAACCTCAATCATTACGTTATCAAATTATCAAGGTTCAATAAGTAAATATAATTCTCTTGGATACTCAAGAAACAAAATAGACATATACAAACGAATATGTGCACATAAACAAAGTATAAGAAAATCATAAACCTGCCAAAATCAGAGAAGGGCGAATTGCGGAAAGCGGATCGAGAGGAAGAGCGAGAATTAGCACCCCAAGCCATGCCCAGGGTTTTCTGAGAAGCTTTCCTCTTCTTGTTCGAGTTTGTACCATCACTGCTGTTGTTACTGGAAGAAGGGTTTGATGAAATCGATTTGTGACTTCTTTTCGATTTCGAATCCGAATTAGAACTCATCCCCACAAAGAGGACACTGTAATTCTCGAAAAATGCCTGGAAATCGACGAGGTAATTTGCTGGAATTCTTGATAGCTTTATGAAGCTGAGACTTATTGGTCTTTTTGACACTTGACAATTGGGGTGAGAAACTTGCAGGGAACGAATTTAAACAAAGCGGCAAAGAGAATGAAATATGTCTGTTTACCTCCGGTTCTCTTTCCTCAAATTCAATGCACTCGGCAGTTTACAGCTAAACTTCTGACAAAGGCCGTATAACAAATTATCAAATTTCTGTAGAAATTAAGAAGGATTGATGAAAAATTGATGGAAATTTAAGGATTGGGTAAAAATAGGAGAGGAAAAAAAGATTAAAAAAATGATATTTTAATAGTTGATCTATTTGAAAAAAAATTGAGTTAAATGCCTAACACATTGTAGATCACATTGGTGTGTTTGGGAGAGGGGTTTTGTTTGATAAATATTCTGTAAGAGTTGTGTTGAAATAAATAGTATGTTATAAAGAATATTTTAATGACATAAATAATATAATTTATTTAAATTTATGTATAAAATATATAAGAATGATTGGATAATATAATAGTTTATAAATGTACTAATTATGTTATATAGTATAAATAAAAATAAATTTAAGTATATATATGATATATATAAGTATTGATTTAATTGTGAATAATTAGTTAGTTTTATTTATAATATGTAATTTTTGAATTTAAATTTGAATGAAGAGATTGCAGAATGATATGTTTAGTAATGTGAAATTTAAGATATTATTTTATATTTAAAAGTTGGGTTCCAAACATAACCATATGATATAAATAAAATAAATATGAGTATATATCTAACATATATATGTATTGATTTGTTGTGAACATGCATAATAATTGAAAAATAATTAGTAAATTATATATATCATAGAGAAATTTTGAATTTGAATTTGAATAAAGATATTGTTAAATGATATATTTAATAATATGAAATTTAAAATGTTTTTTTATAATTGAAAGTTGGGTTCCAAACATAACTCCATCTGTAATTTATGCCATCCAAGTGGTAATTGACGAAGGCATTTGAGGTTATGTTTGATGAGGGATTTTATTTGGGATCAAAATGAAAAATTTTGTTGAGTATAATAATTATGTGTGAAGGTAAAGGCTTTGTTTGAATGTAAATTGTGATAAAAAAAAAACTTGTATAAAAATTTAAGAATAATATAAAAAAAGATTAAAAAAATATTATTTGTTAGATAATACATTTTAAAGTGTAATTTTTAATGAAGAAAAATGAATAATAACATCAAATATAGCCAAATTTTAATTGATGAAAACATGAATTTATTTAAAGTTTAATATTCATATATAATATGACGTGGATGTCTAACATGATCAAATGGGTCATTTGACAATTCTAGTCGGACTAATGACTAGGGCATGGGCAAAAAGATTTAAAGAATCAATCAATATCTTAGTGTATGAAATTCGAAACGATATTACACGTAAACAGAAATTCGAAGAACTCATAGAGAAGCGCAAGGTGAATGTTCTAAGTTGGGCAAAAGACCCGGCAAAAGAGCAAGAGGATTAGTTCAATTTTTATTATTTATTCTTTTCTGAATTATAGTAATTCTGGGTTCAGTCAGAATAAGCTCAATAGGAGGAGTAAGCCCAACTGCAGGTGGGCTAGGGTTTTTGAAATACTTATAAATTCGTTTTCATGGTCATTTGATAGACAAACAGAGTTTTAATCAGTTCAGAATTCTTTTCAAATTTTCTGAAATTGTTCTTTCAATTTTTTGTGAATTTCAATCTCAAATCAAGTTATTCTAGAGTGATCCATGTGATTCGTAACGTATCAATCAGTATTCGGTGTACTGATTGTGGACAATTACTTCGAATTCAATCTAATCGTACCATGTTGGGTCGGCATTCTTCGCTCGATTTGCATCCGCGAGATTTTCGAATTCAGTTACACCATTGCTGTCCTACTGTTTCGACGTGATTCTGATCGCATCATAATATATAAAAATAATAATAATATTTTAGAATACAATTTTATATGTGTGTGTGTACATGCAAGTATGCATTGAGTATTGTTATGCTTATTAATATATATATATATATATATATATATATGACGATTGAAATTGAATATTTAAGAAATACAGGTAAGCAAGAAAATAGCTTAAATTTAAATTTATATAGCTTTTTTATTAAATAATATATTTACTTTGTGTAAATTTTAATAGTATAAAATCTATCAAAATTTTACAACAAACATAACCAATGCATACCCCACAAGAGTACGTCGTGCGAACAAGCAATTTTGATGTAGTCGTGTTTTCTAATTTAGAAAAGGCACAAAACTTGAGGAAACAAACGGGACATTAACATCGTAATTCATTTGAAGTCGGCAATTACCAAAATATGCGATTCTTGTTACGTAAGCCTCGCCACCATTTTCCTTCTGATTATTACAAACAAAAATGGGACAAAATTAAAGTACCAAAACACATCACATAAATAAAACCCTTTTTCCTTTTCTACTTGCATTTTATATTTATTTACCATTTCTGTCCCTTTTCCAACAAAAACTCGTGTCGGCGTACTACAAAATTGCTCACGCCCAAGCTGAAGGTACAAACATCCGAGCTGAATGTACAATCCCGCAAGATTTCAGATTGTATGAGCGGTGTCGAACATAGCGGCGGGCGACCACAAATCAGCGCCGTTGGAATCGGCCACGTGTATGGTTAGCTCTACGGGGACGAGGCACAATCCTCTGCTTCTGAGAGCATCCTTTCTTCCTTCAGCTGCCTTGCCTTCTCCATCATCCTAGCCGTCCAATAACGATCCATTGGTCATACATAGCATGACTATTATCACGTGCACAGAACATGAACAAAAATCACTTACAGAGCCACCAGGAGCCTCCAAAGAGGGTGACACGTGTCGCAGGTATGGAGAACACAAGACCTGCACCTGATCTTGTAAGAATCTGATGTAGCCTAGTGCTTCATGAAGAACTGATGCTGTATCTGTCTGCGTCATCCAACAATTAACGTTACTTTCACATAATCCAAAGTTTTTATCGAATCAAGATTGCAACACAACAGCTGTTTTATATACTTTATACATATAATTCAGTCGACATAATTTTACAGTTGCACAGGTACAAGGGAAGGCAATGTCCTCAACTCTTTTAATCCTATCTATACATCCAAAAATCATGTTTACAAAAACTTTTTTAAGATTATTTCATTATTTTAGTTATCTTATCATCAGAACATGGGATTAATATTGATTAATTAATCTATCATTTGGATAATCATCTAGAGCTAACATAATCAAGATTGGGCCCCACTGTTGCTTGTTCCAATCCGCAACAACAGGCCGAGCCCGCTTACTAGCTTTGTCATAACGACCATATCAAAAATAAATTCTAGATTTAATTTGTGGTCAAAATGCATTTGATCCCGAATTCAAGTGAAGACCAAAGTAGCAATCACTGATTTCCACTTTCAAATGTGTGCTAAGAAATTAGTGGTTAAATTCAGAAAAATACTAAATTGACCTTGCCAAAGGGTGACACCAGTTGTTGCAATGCAGTGATTCTCTCCCCAAGCTTTTCCTTCTTAACAACCTAAAAATTAAATTACATCAAAAATTAATAATTAAAAAAACAAATGGACGCATCAACTTGATACAAATTTCAACCACGCGCATTGAAACATGCAAATTAACCTTTGCATGGCCAGTGGGAGCACTGCAATTATCTGATTTGGGCTTCTTGCTGCTCCCCCGACTTCGGTTCGGGGCTCCGGCAAAGCCTCCCGGATTCTGGATCCTCGACCCGTTCCTTTTCTTCTGCACAGAAGAAAAAATTAAATAAGCACTTGAAAAAATAAAACCAGTCCTTAGAAAAGGAGAGATTAATTAAAAGTTATTTAGTCAGACGTTGGAGTTGGGCAACGAGCTATTCTTGGTGGCGTTGGTGAAAGAAAGGGAGGAAGAACCCGTGCATGGGGGTCCGGATGTCTGACCCGGTTTCTTGCCATTTTCAGACACCACAATTTCATTACACTGCTTCGCGTAATCGCCAAAGCATAGCATTTTCGGAGCGTCAATGTTACCGTGTCTATCGTCGGATGAAAACGGCGACGCGAAACCGAAACACCCGTCCGAAAGTTCGTCCCCGAAAAGGAGATGCGGGCAGCAACCCGGAGCCAACGGATCGTCCTGAAACCCTCCGCCATTGCCCGCCATTGCTGATAAGAAGGGAAGAAGAAAGACAGAGAGAGATGGGTCGTTTTGATTTATGTTTATTCGTGGGCGTAAACAACGGAAGCTGCTTCTTCTTCTTTTTCTGACACGCTCAATTTCTATCTCTCTCTATCTGTGTCTACTGACATGCTTATGAATGTCTGGGTTTTCTGGAACGGTTGCTGCGTTTCAATGAGATGAGGAGAGAAGACAGAGAGACAGGAATGGGAGAGAGAGAGAGAGTGAGGGGCTTCGGTATTGTCGTCTCTCGCCTCTCAGTCAAAGTTTCATAGGCGCCCGAGAAAACCGTGCTGCTTCCTTTAGTTACCCAAAGCAGAGTGCCGGGTCCGGCCACACGAACACGGACCCGGACCCGGTTTCGCATGGAGGGCGTGGCAGGAGCTGTGGCCGGGTCCAGTGAATGAGACCCACTCGGCATACATGCACGGCTATAGACGTCAGGATAAGCTATGTCGTGCTGCTGCGTTCTTCCTCATTTCATTTCACAAAGGCTGTGTATGGAACAGGTGTTTTTAATTAGAATTGTATCGAAAGAATAGTATTTTTAAAATAAAAATTTAGACAGGATGATTAGAGTTATTTATTTAAAATTATTTATTTATAAATATATAAAATGTATAATAATAATTAAATAATATATTAGTGTGTATAAATAATGATTAATTTATAAGAATGAACATATATATATATATATATAAATGTAAGTAAATAAGTACATGTATATAGATATTAATTTGATTGTAAATATGTATAATGATTACAAAATAATTAATTAATTACATATATAAAGAATGAAATTTTAAATTTAAATTTAGATTAAAAAAATTTTATAAGATATTTTGTTACGTGAAATTTGATAGAATAAGGTGAGGTAAAAACTAGGTAACAAACATAACCTAGGGGTTTTTTTTTTCAATTTATTAGTCGATATTATTTGGGTTTTTATTTATTAGTCAGTATTATTTTGCTTTCTTAATTTTTTGGCTTTGTTTGGATAAAACTTTGGTGGCTGCAACGGGTCAAAACAAATATCTTAAAATTTTTTTATTTAAATTTAAAATTTTTCTTTGTTAAATATAAATCTATAAGTATTTAAAATGTAATCATAATACTTGTTAACATTCAAATCATATTCTCATGTCTTCTAAATTTATACATAATCATATATTTAATTATTATTATATATTATAAATATATAAAAATACCCAAATTTTAAAAAAATAATTTTTTTTTCATCAAAATTTCACCATCAACCATAATTTTTATACCTTAAAAAATTTCTATTATTTCTTACCCATCAAAATAAAGAAGCAAACAGCCATCGTGAATCCCTTGAGCAGAAATAGGACAAAAACGAGAGAGAGAGAGGGGACACGTGGGAGAAGAAGCCACAGAAAGCGTATGAAATCTTTTCTTCATAATTAATTATCAGTGAAATAAAATTGATTGCATTGGCAGACATCTTTGGTCCATTTATCAATGTCTATTTTTCCAACGCAAGCACAGGCAGACACTCCTCGTTCCTCGTCCTGCGTTCTTCTTCTCTTCATCAACTTCCAAGGCAATTGAGGAATTTGACCATATTTTACACCACTACGTTTTCGATTTTATTTTATCATAATGTATTAATTTATATTTGTTTTAACCGTTTTTACCTTAGGGCTGGGTTTGGTTTTCAAAAATCTTGTAGACTTGTATTACGTTACAAATTTTATTTAAATTTAATTTTCATTTTCTTTTTTTTACCTGTTATGAGTACACATATATCTAGATTATTATGTTTGGGATGGGGGGTTTTGGTAAGAGATAATATTTAGTATAAGTTGTATTGAAGGAGCATCAGAATATTTAGTTGTAAGATTTGAATATTTCAAAATTTTAATTTATGTAAATATCTATAAAAAATATATTATAATGATTAGATAATATGATTGTATACAGAGATAATTATTAATTTTTAAATTATACACACACATATATGTATGTGTGTATAAATGTGACTGAATGCATGTATAAATATAGATATTAATTTGATTGTGAATAGTTATAATAATTAAAAAATAATTAATTTATTATAATCACAAGAGAGAGAAAAATTAAATTTGAATTTGAAATAAAGTTTCTTTTATATATTTTATCTTACTTTATCCCGATCCAAATTTGAAATAAAATTTTGTTAAATTATATTTTTAGAAATATAATTAAATAAGATATTGTATGGTGGAAAAATAGGTTCCAAACGTAGCCTTGATTTCCAAGAGTGGGGTACTGCGCATGGGTTATATTTGTAACCTAATTTTCGACTCATAATCATAGCTTCATTTATTTTTAAATTTTAGTTTGTATTTTTATTTTAACAATTATGTAAATATAAGAGATAGAAACATAAAATATAAAATATTTAATAATTGAGTATGTATTTTTAGGGTACATTATTTGAAAAAAAGTATATTTATAATTTCATAGTTCACACTATCGAATATACAATTTAACAAAACATCAATTTAAATTTAATTTTAAATTTTTATTCTCTCGTACATATAACTAATTAATTACTTTTCAATTATTAAACTTATTAACAATCAAATCAATATATATATATATATATATCACAGGTATATTCACATATTTTTTATTTATACTTTAAAATATAATTATTATCATTATATACAAGCACATTATTAAATTATTATTATTTATTTTATACATATATTCATATAAATTATACTATTAATCTCATTAAAATATTTTTTCCAATCATATTACTTATTTTAATATAACACGTATCAAATAATTTCTGTAACTAAAATTGATGATATTTGTGGGATTAATTTAAGAGAGTGCACTTAAGTTTATCAATTTATTATTAAAATATGCATTGCAGTAAAACGATTGGGCAATATTCAGAATAATTGTTTTGTTGAGATGTGAAATAGTGTGTTTTTAAAAGTGTTAATAAATTAAGCTACCAATGTGTAATTAAGTTTAAAAATATTTTTTATTTTAATTGAATTCAAATTCAAATTTTAAATATTTTTCAGTCATGGATTTGAGGATTTTTTCTAGCGCCTTGGCCACGGTAAAAATTTTGAAAGTAATCTGATAATGATTTGTAAAAGTTGTAAATTATACATAACAATAAAAAGGATTATGTAATTTAAAAAATGAAATTATTATTTTCAGAATATTAAATATTATTCATTACGTAGCTCTATATCATTCACTATCTATATCTATAATTTCTTATTATTATTATGGCTAAATATTCTTATTGAAAAAGGTCAAACTCATATTAAATGAGTGAAAAATAAATAAAACAATAACTCATACTAATCGCTGAATTCCAACATTTATTCACTGAACGTTTAACTTTTTTTATTATACAAAATTAATATTCAATAAAATTATAATTTTATTCTATTTTTAAAATTCAATTGTGCAAAATATTAATTAAAATATAAAAAATATATAAAAAAGTTTTAAAAAATACTAAAATAGAAATATATTGTACAAATGCAAATATACAACAAAAAATAAGTTCATTTAAAATTAATATTATATTTTTAATAGGAAATTCATAAAATGAAAAATTAAATGAAATAAAAAATATTAATAAAAATTATAAAATAGAATAGTTTTTGGTGTATTTTTTATTTAATTCAACCCTTTACTGTGCATTTTTCTTGACGTGATTTAAATTTATATCACTAACAATTTTAAAGTAAAATAAAGTTTCATTTAATTTAATTGAAAAGTTTACATGAGAAAACATAAATTCATAAACATTATTTTGAATAAACAAAATATTCTCTAAAAAATAAATAATAGTTTTTAATCAATTTAAAATTATTGATTATATTAAATTCAATATTAAAGTATTTTCAATAATTTCTAATATTAAAGAAAATTTTAGTTGTGAGTAAAATGTTTAACTTAACTTGTTTTTGCTATACATTTATACAAAATCATGTTCAAAAGGAAATTCTAAAAACTAAGCCTATGTTGGATTTGATTTTTAGGTGTATTTTTTTAAAAAAAATTGTGTAAAATTAAGATAAAAATATAAAAATTTAAAAATTGTAATAAGTAATTGTGTATATTTTTGGATGTAAAAATGAAACCAAACATAATGTGAGTTTTTCACAAATTGAAAAAGATAATAATTAAAATACATAAAATATTTCTTGTGTTGTAGTTTTTAAAATATTTTAATTTTTTATTTTTAATATATAATTTAATTTAATTAAATTTCTCATTTTAAGTTTTTGAAAATAAATTTTTTATTAGTTTTCGATGAATTAACTGAAATTTTGAAAAACAAATTTGAGTTATTGACAATGCCGCTAAGGCTAATTTGTTGAAACAAAACTTAAAATTATGACAAAAATTGAATGAAAATATATATAATTTTAAAAAAATTCTATTCCTGAAAATATGGTTTAATTTTTAGTTATTCAAAAGAAATTTAAATATGATTAGAATTTTATTTTACTTTTGACAATAAAAATTTTATAATTCAATTTAAATAGAAAATATTAAAAAATGTTAAACAAAATAAAATATTAATAAAAATTTTAAAAAATATTTAATGTTGAGTGTGGCAACGTTTTTTCACCAATTTTGCCTTGTGTCTCTAAATTTCATGAGATTATAAATATCAAATATTGAACTGTAATTTATAATTTATAATTGTAATCAAAGTTGGGAAGGAATATAACATGGCCAATATATTATTGTGGAACCAAATATTGCATTTTTGCCTTATAAATCTTGACCATAAATATCATTTTATGGCTGAGATTCTGATTAGTGGTTTTATGTTATTACATTATTCTAAATCAATTTATGGTAAAAAGGTTTAAATTTTATTTTATTTTTTTCAAATATCGTTTTAAATTTTTAATCAATAAATTATTTTTAGTTAAAAGGAAAAAAGAAATGTTAATTCAAGTGGACCTTCTCTCCTCAGCAGCCCTGCTTCTTCCTCAGAAAACCCTCGTCAAAACCCTCGCGGTTTCCCCAAATTCACACGAAGCAGCAGCAATGGCTTGGCGAGCTTCGCTTTGTAGATCGCTCATATCCACCGCAAGGGCTTCCGGCTTTCGCTCATCGCCGTCACTCTCCGCACCTGGCCGCTTCCGTCCTCCTCCACTTTCCGCTCCTCGCATACAACCCCGCCGTTTCTCGTTTTCCAATCCCAGGTCCGGAATTTCAAGCCTTAATGCTTCGATTTTTACTTATTTCCACTGCAGGTCGGGTTTCATTGCCTTTCCGCTTCTATAATATCATGACACGCTTAACATGCTAATTAACTCAGGCCGGATTTTTTTTTTTTTGATAAATATGTTTGGTGAATACTCAGAAATGCTCCGTTTTACTGTTTGTATTCATTCATTGTCCCTGTACTGTAAAAGGATTGTCATGTTTTTGCGTTTGCGTTCGTGGAATTGTTGAGAAATGGATTCGTTTTCAGAAGCGATGGATATATACACTGACACTTGCTGGCTCATTGAATTTTGACGATGCAGGACGCTGGGGGAACTGGGATGCGCTCAGTCACTGATGCCACTGCATAACGTGGTTGCAGGAACACGGCTGGCTTCTCAGTTGTCTCTCAATGTGCGGGCATTCTGCGAGCTGTCCCATGGTACATTTTGTCAGAGTCGCTAGTGGTTTATTTGTGAGTTTTATACTGTTTCTTTTCCGAGGATATTCATGTGGCAAAAAAATAGATTAATAAATAAAGAAAGAAAGAAAAATGTCTTTTGAATTCTTTCCCAATATAATTCAATGTAGTGAGCTGTGAGATATTTTGATGTTTGAGTTAGATGGTTGCTTTTGAGCTTTGCCAAAATTGGTTGATAAACAGAGTTGAAATTATTTGAAATTGATAGGAAGGAATGGAAAAGATGGGTGATATCAGCTGTGCTGTCAAACAAGCGGGTGCAGGACCCTGAAACTGCATTGTAGGTTGATTTTCTTTTTCTTTTTTCAATTTGATCCGTCATTCAACATGTTGTAAAACCCTTAAAATTCATAGAAGGGAAGACTAATGCTTTTGAGATTTTGTGTGCTTTAGGTTAGAGTTAAACTCTATGCTAGGAATATCTGAATGTGACAACTAAAAAAATATCATCAGTGTTGTTTTACCGACGAGGTCTTTGAAAAAGCTATCTTTGCAGGTTTGAGGTAATTATTTCTAAGATTGCATTCGAATTTGAGAAATAGATTTTCTTTAAAGTAATTCAAAATTGAACAGTTCTTCTGTCGGATTTTGGCAAATAAATTGGTTTATCACATATTCTATTCCAATTTGGATCGGTAATGACAGTTGCATTTAGAAATTAGGAATCAACGTGTCTGTTCTGTCACCTGGATGGCGCATGCGAATTCACTGTTTAATGATAACAGTGGTTATCAGATGGGAGTTCTTTAGTTACCACTTACCATTATGTTGTACGGTCTCTCTCACTACGTTAGTGCTTAAGAAGCAAGTGGCTATGCATGCTAATGCACTTGAAGTGATTGATGGCAAACCAAGCATATCACAATTAGTTTATACTTGATCTTTGTAGACCTCATTGCAATATATAATATAAAGCGTTAAATTGTCTTTTTGAAATTATCATGCACATACGTGACCTCATGATACTGACTGACATCGTGGCAGGTACTTGACTGTATTGTTGTTGACTTTTCACTGCAGGTTATCTGGGATCTGGGGTGTTGGCCAATGGGTGTATTTTCAATCAACTTACCCAATTGGAACTTATAAAAGACAATAAACTGCAATTTTTGTATAATTCAGAGTGGAATCCTGAAACATTTGTGTGAAAATTAACGCATTCAAAGGTAACTAATGGCGTCGGCTTTTCCTCTGTGTTTGTCATGTTAGAGCATCGACGGTCTCAGTTATCATTTTTAAGTACTATGTATTGAACTTCTGCCCTTCGACAAATTGTAATTCAATACTTAGCATCCAGCATCTTAATCTTGTAGCTGGTCTCTCCTTGAACTGCGTGCAATTTTTTTTTTCATAGCCAAAATGGATGTCCTTGTTTGGTGCATTGATATAAACTCACCCGAGCCAGGCTTGAATGGATGGCCGCACTCATTCTTGGCAATATCCACTTTGTGTTATGCATGCCCTTCTGTTGCTTTACAGTGTTCTAGCATTATAAGATCTGCCACTAAACTTCTTGTAACCAACCTTTTTAAAGGCTTCCTATTTGACATGGATGGATAATGCGTTCTTGTCATTGCAAGAATTACTTTTACTCTGACAGCTAATATTCTTAGTGCAAGAGCAAGATTGATTCCAATTCTTGTAAGCGTCAATGCATAATAACTTTGAGGTCACATGCACGTTCCGTGATGTCCCCTTACGCAACATTATTTAACATCCGAAAGTTACTGATCTTCTCTTAAAAAATTTCAATGGATCAGAGTGGTGTATGGCTGCATCGTTTGCTAATTGGTCTCTTATTGTTGCTGTGGTGTTCACTAATAATTGATTCTACTAGTCATGATCAAGAGGTTTTGCCTTTTCAGAAATTTCGACAGAGTTGAGAATAATAGGCTGTTGAAGTTAGGAGTTTTTACGAAATGGCTTTCGAAGTGAATTTTTTAAGATAGTGTTTGGAAGAATATAAGCTCAAGTAATAGCTTATTGGAATAACGATCAATTTTATCTATAAAAACGTAACAGGGTATTTTCGGATGCATATTCTACGCTATTTTCGCTCGTCCCGGTCCATACATTCAAACACGTTAATTATCAAATAAACATTTTTTTAAAAAAAATTCTCTCTTATTATTGCATCATTTTTAATTTTTTGCATTAATTTTCCTCTCATCAAAATATGCATCCAAATAAGGTCCAAAAAATTTCATGGGGTGTTGTTTACACTCGTAGTGTTATTTTTTACACATAGTTTAACTTTTATATGAATTTATAATAGTACACGCAAACACATTTATGCATTTTTATTATTAAACTAATTTAAAGATGCGTGCAATAACATAAACTTGACCATAGTGAAACAAATTGTATCAAAAGGCATTAAAAATAAATATCTCCACAACTACCATGTTGCCTAACGAGGCTATTTTTGGTTGCATGATTAGGAGGATGGAAATTTTTAAAATTTTGGTGAGATAAAAATTTTAATTTACTTGAATTTGTCTGTATATGTATAGAAAGACGTGTATTTATATATAATTTGATTGGATGATAAAAAAGTGAACAGTGATAGTAGCTAGTTGTTAGGTAATAAATATATATAAAAATGTGTGTGTGTGTGTGTGTGTATATATACACGTACGTATTAATTTGATTTGATTGCATTAATTTGATTGTAAATTAATATACTTATTAAATTTTAAATATTTACATATATATATATGAGAATATTCAAATTTTAAATTTAAATAAAAAAATTATAGAATAATATATTTGAATTATTTAAATTTTAATAGAATAAAAAAAATACAAAAATTGGGTTCCATGCATATATAAGAAGTCTCCAAATCTCATCCTTAGATGAAAGGAAGCCAATTAATCACTATTCACTAACATGAAAGCTTCCTGATTACGTAAGTTACTCTGTATACCGAGAAATAGAGTTGAAGAAAGTTACTATCGGTTTTCATTCCCTCACCAAATGATGAACTGGAAAAAGCATTCCAGAGCTCAATAATTCTCAATCCAGAATGCTGTTCCAATAAATTTGCCTACTCCACACAAACATATGACTAGCTCCAGATCTCATGTCTTCGTACTATTTTGAGGTTTCAATTTCTGACTTAATTTGAAAATTAGATTCTGACTTTAACTTAAAATTAATAAGTTTTGAGGTCAAGTTTTTTTAAGGTTGCGTTAAAATTGCCCTGCAAACTCTAAAAAGATAAATGAATTAATTTTGAATTGATCTAATAAGTGACTTTCGGACTCACAAATTTGTAAATATATTTTAAATAATTTAATATATATTTATATAAATATAAAAATTAATTGAATAAAATTAAATAGTAAAATTGTAAATATTTAAAATATTAAGCTTTAATTTTAAATAAAGAAAAATAAATTTTTTTATTGGTGGGTTGTCGGGTCAAATTTGAGTGACATGTTACTAACCGACAAAATTGGTGAATCAAGTTTAAATTAGATTTTTTGACTTGCAAAAATAATAAGTTCGAATTCGGGTCAATGGGTCAAGTACAATACTCTAGTATCGACTCGACCCATCAACCGGTCAACTCGACTTGTTGCAACCCTAAATTCCTATCATATTTCTCTTCCTCTTCGTCAGAAGGACTTTAAGTTTTCAAAATCATTGGCTATGTTTGGATGCTTATTTCAATCCTATTTTTAGGGTGCAAAATTGTTGAGTAGGGTAGAGGTTGAGTGTTGTGAATGTTTGGATATCATCACTGTCATTTAAACGGTAATACAATTGGTAAGGTTTGAATGCACCTACAAATGTTAGAAGTAATGACATCATCAAGTGTGCATTTGAATTTGAAATTATAAATATTGGGGTAATGTTTGAATGCACTTCCGAATGTTAGGGGTAATGACATCATCAAGTGTGCAGTTGAATTTAAAATTAGAAATATTGACGAGAAGAGAATTAGAGAACTGGGCCACAGATTGGGTAGGAACCTGAGCCCCCAACTGGTGCTTCTTCTGCGTGAGACGTATGGCCCAGTCACCCACACGGGACACATGTGTAGTTGGTCGAAAAAAGTTGCAGCTGTGTTCCTAATTCTTAGGAGGATGGCTAAAAAAGCAATCCTGTATGGGGTTGAGGTGGAGTGAGTTACGACTATGTCCTTGATTGTTCGCGACAAAATTAGAGATAGGAGATGCAGCAATCTTGTTGTCATATAGACTATATTCTCTTTGGTGTGTAAAGAGGTGAGAAGGGCATAATGGTCATTTTGTTGGGCTAAGATCATGTGGACCGAAAATGCACAATGTTTGGACACCTTAATTTCCAAAGTTGGAATACTACTAACCAAACATATCCTTCTGTTTGCGCTGATTTTCTTGGGCCTCCATTGTGTGTCCAAACATTGCTCATAGCATCTTGTTCTTACGCTTTTGATTCTGATTTGGACCATTGGTATCATTGCACTATCCTTTATGCTGTGTTTGAAGTTTGGATTCTGGTAAGGAAAATAAGAGGAAATCATTAAAGAAAGGCTTTGTTTGTATGCATATTTTGTAGGAAAAGAAAGTTAGTGTGCAAATTTGAAAATAATAGGAAAATATGATTGTCGATTTGCTATGCCTGAGGTGGGCACTCTGTGTGCACTCACTATAGAATAAAGTTGAGTAGCAATTGTGGTGGTGAAGGTGAGATAACCCACTGTGGACAACTAGATTTTCTTCTTCTTATCAAAAGCATATAATATGAGAGAAAAAAGAAATAAATAGATCAATAAAAAGTAGAGGGGATTCACTGTCCATTACATACCAGAAATTGGGGAAAAATGTCAAGAAGCCCCAGCATAAGACACCCACTTAGATCATCATGTTTACAGAAGATACCCAAAGAAAACTGGCCAACAGACCCCACATATCCTGTTTCCCTTACTTTTATCTCCACTATTGTTAAGTCTCAAGACCCCACCAGTTTTACTTTCCTCTATACTTCTGTTTGAATGTACATAGAAAACATACCATATGATATAATTTTTGCAGCCACTACTCTTATTCATATTCAATCATTTTTAAATATATAGGGAACATGTTTCCATCTTTAATAAATATAAACTTATCTCACTTCAAAGCTTTCACAACTCAGCATCTCATCCTAAAGGACAAGGAAACTGAATTTACCATTTCAGATATGTATACCAAAATAGTTACATGACTTCAGGTTTTACAGCATTGACATGGAAATCTTGGGCAGATATCAGAAGAAGTGATCATAAACTTTTAAATAGTCAGAATTAGTGGCAGGCAATACAAACTGAACTTGAGGCTTTGATTTGACTGCAAATGGAATTGTCAAATGATTGTCAGCCTTTCTTTACTCTCAATAAAAACCAGTGATGAATTTCAAAGTCGAAACGGATGAAAATGAAAGATGATGTAAGCATTCTCATTCCATAGAGCAGGGACAATAAACAGACGTGATAGATCAAAGATGTAGTATATATTCATCTTTCATTCTGTCTTGATCCCATCCCTCTCATATAAATCAATGTTTAAGAGTTAATACCAAGAGGTGAATTAATCAAACAAGAGAAGGCCCTCTGCACTGAAGAAATTGGCAACAAGATCAGAAAGGATGCAGAGTAAAGACAGTAGTGAACAAGGCACACAACAACAAAGTAGAGGAGAGTGGTTGAATTTGAGCCTTGGCAGACATCTAACCCATGAATTAGGACCTGTTTCAGCCAAGGTTTTCTCATGCAACTTTTGTATGAGGAATTTTTACATCTCACAAGCATTGGGGGGACACCAGAATGCTCACAAGAGGGAAAGGGGAGCAGTAAGGCATTACTACTCACATAAGATGATGACTCTACCTGTCCATGCTTTCATGTTCAGTTCACTGAAGTTGCAACCTCATTCCTTGATACAGAAACCTAGCACAAGTGGAACTGCGCTCGTGGATAAATTTAGTGAGGCTAATGCAAGATTTGGAGTGGCATGGCAGCTTGCTGCCCTTGAGGAGGCATCAAGTTTGGAGTGGCCTGAAAGTTTCAGATTCGATCCCCCACAACTAGAGCAGAAGTCATCAGATTCCAATACGCTGGACTTGAGTCTCAAACTTTAGTTTTCTTTTTTGCCCTTCATCCAAAAGTGGCAATGGACTGCAATATTGCATTCTCAATAATGAGGGGGCAAGGCTTTTCATATTGTAGTTTTTGATTAGCTGAAAAATATCTATGAGCTCTTTATCTATGTTGTATTGCCCCAAATGTGAAGCGTACTTGCATTTTGAACAATATTTTCCACCGAATTTGAGAATACAAAGTAGTTAGACCTTGAGAATATTCAAGTGTGAGATTACATGATTACTTTAGGCCCACAAGCTAGATGATAATACCCCTCACATGATTCATCCCTAGTTTATATTTTCACCCATGAATTGGTTCATCTCCATCTTATTGAACTTTGTTCTGAATTTCATGTCCTTACTCTGGTCCTGTAACATGATATGCATAGGATAGACTAACAGTGAGGAATCTATGTTTTAAGCAGAGCACTAAAGAATGATGGATACACAATGATGATGGTGGAAACTTTTAGTATTGATCAGTGGTGTAAGCTATATGCCGGATTGTCTAGTCAATCAAAGTTGATTGTGCTTCATTGTTAAGGGTTGGATGACCCAAACCTAACACAAAATTAATAGATTTGGATCAAACTTCGTGGGTGCGGGCCAAACCCCTGAACCCTAAAAAAATGAATCAATTTTAGGTTACATGGGTTGACTTGCGAACCTATAAACCCATGAATATATTTAAAATAATTTAAAAAATATTTATGTAAATAGAAAAATAAATTAATTAAATAAAATTAAATGGCAAAGTAGTAAATATTTAAAATTCAAGCCCTTAATGTTAGTTAAACTAAACATAAAAAACCTAATATACTATTAATAATAAAACATCATTTAAAAACAAATAAATTTAGCAGTTGATGTAAAATAATTGATAATGATTTTCTAATTTAGTATGATAAAATTTGGAATTTTTTGTTAATCAAACTTTGAAATAAAAAATTTGTTTTAATAATACTCAATCATTAAAAAGTTAAAATAATTTTTTTTAGTTGGTAAGTTAGGTTCAAATAATCCCCAAAATTGATAAGTTGGGTTCGGGTCAAATTTTTAGACTTGTAGAAATAAACGGTTCGAGTTTAAGTTGGCTAGTTACGTGTAATACATGTGTCTCAACTTGATCTATTGCCACCCTTACTCATTAACATCTTGAGTAGGCTTCTACTAGCACTTGTTTTAAGTTTTTATACCTGATATGAATGAGATTTCATCTTCCAAAAAGGCAAGCAAATATTTACTATTTCTATTACCATTTCTTTTCCTTTTCAAATAACACGAACACACATTGGACCTTCATACAACTTAAAGATGTGATCTAGCTGCCACTTGAGTTGTGTGTCATTGCACTTGAATGGCATGTGCTTGAATTAATGTTATGCTTCATCTGTTAGCTAGCTAAGTTGTCAACAGAGCATCAAGCTTCATCTAATGTGCTGTAATTGATATATTTGCTGAACAGTTGATGGACTACGAGGGTGACCTCCCCATTATTTTTTGCTTAGGTCTTAAAATTGAATTTTGAGCAAAGCCCTTCACCTAAAACATCTTCTATTGTAGATTTTCCAACTTGTTCATTGAAGTCCATTCGTTCCCCATCCATCGCGGTTCAAATCTCTTGCCTCCTAATTTATCTCTACGACTCCATTCTAGATGTATATAGTTATGCCATATGTGATAATTAACTCACTTAAATTATATAACCTATTTAAAGAAAATAAGGAAACACACAAGGTCATAGTTTCTCTACTTGTGAAATAATCTTGAGGGCTTATTACATGCTATAGGATACGAGTAATTGATGACATAGGATTTCTATACTAGTCCTGTTATTATATTTGCATTGACACATTTGTATACAATTAATTATATGTAAAGTTTAATGACATTTGATATTTAGAAAAATTTAGACTTTTAATGTTTGATGATAAGATGGACAAACTGATTGAATAAATCTTAGAGACCAACTACTTGATATAGATTATAGTTGGATATATGTCTCCAAAGGAGTTGACATTCGTTAAGAATTATAAGTCTTGATGCAACTAGGATGGAAGAAGTTTGGAATAATACAATTTCCTAATGGATATGCATCAAGAGTATAAGTCTATCTGAAATTCTACTATAGTGTTGGATGTGACATTACAACATTAGTTTGACAGTTATCTGCAACCAAGTTTCTAGGAGCTAAAACTTATCAACAGAGAATCTTCTTAGAATAGGGCAACCTAGATTCGTCTCCTATAAATAGGAGCCATTCGAAACATGAAAATAATGAGAGAAGATTGCAACTACTGGCCATGAGAGAGCAAGTGTTCCTAAGTGATTTTTATATTTTTGTAAGTTTTGGAGTGTGTGAACAACTTTTTAATACACAAACTAACTTAGAGTTTAAGAATTGAACTCAAGGGTAGTTAAGTACAAAATAGAGAGTTTTGGAGCTACCAACTGATTGACCTCCTTAAAAAACAGTGTAGGATTTGTGGGAAAAGTGTTGATATTATTCATCTTATTTTTTACTATTTTTTGATTGTAATAGTAAAGTCATCCTAGCTTGGTGTTTGGAGATATAGGAGTTGAGCTTCGAATTACGTTAACAAATTTGGTATTCCATATTTGCCTTTATTGTTGGTGTGTGTGTTCTGGTGTGATTGTTTCTACAGGTTCTCTTAAATTAAATTAAGTTGTTACAATACTACCTATAACACCTCTGTTATTTTACACATGGCTTTAGAACTCAGCTTTCCATTGTGCTTGATTTAAAGTGGGTGTGATTCTAGTGTTTTCTAAAGACTTGTAGACACAAGTGCTAAAGACAGTGTGTCCACAATACATCCTCCACTGTTTGATGGTTCCAATTACCTATGTTGGAAAGCATGAATACGTGCTTTCATTAGATTATAGGATAAGGAAGTTTGGAATGCCCTTGAATTTAGGTGGAAACCACCAATAGAAATGAACACTAAAGGTATGGAAGTTAAGAAGGATATAAAAGCTTGGGTCATTGATGAACATTGTGTTGCATTAGGTAATTCAAGAGCTATTAATACAATTTTACAGGTATAGATGAAAAACAATTCAAACTAATTTCTACTTGCGAGTCTGCAAAGAAAGCTTGGAAAATTCTACAAAACATTCATGAAGGTACAAGTGTGATAAAAAATTCTAAATTACAGATGTTGGCTTTTGAGTCAGAGAACTTGCATATGGGAGAAGATGACACAATTGTTGTCTTTAATGGTAGGCTTCGTCATCTTGCTAATCAAGCTTTTTAGTTAAGCAAAAAATATTCAAATGCAATATTGGTGAAAAAGACACTACACTTTTTGCCTAAAAGATTGGAGCCCAAAGTGATTGTAATTAAGGAGGTAAGCAACATAGATAATGTGCCTCTGGATGAACTCATGAGATCCCTACAAACATATGAGATAAACTTGAATCATGCCACGAAAGATAAAGAGAATAAGATAGCTTTTCAATGTAATGATTCAAGTGACCTTACAGTGACTGTTCGAACATTGATGTTGGCATTGACTAATTAGCTAAGACATTGAAAAAGCTTCTACTCATGAAGGATTTAATCGGCTAAAAAAGTTTAATGTTCCATCCTAAATGGATTCAAGGAAGAACACAAAGAAGTTTAAGATGAAAGAAAAGGTAGAACCACAAAAACAAGGGCCACAATTCTATAAGCGTGCTGGCTATGGCCATATTCAAGTTATATGTGCCAACAAGCAGGAAAAAGCATAAACACCACTTGAAGCGTAAAGATCTAAAGAATCCTAAGAGGAAGAGAATCGTACAAGCAATCATGTGGCTTTTAACTCTATTAGCAAAAAAGTCGAAAAATCAGCCTATAATGTTGTAACTTCAATAGTGATATCAAAAGTTTAGACAAATACTGTAGTAATAATTTTGAAGAAGAAATTCTTAATACTTACCAAATGGTGTATGACAAGCTGTTATCACTTCAAGTGGAGAATGATGATCTTGAGAAGTAGGTATGTAAATTGAATGATGAAGTTCAAAATTTGATTGAAGAAAATTATAAGTTGAATATTGAAAATAAGAGACTTAAGGTTATCTATCATGAAGCAAAATCAAAGGCTAATGAAGTTGAACATGCTTTAACAAAATTAAATTCTAGTAAAGTCAAATTGGACGATGTTTTATCTCTAGAAAAAAATGCAAAGAATCAAATAGGTTTAGCCTTTGTACAGAAGGGAGAATGTAGTACACAAGAATCAAAAGAGACGAAGTTTGTAAAAGAGATTGTACCACAAAAGTTTGATCCAACACTTATTATGAAGGATTCCAAGAAAAAGAGGAAGAGGATATCTAAGGTATTCTTTTCCTATTGCAAGAAAACTAGTCATCCAGTTGGGTGGTGTTTTACTTTGTTTGGTCACATACTGAGATACAGTAATATTGTATCTAATATTGTAAACATTGAAAGCGAAAGAAGTCATGTAAGGCAGGTTTGAGTCAAAAAACCAAACCTTAGTTGTTTTATCTCTCATGCACCCTCAAAAGATTACTCGAAGGACATATAGTATGTTGACAACAGACGTAAACTTCCAATTGCTAGCTATGACAAAACTAGCTTTTCTAAGTGATTTTTATATTCTTCTGAGATTTAAAATGAGTGATAAACCTTATAATACACAAACTAATTGAATGCTTGAGAGTTGGGCCTAACGATACCTTAGGACAAGGTTTACAAGTCCACTGGCCTATATAAGGCCTAAGACTATAATACGAAATCCAAAGGTACTAAACATATGAGATATTGACCTTTTTCAGATGTATGCTCCTTTGCAAGTGAATTGAAGATACAACAATGTTCTATGAAAAATTGCACGCGTGTCAAATGGGACTCTAATTGGCCAATTCTAAAGCGTCGTTATTTTTCTTATGAAGAAATTTTTATGTTCACATGTATGTATATTATTTTTAACCTATCAAATCAAGCTCCATTAATTTTAAACCCATCAAAACAATAAATGAAAGAAGAAGAAACGAGCAATTCTACTTCCTCCTTAAATTGGGAAGACCTGATGTGGCCGACTAGTTCCAACGCTATTAGCATGCAATGTTCTATTTGTTGAAAGTGTTTTAAATTATGATAAATATTAAAAAATATAAAAAATTATTAAATATTAAAATTATAATAAATATTATAATTTTATCTAGTACAAAGACCGCAGTATCTACAAAACCCTATTTGTATAATGTTAGGAGTGAAAGAATGGAGTTTAAAGGATTGTATCTTTAGGTCCCATGCCCAAACCATGAAGCCTGCAGCATTTTGGGCTTTGTTGACTATATTTTGGATGGAGATTTTACATCAATTTTATTCATTCAAAATTCAATTTCAGATACACATTGCTCATCAAAACAACACCTTTTATCTTATTCATTCTCTTATTTTTACATTATTTTCAAATTTTCTCCTCACCGAAATCCCATTTTTATTCTGTCAATTCCCCAATACTATAAATACTCCAAGTTTAATCCCTCATTTATTTATTTAATTTTTCCTTCGTGGAGAAAAGAAGGAAAAAAAGATGAATTCCCAATTCAGAAGCATTTAATTTTTCCTTAAATATGCATTTATATATATATATATGTGTGTGTGTGTGTGTGTGAGAGAGAGAGAGAGAGAGAGAGAGAGAGAGAGAGAGAGTGAGAAATAACTAGCCAAAACCGTGCAAAATGATATGAAATACAAAGTAGAATAAATATAGCGGAATGCCTCCTACTCCACATGGCACCCCATTACCATTACCACAACAAAGAATGACAAAAATAACAAGAAATGAGCATTACGGTCCAAAAGAATCCAAAGAAAATGTATCACCCAAGCACAAGGCAGAGGTGACAACCCAAGTAAAGTCCAACAATGGCTACTCTAAAGCAGCATAGTGAGAACAGCCCATCCCATTGCCAAGCCACCACACAACTTCTGCAGTTGGTTTGCTCCACTCTGCACGAACACATCAGTTTCTTGGATCAAACAATCAGAGCTCAGTTTACAATGGAACTACTAGCAACAAGACCATATGAAGAAATCCAGCCGTAAGTTGACTATCAAGAATCTATATTTTCACTTAGTGTTTGGTTACATGAGACACCATCTTCCTTCAAGAATAAGACACCATTTTTGGGGTTGTGTTTGTGGCGATTGAATTTATATTTTTAAAATTTTCTTTCTATTTCTCTCTCTCTCTGTTTTTTTTTTTACGATTTTTAATAAAAATATATTTAAAAACGCCCACAACTAAAAACTAAAACAAACATCTCTTAAGTGCTTCTGCGAATTCTGACGCCGTGTTCATTAAGTTGGATCAAATATGTAATTAAATATTTCTCCAAAATAATTTCCGTTCAATCCCATCTTCCTAAAAGGACTATCACAATTCCATGTTTCATTTCATAAAATTTTGCCCACACTCTGATATATTTCAAGTAATTACAACTCATTCAAATTGAATTTGCTTATGTAGATGGAGTGAGTTTTATACGTCAAATGACGATCATCAACATGGTGTATTTTTAAGTACATTTTAACAGAAAAGGGCCCCAGTAACAGAATTTTGGGTTGTGTTTGTGGCGATCGTTACGTACCTGATTGGTGGTTGTTGGAGAAGGAGAAAGGCCATCCGAGCTCGGCCCTGGAGCTTCAGTCGGAGGAGACGGAGGGCTCAACAATGACGGAGATGGAGAGGGCGACGCCGGCGTGGTCGGGGCCGGAGCGGGAGTTGCAGCTGGTGGAGAAGCCAGCGGCGCCGGCGTAGGAGCTGCCGGAGGGGGTGGTGTGGGAGAGGGCGGCGGAGGGGATGGAGCTGGGGGAGGAGGAGTCGGAGCAGGTGGAGGTACAGCGGGCGGAGGGCTGGCAGGAGGAGGAGAGCTCACCGGTGGAGGAGTGGCAGCCGGCGGAGGAGAAGCGGGCGTGGCCACGGGAGGCGTAGGCGTAGCCGGAGGTGGAGATGCTGAGGCTGGAGGAGGCGAAGAGGCAGCTGGAGGCGGAGTTGATGTCGGAGGTGGTGTTGCCGCTGGTGGCGTAGGGGTGGTGGTAGGGGGAGTGGAGGGCGGGGGTGAAGTAGGAGAACTGGACGGAGATTGTCCAGCAACGCCGGCGAGGACAGTGCAGATCAAAGCCATAAGCAGAAGCAGTTTCCGAGCCATTATGGCAGGTTAAGACGGAGGGACTAAAGGGAAACGGACTCTATATAAAGAAGACAGACGTCTGCTGGTCTGGAAGTACGTTTAAAGGCTGAAAAAGAGGTCTCTGTACGTATCGAACCGTAGGCGTAGAGTGCAAAGAAAGTGAAAGTGATGTCAACTTATAAATAATAAATTTTATTTTAAGTATAATAATCTTAAAAAAAATTTGGTACGATCCGTGAATTGAGACTCGTTGGCTAATTGCAAGATAATTATGACTTTGTTAATATTAAAAAATAAATAACAAAGACGCACCTTTTGGGTGGTAGTTGAAATACTTGTGATGGGTAAAAAGGTTAAAACCAAGTAAATTAATGATGATGTGAGTTGTGTACAGCCACAAGCATTAACTCCTGGGTTATGTTTGGAAGGGGTTTTGGTGGGAGATGGATGTTTGGTATGAGTTTACGATTAATATGTTTAATTGAAAATTTTGGATATTTAAATTTTAATTTATATATATATATATTATAATAATTAGACGATGTAATAGTATATAAGAATAATTATTAATTTTAAAGATAAAAATATATATAAACATGAGTGCACGTATTTATAGATATAAGTATTGATTTTAACAGTAAATAAGTATAATAATTGAAAAATAATTAGTTAGTTATAAATATAATAAAGAAAAATTTTAAATTTAAATTTAAAAAAAATTTATTAAATTATATATTTGAAAGTATAGTTGCGTAAGAAATTGAAAGATTAAAAGGTAAGTTTTAAACATGGCCTTAGAGTTAGGTGTGTTTTTGTACATGTTTTTCTCAAATTTTGGGTAAAAATATAAAGATATAAAAAATAAAATTTTTAAAAAATATAATAATTATCGACTGCGTTTCTACGATAAAAAAAACAAGAACAAGCATTACCTAGGTTATTTCACAGCACGAATGGCATTCACTTTTTGTTCTCTTTCTAACCAATTTAGTGCTTTCACCTTTAATCATACAAAATTTCTAAAAGTTTTTGGTAAATATACCAATTATTTAATTTTTTATATAATTTGATACAAAGAGGCACTCAAATGGTTTAGAACCCAATTCTTCGTAAATCAAGTTTTGAATTTGAACCCTCGTGGATGAGACTTGCAACTCCAAAGCTTGCACTCCCATACATGTTACAATTAACGTATATTACATTTTTAAATGCTGTAAATTTCCAGCCTTTAAATTAATTCTTTCAAATATATTAACTATTAAAATAATACCTTTTTTTTAATCTATTTTTCTCTACTATTTCCACATCGTTATTAAGTTTTTGTGCCAAGCTTTCTACTTCCAAAGTCTTCGTATAAACATAACCAATGTACTTAATTTTTATTAGTATCAATCATTTGAATGGAAACTTGTTAAAAATGACATAAAGATTTTGTTTGTTTTTGTTTTTGTGTGTATTTTATATGTGTTTTTTTTTTGTTTAAAAAATGTGTAAAAATGAAAATTAAAAAATATAATAATGAAAATATGTGTATTTTTTTTTTTTTTTAAACATAGCCGTAGATGCTTGTACAACAGTTCATAAAACATATATAGAAGGATTTATAGCAATTATTCATGGCTTCTCCTTTTAGTACTAATGAAAATATCTATAATAATTGGTTTTTTAATACCTTTTGATCTTATGTGGTTGTGAATAATCAAATTATTCATGGGAGAGATACATATCAAATTTTAATTAACTAAAAATAAATAACATCAAACTTGTTTTGAATTATATTGCGTGTAGTAATTCTTACATTCTTACATATAGATTCGGGGTAATAAACATATTAAATTAAAGTCTTTAATATATTATTATTTTGGCGCAAAATGTATGAAACATTCACTAATACAAGTACCTACTTGAGAATAATTTTTTTGGATGATAAATTTATTATTTAATTATTTGAGCTTGACATAAATTTTCATTTTTAAAATTTTAAAATTGGTATTCAGTGATTATAATATGTGTCATATTAATTTCAATTAGGCTATATTTGGTTCCTATTCTAAAAAAGATATATACATCGGTCTTTATACTTTTAATTTAAACATAGTTTTAATTGTTTATAAATATGTTAACACATTTCAAGAAACATCATTTATACCTATAAAACAGCCAAATTAATGGCAATGAATGTCAATTATGATGAGTAATGAATGCTTCCACTTAAGTGGCCAAGTTAGTTACATATAAGATCAATTAATGGATGCCTCACGGAGCTTTGATGATTAATTAAAAAAAAAAATTGCAATTTATTATATGGCCTGCATGGGATTGTCCTAATCATTTCTTTCAACAAACTTATCATGATTGTGCCCACTTCAAAATTCTCTGAAAGGACAAAACATTTCAACAAATATATCGATTGGTTTTGATGTTTGGGATTGCTGTAATTAAATAATAACACTATAATATAGTTAAAATTACCCCTTCTTTACCCATCGATTATGTGAGTTTTGTGCACTTATTCTTTCATGCTTCAAAAATCTAACAACAACAATAATAATAACAATTATTTTCTAATAACTCGCGTTGAAACACACTAAACCCTTTGTTCTAGCATGTGGCGTATTTAATCCTTTTATAAATGTTCCATGTTTTTGTCTTAAAACACGTTGCCAGCATATGGGATTTTTGAAAAATTAACTATCAACCGAAAAATGAGATATTTCCGAAGTAAATGACCACACATATTAATTTGATTCAAAAACTTAAAAGACGTGATTATATTATATCTTTGAATCACATTCGTATATATAAAACTACAACAAAAAAGAAAGAAAAAAAAAAAAAAAAAAAAAAGAACATCAAACTTATGTGATTTTCAACCAATAACCTATATTCACGGGAAATAAATGCTATGTGTTACATTCTTATAGACTTGGTTTGAAAGCTAGGCCTTTTGAAAAATGAAAATCTTCGTATTTATTTTAAATCTTCTTTACCTTTCTCTATAGGATTTTTCATTATTTGATAAACCGATCAAATCAAATTAAATCAAAATTGAAATTTCAATGCGCACTATTTTTCAAAATTTCATTTTTCAGTTCAATTTTAGTATACCATATCGAATTTAAAATCTATAATTTTAAATATAAATTTATTTTAATTTTTTAAAATTCAAATTTAGTATGTCAAAATATCAAAAATTTGGTATTCGTTGTGCAAATTTGGTGGACCAAAAATTTGTTTCAACCCGATTCGAATTTGTTGAGCATAAAGCCTTGTTTCTTGTATAACTTACCAGGTGACTAGAAATTTTCCCCCACTTTCTCCATAACTAGCTACATTACACGCTTTATCTGTGTGCATCTTAATATATATTGAAATGCATTACATGTGTATATTTTATTGTATAATTTTTTATTTTAAAAAAAATTATTTATTCTACATGTGTACATAATTTTTTTATAGATGATAATAAAGTATAAATTAATCATATTATAAAATTTTTAACAATATATGTGAAGTGTCAAAATTAAAAATTATGATATTTAAAAAGTTTTTAGAATAAAACTTACATTGGACAATTTCTATAAAATGAAAGAGAAAAAATTAAGAGATAATGAAATAACAAGTAAAAAATAGAAAGAGAAAATAATAAAAACTGAAAAAAAAAAATACAAGTTAAAAGGGCATTTTAGTAAATTAACTTTAAAAACAAAAGTGGTTTCTAAAAACTATGATGATAAAAATTCAATATAGTATATTTTAAAAATTTTCGTATTAAAAATAAGTTATCAAAAAATAAAAATTATATTGGATAGTTTCTATAAAATGGAGAAGGAAAAAATGAAATAATAAGTAAAACAAACAAAAACCAAAAGACAAAATATAAGAAACTGAAAAGAAAAATAAATTAAAAAGGACATTTTAGTAAATTAATATTCAAAACAAAGGTGATTGTTATCTACCTGTCACACATTCAATATAATATAGATTCAGAAACCATTAATGATGAACGAGTTAATATACAAATAAATGGGTGGGAGTAATAAGAATGTAACACATAGCATTTATTCAGATTAAAGACCAAACACATTGAATTGATACACGACTAAAATTAAATTTCTAAAATATATATATAAAAAAAAAAAATCAAATGTGTAGAATTTGTCTAGCGAAAATTTGTTTGAGAATGCATGACTTCAATTTAAAATATTGTCAGCGAAAGGATATCTCTCTCTCTCTGTCTCTCTCTCACACACACACACACACACACATTGTCTTCATTGTTCCTTCACTAATTACCTAATAAAAAAGGGTAAATTATGACCAAATTTAGGGAAATAATACTTGCAAATCGCGGAGACAAACTCGGAGCCATGGTTGACAAATTGGCGTGGATTAAAAGGGAGGTCACAGAAGCCAGTCTGGTACAATCATCAATCCCTGCTGTCTAAAGTTGGAATGATTTAATGTAAATAATAGAACTCCCACCAACCATACTCCTTTTGCATTTTGATTAGTATTATTTACAGAATAGTTTTTTCCCCTCAATTTTAAAAAAAATATTAGGATGTACTACAAATCATTATTGCTGCATTGAATGGATGCTTGTGGAGTGTTAAGTGGGAGGGGGAAGTTTCAGGTGGAAGGTTGCTCTCTATATTTGTGACAATTAATTATATTCACATGGTAATAAAAATACACCCCCACTGATTTTAATTGATTTATTACACCTCGCCTAACTTTTTATTCGATGAGGCCATATGAGCCCCCCCCCCCTCTTTTTCTCTCTCAAAAATATATATTTTCATTAAAGGTAGGGGGGGGGGGGTTACAAAGAGGATTACTAAATTTTAAGCATATCCTAAAATGGTATCCAAATTTGACCTTATTATTTATTTTGATGTAAAATGATAGCATCACACTTAACATCATCAATTTTCTCAAATGAAAATTGAGAATGGCATCTCTTTGCCACAAACACAATTCATTGCATATAGTGTTGTCCACATTTGACTCGGGGCAAATGATTTTTATTATCTGGAAATTATTAATTAGCATGGTACATTGGATCGCTAGTACGAATGTTTTGTCAAGTAAACTATTGATAATTCTAATTCTGACATGCTATACTGTTTGACTTTTATTTTGTGTATTTGATATAATCCAACATTAAATATTTAAGTTGTTCATTGGTATATATTAGTTGTGCTCAAGTGAAATTCCTCCTATCAGCGTATTCTCGTTACATAAACCAAATAACCATCTTAGAAAGATCAAGCAATATAAAATTTTTAAATTTTATTTTAATATTTATTATTTTTATTCTCATTTAATAATTTGAGTTATATGAACTTTTTATATTATGGTGAAATATGTTTTAGTATAAATAATATTTTATTCAATTAAGACAAATAGATCTTGTTATTTTTGAATTTGGAACGAAATCATTCAATTTTATCTAGAGATGAGAATATTCAAATCGATTTAACATGAATGATCTTTATGAAAATCGTGACATATTGATCGATCTCGACGATTATTGTTCATTTTAGTTTCATTATATTAAGTTGAGTACTTTAATTAATTTTTATTCTTTTACTACTTTCCCTCTGATCGCGCCAGTTCAATTGTGCCGAATTTTAATTCGGTGCCCGACGCGGATTGAAAAAAAAGAAAGAAAATGCAGAATCTGGAAAGCAAGAAAAAAAAATTCAAAAAAAGGGGAAACAAGACGGTCGAACAGCCGTCCGCTGCCCCTTGCAAAACCCGAAGATCCGCCGCTGAATCCATCGACTTTAGGGCGGAAATTGTCCGCGAGGGGGGTTGTCGCCACAAGCCACTTGCTCCCGTCCCGGAAGTCGCGGAGATCGGGCAAAATTTTGAAGTTGGAGCTGTGGCAATCATCTGAGATTGCAGTAGTGGACCTCGCGTCACGTCGCCTTCGCCTGCCAAGTATCGTCTGGAGTCGCTACAGCCGTTACCCGCCTTGACGCTGCTAGACGCTAGAGAAATAGAAACGGAGCTGCGCCGCCACCTTACGGAAGCCCCAGCTGGGTTTCCGTCCAGAGGAAGGAAAGGGAGTTGATTTTGGGCCGACCACATTGGGTTGGGAAGGTGTTGAGCCAATTGCAAAACTGGGCCAGAATTGAGCAGCAACTAAAAAAAAAATTCAATTGGGTTGGGCCATGCATAGCTTGGGCTTAAGGAAATTTCGGCAAGGAGAATTGAAAAAAAAGGATCTGTTAGGCCATTTACACATCTGGCCTGATTAAAAAAAAACCCGTTTGGCTAGCTTATTTTTTTTTTTAGAATTAAGGACTTGTTTGGTTGCTGGGTTTTGAGGGAAAAAATAGTGGAAAAATACAAAATTTTGCGAAAAAATAGGAAAAAATTACAAAAAAATAGAGAGTTAAAAGAAAAGGTGTGACAAAAAAAAAAAAAGATTGAGCAAAAAAAAAAAAAACTAAAGTGGAAAAAATAGAGACAGAGAGGAAATCTATTTGTGCTTATTTCTACCAGGATGTTGGATGATCATGTATATTACAAGAAACTAATATTTGATGAAATTTAAAAGTTGCTCAGAATTGTAGATAAAATACAGAATTGTCTTACTAGAGACAATCATACTTTGTGACACGAAAGAACAAGAGATAGACATCTATCGTCAAGGCACTATCGTGGTAAAGATTATGGATCGAATGAGAATGAGTATGATGAGACAACCAATGCATTAGATTCTTATATTGAAAGTCAATCTTGATTGTGTTTTAATTGCTTTCAACAAGAACATAGCATGAATGAATGTTAAAACGAGAAAGTTGATACTCATATTGATATTAGCAAAGTTATAGAAGATAAGAAAAGTCTATTAGTAGAGATGTCATCTTTGACCGAAGTAAAGATTGCAGAGAATATGCCATTGGAGGAAATACAACATGAGACTAACAACAGCTCTAGCACCTATTTGGAGATTGAGGAGGAGGAAATTGCGAAAGAAGAAATAATAGAAGTTGTAATAGAAGTTGTAGTAGAAATTGAGGAGAATAAAGTTGAGAAGGAGGAATCTATAAAAATTAAAGTGGAAGTTGAGGACAACCACAAAAATGAAGAACAAGTAAAAAATTGGAAAATTAAGCTTTTACGGAGTCATGTGTATGTTGACTCATTTGACCATCTGCCAGATGCTTCATCCAATTGTGCTGCACAGAAGTTGAAGATATTTTTATCTGCAGAGACTACATATGCATATCCGGATAAGTTATTAGTGCTTTTTCATATTTTTTTATATGGTTCTCTACTGATATTTCTGTGTTGGACTTATGGAAAGATAAAGCTGAAATTTCAACGGGATGATGAAGAGTTAAGGAGCTTCATCGTGTTTGATCCAGGAGGGCACAAGCTCGAACTGACAACAATTCGCTCTTAAGAGGAGGGGTATGATGCGATATAGGGATTTTTCAAATTTTATTTTAGCATTTAATATTTTTTATTTTTATTTTTATCTGCTAATGAGTTTTATTAATAAATTAGGCCATATGAGTTTTTTAAGTTAGGATCTGATAGATTTTAGTATAAATAATATTTTATTCAATTAAAACAGACGAATCTTGATATTTTTGAATTTGAGAGTTATGAAATTACTTAATTTTTTCTGGATATGAAACCATTTGAATCGATTCAATAGAGGTGATCCTCATATGAATTATGATGTATCAATCGATTTCAATGTATCAATTATGACTGTCCTATCACATCGATTATCCAATTTTTGAGTTTATTTTGGTTTCATTACGTTGGGTCGAGCATTTTGATGCACAGTTCTCATTTTTAAAATTCAATTAATTTTTATTCTTCTACTGGGCCTTCTGATCGCGACATATCATATTCAATAAATAACCCCTCTCCCAAGCATAGCCTTATAGAGCGGGCATTCCCCTTCTCAGGATTATCATATGGACATGCCCACAATGTGAAATACATTTGACCGATGGTAATTGTTCGAATGCATAAAGATGCAGGCAACTTTTGGGTAGAATTTGTGGCCACTGTAAAATTAATTTTAGGCAAGCCTTGGTACTTCAGAAGTTTACAGGGCTATTTAAAATTTTCAGATATCTATAGGCTACCCAACATTCCTACTTCCTTGACATTGCAATTATTCAAACCATCAGAAAGAGGTGCAAACTAATAAAAAATAATAAGGAAAAATTTCAAGTAGAGAGCATTAATATATATATATATATATATATATATCTTCATTTCATCGTAATTAAGTAACACAACAAGGGCTTGTATGGCTAACAAGCTAGCTGCTAATATTTTTGATAATTCATATGATCACACACACACACACACACGCACACACACACATGAATGCTAATTAGGGAAATTGTGGATGTGTAGTCATATTGTTATGTATGATTAGGGTCTGGTTTATGATAATCAACTCCATCAATGCTCCTGAACCAGAAGGTGGATTCAAAGGAAGCTGCATCGTTTGGGATATCTTCCATCACCCACTCTTGCCCTTTCGGAAAATATATCCCGGTGCGGGGGTGAGGCACCCACCAGCTCTCCGGCTGCTGCTCCTCCGCGGCTGCTGCCGGCGGCCCCTCCATGACTTTCTTGCTG
Source organism: Avicennia marina (assembly GCA_019155195.1). NCBI lineage: Eukaryota > Viridiplantae > Streptophyta > Magnoliopsida > Lamiales > Acanthaceae > Avicennia > Avicennia marina. The sequence goes on from JACDXK010000032.1 coordinate 1,353,535, forward strand.
TTATTTGTACATATGCAATGATTTGGTGTCGTGGACTTGCTCATGCAGCGTCCACCGGCTGCTAATCCCTGCCTGCATGCTCACAAAATGTTAATTAATTAAATTTAATATGCACCATCAAGGGTTGTTAATTAGACCACTAAACGTGAATGCCAAGGCATGAGATCTTATTTAATTTTAGATTAGGATATTGCTCTCTATATCTAATTTAAGATATCAAGGTTTCAGCGAACATAATCAAAGTTATTTTTATAAATAATAATAATCTGTTAGGTTCATTAATGAAAAGAGGAAAATAATATAATGAGGAACAAGAAGAAATTAACACTTCGTAAAATCTCAAATTCAATTTAGCTTCAAATATTTTAGTTTTTCCATATAGGAAGGTGAGCTTTTCATATGTATACATATATGCACTAGAGTGTGCAAAATAATTAAAAGTTTATATACTTTTTAGTTATAATACAAAGGTACAATATGATTAATAATAAATTAATATAAATTTAGTTAAATTAAAAGTATAAAATTATTAAAATAAATTATAATAGAAAAGATTAAAAGAAGTTGAAAAGTGATAGTATAAAAGGAAGAAAGAAAACATAAAAAACTAAAAAGGCCTTTGCCATTAATATATAATATAGATAGATATATAGTCAAGCCGGTGTTCGTTTTTCACCAGTATTCGTCCATACATTTTTCTTGCTAAAGTTCTTGCAACCGAACAGGTTGTAATAAGGGCACAACTTGAGGAAGACAGAAAGAACAAACGGGCTGTAATGAAGACACAACTCGAGGCAGACAGAATGAGATATGATAAATGAATTTAGGGTTTGTCAAAAGCATACCCTGAAAATGGCTTCACAAGCAACATCTTTGTGCTGTTGATCACACCTGCTCTGGCCATGTCTCTGTGCTATCAAATTCACTCAGAAACTATATGCTTGAGTTTTGTGCAAACTAACACACACTGTTAGTTTATCTATATATATATATATATATATATATATTGATATGCACAGATACAAATGCTTAGAGTTAGAATAAATTCTGTTGTCGTGTGGCGAAAGTTATGCATGGAATACAACACAACAAAACAGAAAAGCCGAAAATGCAACAACCCTTTTTTCTTTTCATTGTCAATGGGCTGATTCGATAGAGATAGAGCCATCTGTGGTTGTGAACTCTTTGTTGAAGAAAAGCCAGCCGAGGATCTTTTTGTTGTCTGTGATTAAGGTGTCGTACTAGATTTAGTGTACTTTTTGTTGCCTGTGTCTTAATCGCAATCTTGATTTTAAACATGCAAACATCTGAATATATATACACTAGTAAAAGTAGCACAAATTCTATGTGTGAAAATTTGTTTATAAATTATAAAGTTATTGTATTTTAAGTAACATAAATAAAATAATTTAAAAAAGAAAAGTATGAACTTTTACAATAAAAAATAAAGAAATGTTGAAAGAATTTGAAACGAGAAGAAATTTGAGAAAAAAATATAAATAAAAATAGCTAGTTAAAAGATAAGAGAGAAAGAAAATGATATAAAATACAAAAGAATTTAAAACGAGGACAATCATGTACTTTTACATCATGCAACTACAAATACTTATTAACTTGGTATATAGTGTGTGTGTGTGTGTGTGTGTATACACACATTATTCATGCAACTACAAATACTTATTAACTTAGCATACAGTGTGTGTGTGTGTGTACACACATTGTTCTTGATGCAATGTTGATTAGATTTATTATTCCTGAATTGATTCCTCAAACATAAGCCAACCGTCAACATTCCATGAAAAGGAAAATGTTGGCGTCTTTTGTATATTATTGTTGTAATACTTTAAGATAAATAGTATCATATTGTTATTATTTCAATTTAAAAAATAATTGTTGGAAGAAGGAAAAAGAGAGCATGAGTTCATGTTAATTGAAAATTGAAATAGGGCGCTTTGCTGATTATTTATTTCTGAGTTTGTTTGAAAATTAACTCAATGGAAGTTTTTGGGAAGATATGAATTGGTTTTGTGTGCCCAAGCGATTTTTTGACATTTGTGTATACTTTGATTATATTTAAATAATAAGTATGAAAATTGGATTAGAATTTAACTTTGGCGATTTTAAATTTCTGTAAGGTTGTTTGTTTAGGTCTCACCCAACGTTTGAGATAACATTTAATTAATAAATAATAAAAATAATGGGTTTAACGGTTATTTTCTAATTTTTGCCTCTTAATAATTTTACAGATATTATTCCATGGCTTCAAGAAAGGCATCAACAAGGAGGTTGTTTTATTTGAGTTTCAACACCTCTTTACATAATAGACTACAAATTAACATATCCACACACACTTTAACTGTTTTTATTACTTTATCTTTCTTTTATTAATTGTTCTAATCATGTCCTCCTCTTCTTTGTTTTCTGAAAGAAAGAAATGCATAAAAATGTACATATTGATTTGATTTGTGTTCTTCGAGCTTCAACCTCTAAAAACCACCACATGAGAAAGAAGATTCTTTTGTTCAAAGCAAATAGATATATTCTCTAAGGACACTTTGTTGATTGCGTTGTTCTATTGTTTATCAAATTAAAGCTACTTTTATTCTTTTTGCTGATTTATGAATAAAGAGTAATATTATGTGGTAGGCTTCTTTTTTATTCTTCACCTTTTCATTTGGTATATGGGTTTATAAATTTTGACCATTCTCTGGTGTGCTCTAGTGGATTGTCTGCCACATCCCTATCATATATATAGACACTAATAATTTGTTTCGTGTGCAATCAAAATAATTATTTCATAAATTAAATTATATGATTAAATATATTTTATATTAATCAATAGAGTTTAAATTCATTAATGTTTCATAAAAAATTTATATCAAACTTGAAAAAATTGACCAGTAATAATCCACACAAGCTATTTTTAATAATAAGGATAACATTTTTAAAATTAAACTTATATGAAAATTTTAAAATGAAAAGAGAGATAAAAAGAAATAAAAAAGGTAAGAGAACAAATGAAAGAAAAGAATAAAAAAACAGATTAAACTATGGAATAGAAATAAACAAAAGGTTAAACAATACCCAAAAAGAAAAAGAAAATATAATATATATATATATATATATTAAATGGAAATATTGGAGATAAAAGTAAAAATTAAAAGAAAAAGTAAAAACAACTAGATGTTAAAAATGACAATTTATTTTTTCACACTTTCAAAAACCTTGAGTTATTACTTAAAATTCTTGTTTAATTATGTAACTAATCAAATCTGAACAATTTATATGTGCGCATATAAAAAATTAAATTATTTCAGTAATTATAAAAAATTATAAAATCATTATATTTTTTGTAGTTCAATAATAAAGTAAATTTAATTAATTATATAATTTAATTAGAGTAATATAAAAGATGAGAAATGAATAAATTAAATATTAATTAGAAGAGAAAGAAATAATTTAAAGTAATAGTGACAAAGCGGGAAGATCTAAGGTATTTATCAAACAATATAAATAGATTTATTTGGATATCGGTATTTTTAAAAAATCAATTTAAATAATCAAAGTTAGTTATTAAAGGAGTAAAGTTCTAACATATAGTATAGATAGTATAAATATGGATTAAATTTGTTATGAAGAGTATTTTAAGAAAACTATTAAAAGATCAAATAAGGTATTAATAATATAATAGTATAGACATATAATATATATAACACTAGGGAGTTCGGTTGCACACTCATGCTTGTGCAAAATAAATATAAGAATTCGCATTAAGTATATATGAAAATACTCTAGATCATGATAACATGATAAAAATTGATTCAAATATCACAACTTTAATAATGAAATGATGAAAATATGAACAGGCTTATATTTTATCGGGTGTTATCCATCTTTATCTACGCAACATTATTTAAGTTAATAAGATTTTGTGGTTAAGCAAAGTAAAATTACACTACTACACTCGTTTAATTTTTTTTTTTTTCATTTTTCTATCCTTCTATCTCCCACTTTTCTTTTGGCTTATTATTTCTATTTGTATGATCTCTCATAGTTTTTCTCCTTTCACAGTCTTTTAAACTTTCTTTATGTTCTTATTTCACATATTTTTAAGCATTTAATTTAAAATATTTTTTATTTTTAAAATAAAATTACTTTATACTTTATAAATAAATTTGCACACACACAAATATAATACTATTTATACTAGTTGTTACTATTATTATTTTTATTTTTATTTTTAGGTTTCTACTTCATGACCATTTCAACATTATATATTGTCTATTGTGTCCGAGCATACATACATACATACATACATACATATATATATATATATATATATATTAAATCTAATAATAATGAAAAGTAAGAAGTTAGAAGACACAATATTTGAACAATACGGATGTTTAATAGGTCAGAAGTTTAGGTACGTAACGGAGAATTTCAGAAAGGGAATTTGGTTGTTTTAGTGAGTTTTAGTAATCATTTTTATTTCTATATCATATTAAAGAAATAGAGACTATTTCATAACTCAACTTTCAACAACCTATCAATTTAATTTCAGTTTCTTTAGCGGCATCCACGCTTAGTTTGGGAGGGGGGTCTTTGTTGAAATGGATATTTGGTGGAAATTATATTAAAATAAATAGCACGTCTAGTGATAAAAATTTTGATTTGTTTGAAAATATGTATAGAATATATAATAATAATTGAATAATGTGATAATATATAAGGATAATGATTAATTTTTTGAATATAAATAAATAAAAATATGTGTATATGTGTTGCATAGATGTAGGAATTTGATTGTGAATAAATTTAATAATTGAAAAATAATTAGTTAGTTATATATGAAATAGAGATAAAATTTGCATTGGAATTTAGTTAAAGATTTTGTTAAGTAGTATACATAGTAATGTAAAATTTGATAAGATGAAAGTGGATTGAAAGGTGGGTTTCAACAAAGCTCACATAGCCTATGATTCCACATGCAAAACTTTGACGACGATTTATTCATTGGAACGAGACTATGTTTGGAAGTCCCTTTCAATTTCACTAGACTCCCCAAATTTTATACTATTAACATATCATTTAACAAAAATTCTATTCAAATTTAAATTCAAAATTTTTATTTCTTATATATATAATTAACTAATTATGTTTCAATCATTACATTTATTTACAATCAAATCAATACTTATACACACGCGCGCACACACACACACACGCTTACATTTGTACATGTTTATATCCTATAAACTAATTATTATTTTTACGTACTATCACATTATTTAATTATTATTATATATTTTATAGAATTATAAATAAACAAATTTAAATAAATAATACTATTTATTCTATCAAATCGTCTTTCTAAACATATAATTTATTTCAAAACAATACTTACCGAATATCATTCATTACTAGAACACTCCTTCCAAACATAGCCTTATATGGCTAGTCTTAGTCATGTCCATAATATATACTACTAAAAGTAGCATACCTTATGTGCGTGTAAATTTATTTATAAATTATAAAATTGTTATATTTTAAATAATATAAATAAAATAATTTAAAAATTAAAGTATAATAATATTTATAATAAAAACAAAAAAACACAACAAAAGAATTTGGAATAAGAGGAAATATGATAAAAAAAAACATAAATTAAAATGATAAGTTAAAAGAAGAGATGAAAAATGATAAAAGAAACCCCATTTGAATTGACGAATATGAATTTAAAGAAACGATTTGGAGAGAGTATTTCATATAACTGTAATATAAGAGGAATTTGAAATTCATGTTACTTACTAAAATTATAATTCAAAAAGAAAATTTAAAAATTTAAATTACTTTGTCATCTAAACAAATAAAATAAATTCATTATTATGGATTTAAAATGCATTCTATCAAATACTTTAATTCAAATAGATCCTAAAAGAATTTAAAATTAAGATAATTATGTAATTTTACATCATGAAGCCATAAAATCTCATTAACCTAATAATATAGTGCGTGTGTGTTATTGTTAGCTACACCCATTTCTTTGTTATGTGCTGAATGTTATTATTAATGTAAGAACATGTCGATGGGCGATCAGTGAATATCTTGTAAGCGATATACAATCTGTAGGCTAGTCGTGACCTGGTAATTGAAACCAAGGCAACCTAAACATTAAAAAAAAAAAAAAAAAGCTGTTAACTTGCAAACCCTTGTCCTCTCCAACTTTCCATATTCATGAGTTAATGGTTGGATATGAAATTCAAAGAATATTTTTTCAGTTTATATTATTATTATTATGTTTTTAAAATATTGATTTCATGATATTTAAATTAGAGATTGTTTAGCTGGGGATGAAATAAGATATAGATAAAATCACTTCTACGTCTTGTGAAAATGCTCCAAATATTATGATTGTGATAAATATTATAATTTTAATATTTAATTAAATTTTTTTATTTCTCAATATGTATCTAACCAAAAGTAAAATGTTCTCAATTCTAGTCTAGACCACTAAAGTGCAGACTCTATAGTTCAAATTTCAGACCAATTGTCACATCATTACTAGCTAAGAGAAGTATAAGTCAACAAAATTGATTAATCCCATTCAAATCCAGGGTTTTTTATTTTTTATTCAAAAAAATTACTCTTGTCAAAATGACTCTTGGGTGGGTTTTCTCAACATGTGCTATTATGACATTTTGAAAGTTTAGAATGATCGATGACTATTGTCTAGTGAAGTGATCACATTGCACGTCAAGGGAGGAGGTGGAGGAAACAACCATGTTGTCAATTTAAAGTTGCAAGTGTGGCTGTGAGAAATGGGTATTGCATGGGTTGCCCTTCTCACATGCAATTCAAGTATGTAGGAAACATGGCATAAACCCCAAAACACTTGTGAAGCCATATTTCTCCAAAGACACTTATCTACAAACTTATGCAAGTGTGTTTCATCTAGTGTGGATAAAAGAATATTAAAATGATCCATCATTTGAATTAGTTCACAACCCTCGTTTAACGTAGGATTAAACATGTAGGGAGAGACCTATTAGACAAAATAAAGAAGGAAATGGGTTGGCTCCAACAGCACCCAACGAGACACACAATGCACATGCAAAATATGGCATCATTAGCTAGACGACAACCGTAGTTACTTGTTCAAAAGCACTATAATCAATTTTATAATTCTTTATCTTGTATTCATGTCATGTATGGACTGTGTTTGAATGGTGTCTATAGATATGTATAATCAAAAATTTTATGGTTTTGGTTATGTGTATGCATGTATGGTTATGTACCAACAAACTATTTCTATCTTCGTATGCCACTACGTCGCAATGGGGTAGACAAACAATAATTGGCTCATTAGAGCTTCTTCAAGTACATGTCATATTACCAACACTATGTTTAATTAAGTGGCTTACTTTGCTTTGCTATATGTAATCACTGCTACAAATAGGGCTTGGTCTAAAATCCTCAGGTTATGACCCAATTTAGGTAGCCCCAGTATTTATATGGGCCCATTTATGATTGATGGCGGCATGCAATTGCCGATTGTATCATACTAGGTGCGCTAAATTTCACGTTATGGACTATTTCTATTCATAATACATGTTTAAGGATAATGTAATGTGTTATTATTATAAAATTATGTGCCTACAGGTAAACAAAGTAATGGAGGAGTAAGACAGACCATGTCTCACTCAGTTAGCATCATATAAGATACTTTGGATAGGAAGGTAGAATGTGAGGTATGTACATGCAATTTAAAGTCAATTTCGTTGTTATATTTTTCATATCACCTAAGTACTCTCCTATCTTCATCTATGATTGCAGTTTCTATGTATCCTTACTTCGGCGAGATACACTAAATGCTACCATAGCGTTGTAATCGTCACTTGTGGACTTACTCTGGTCCATTTGTAGTTTTTTAGATTGTTGAGATGCATCACATGGATTAGTTGTTAAGGTAGTTTAGGATGACATAAGGTATTTCAGTTGATTTGCTTTGCAAGGATGATATGTTGCATAACACACAACGATGAGGGATGGTCAGTAAAGATTGGATAGAGCATCATTAAATTTATATTAGTAACTGGGTGAGTTTTGATCATAGAAGAGACATTTTCCAAGACGTTGAAGCTCAAGTATAAGTAGAATACATAGAGTAATATCGTCAAGTTACACTACATATCAGTCTACCACGTATTTGTACACTTTGGTTTTTAGCCTGTCACATTGCCTATTTCACATATATGGTATGAAAATGATGTATTGGCTAATAAATTGTTATATATTCTTCATAAATAACTATTGTGAAATACTATTTTCCAATTTTAAGCTCAATAGATGGAGCTTGTGCTACAGCATTTATGATCTGAATATCATTTCAAATGTGAAGGGAGTAGCACATAAACACACAACGTAGGATTTCCACCCATACAGATAAATTGGAGGCACATCTTTGTACATCCAACATTGGGCAACATGTCATAGGATCTTTTAGACATGCTAGTCCCATATCTTCTACACCATACCCTCTTGATGAGGCTCGACCATCCACTTTTTTATCCGCTCAGACACATGCAAGGATGATGTCTACGTACCACTGCTCCCAAATCTAAAAACATAGTCTTCTTTTACACCACTTTTAAAGTACAATCTCCACACGTACTATAGGCTTTCATGATAGGGTGCCACACAACATATTGGCACAAATGTAAATCCGCCACCACATAGATTATGTCGTAGTTAACACCCCCTAGTGTCCTCAAAGGAGATTAGGTTATAATGTAATTACACAATATGCAAATACATACACTTGTTAAATTATAATAAGGTTTGCTTAATAATATTGCCATGTCTTATTTTATACACAACTTCAAAATAACTACAAACTTTACCCTTATCTTAAATGACATGCTGTATACTTTGCAACAATAGTCAAATGCAATAATCATTAGAAATGAGATATTTTAATTACCAAAATGTTGAAATAGATAAATCGATGATTTCATAAATTACACGTAGCATATTCTTTTCAATGGTGGCAACAAGATGGACACACAATACATAAACAATTTAACATACTACAGAATACAGCACTACTCCTCATCAGACAACTTAATATCATATGTATATTTTAAACCTACATTAAGCTCTTAATATTCTTGTGCTTCCTGTTTATACCCACTAAATGGACAACTACGAGTTATATCTTGGTAGGTTATGGGGCGAATATGTATAGTCATCTTATTATTCTTCTCGCATATTCAATTTAGCGTTGTGGTCTTCTTTACTAGTATTCCACATGGTATGGTAATAGTTTTTTGTCGGGGTTAATAATTCCAAATTTTCAACTCTAAATGACAAGTTCATGTTCTTGTAAATGATGTTGCCATTCTCGCTCCATCATAGCTAGGTATGCAATTGAATGTCTCTGATGGAATTTCATGTTGTTCTTGTAAATGATGTTGTCATTCTTGCTCCATCATAACTAGGTATGCAATTGAATGTCTCTGATTAGAATTAATAGTGTGCCAATAATTATCATCAAGATGCCAATTTTGTCCCATTGCTCGAAAAATATCTCCTCCTATGTAATGCATTCTTGGTGCTTCAAATGGCTCCATCAGTGTATGTTTTCAACACCTGCACATCACTATTTATAATTAAAGGAAGTTATTACCTTGTGTATTAAAATTGTAATAATTTCATCTCACAAAGCTTATGTGGATAGATGTATGTTGTCCCATTGACATTAGAAGGACTGAACGTTCAGTTTTCCATCATATCATCTTGCTCAATCATGTTACATGTTACTTTATATTACAACAATATTAGGAACAATATAGGATTATCATTCATGTGACCTAAGACTTCCAGTGCATTGATAAACATATTTTATCACAAAGTTATGTTATCACATCAATAGCATTATTCTTAAGCTTTTAATGTCTCATCAAATCAATCAAAGGATAGTCCATTTCACTATTTGAACTGAGGGCCATGTGAGCCTATTCATTCATGTAAATTGTCTGTTGAGTTTAGGCAATCACAATAGCTCCATTGCATGGGCTTGTACTTATAGTCATCCTACAAATTTTAGGATTATTTATGTGACCAGTTGATAGGCAATGTAATTTATCTACTGGTCTTGTGAGGTGGTCATTTTCAGAATAGCTTTATTCAGAGAGTCTTGGAAACCCCTAATATAATTATGTTGCAATAATCCATGTAATATGTTAGCTGTTTAGAGTCTTTCACTTCCATATGCTACTTTGTTACAATGCTCCACAAGACCCGACAACATATGATATAGTCACGCTAATCACTTAGTCTCTACATAATTCAAATTTACTACTATTATGTAGGTCAATTCACATGCTTCCTATAAAAAATCGACCCACCTCTATTTACATGTCTCATGTACAAGGATATACAATTCTACTTAGACTATTTCATTTCTTTTTTCATTAAGTATGGTCAACTATCTAAATTCTAGGAGACGAAGAGTGTGGCTAATTGCTGAAATAAATAATGATTATGCATTGCTTATATAACATGACCTAGTTGAGTACTAGTATGGTCTAACTAAGAAGAAACTGGACACATAAAATGAAGAAGTTTTGGGCATTAGCCCATGATCTCTAAGAGCTTGGTGTGAATTTTACAAAATGACAATCTTTGTCCATGCCTATGCATTTTGAGGGGACATACATAGTTGGTGTTCAACTAGGAAGATAGGAATATAATCAAGTACTAGCCTGCAGTTTTAGTTCTTAGACACTTTGATTAGCTTAAAAAGTTGTATTCACTCAAGGTTATATACTAATATATTGTGAAATTTTGAATGTTATTACCTATCCAAGATATCAGTCAAAATTATTACATGTTTGATGAAGATGAATAATTTATTCTCTTCTAAAGTTACTTATTTATGCTTTCTAGTATGTTGTTTTCACTCTTAGTCGTTGAAGTATTATAATTTATGCTTATAGTGCCCTCCAATTCTAGTTCCAAGAATTTTGAATTAAAATTACTACACATCGTACATTTTACAAATTTATAATACATTTGTCCAATGTAGAGAACACGTAACACACACTACTATTGACCGTCACTCAATAACTTTTATTATAATTTTATGTTTAAACATTATAAGATTTAGAAAGTTTAGATTCTAACTAATATAAAAAATTACAATTTCAATGAAGTTTATTTATCTTTTATTATTATAAATCATTAAACATGTGTATTTGTGTGTGTTCACTTTCCTCTTTACAACTGAGTTTTAATGTACAGAAGTTATTTTTATAATTTAATGTTTACAATACTCTTAATTTCTTTAATTTCAAAGATTTGTTGAATCACAATTTATCATTTCACATTTTTTACATTTAAATCCTGACTTTTGTTAAAAATATATCATACTTTTAAATTATTATTTGTTCTATTTCAAAAACTATTATTATAATTAAGTGAAAATATGACAAAATTATTAAAATTACATTACATTCTACAATACTAAAATTACATACCCTATGTCCTGAACCTTCCTTACCCAAAACTCAAACCCCAAATTCAAAAACCCCAAATTCAACTCTAATTTCAAAAATAAACCCTAGTTCTTACTAATGTCATCTCAACTTTCAACAAGTTGAGATGACGTCACCAAACACGTATATGCAGCAATATACATGATATATTGTTGTGTATACACGAGACATTTAACTTTCTTTCTTTAATAATTGTCAATACCACGTTTGAAATTTGGAAGGACAGAGTGGGTTAAATTTATAAAGCCCCACCAAAGGATTATTTTATTAAAGGTTATATTTGGGAGGCGGTTTTTGATTGGTGTAATATTTGATAAGAAATTATATTGAGACGAGTATTACATATGAAAAAATAATTTAGATAAAATAAATTATATAATTTATTTAAATATATATATATATATAATATATCATTATAATTGAATTATGCAGCAATATTCATGATATATCCCTGTGTACACACGAGACATTTAACTTTTTTTAAAACAATTGTCAATACTTCATTTGAAAGTTGCAACGACAAATTGGGACAAATTTATAAGGCCCCACAAAATGATTATTTTATGAAGTTTGATATAATATTTGATAAAGAATTGTGCTGTAATAAGTGGTATACTTGACAAGAAAATTTTGATAAAATAATTTATATGATTTATTTAAATATACATATAAAATATATAATAATACTTGAATTATGTAACAATATATAGAGATAGTGATTTTTATAGTATAAAGAAAAATAAATATTAATATATGTGTAATATATAGGAGTATTAATTTAATTATAAATAAATATAATAATTAAAAATAAATAATAAGTATACATATGATAGATTAAAAAATTGAACTAAATTTAAATGAAAATTTTGTTAAATAGCATGTTTGTAGTATAAAATTTGAAATAATATTTTAAAATTAAGAGGATGTTTGGATGAATTTATAAACTCTTCAAAATATCATATAAGATGTTTAGAAACTTATAAGTTCTTTTAAAGTATTTAGTAATTTTTTAATAAAATAGTTTATAACCTATCAAAATAAGGTATTTGAAACTTATAAGCTTTTAAAAAATAAGTTAATTTTTTTCAAGTCAGTTTAAAATATTTTATAAGTTACTTCTTTATATATACTAAAAAATAATAAATATCTTAAATTATATTATATTAATGATATTTAATTTATTTTTGTTATTATTACATCAAAAAAATCATCAAAAAGATCATAATTAATTATAAGTATAATTTTTTATACAATTTTATAAAATATTTCTATTCAAATATTTTATTAATTTATTTTAAAAATAAAATATAAACACCCCCGAACGGATTCCAACGTAACCAAAAAGATTAATAATTTCTAAAGAGCAAAAATAAAAAAACCTTTCCAATCTCACTTGCCCCACCACAACCTTAGCGTGACACCGACTCCAGGTTCGTGGAAAAAGCACCTGTCCGATCGAATAAACACGTACAATTCATGGGTCCCGCTTCAAAACCCGAGCCAATCATATGCATTTCATCATCATTATGAATTATTTATTTAATCAGTCAATCCAACGTTGACTTGTCCGCCCATTGGTGTCCCCACTGCTGACTCCCCTTCCACTGCCTCCTTCTTTACTGCACAATGCCGGTTTCCAACTTCCCATCTGCCTTTCCCTCTCTCTCTCTCTCTCTCTCAAAATAATGGCGCTCTGTCCTCTTCTCTCCCTTCTCCTCCCTCTTCTCCTCTCTTTTCCCCCAGCAATCTCCTCAAACAGTGAAGGTATGTTTATTTAATTGGATTGACCATCTCTAGTTTTGCCGAGTTCTTTTTCTTTCTTTTTTTTTTTACAGTCTTCTTCTTCTGAAGGGTTTCTTGATTGAGTTGTTGAAGATCCATCTCAGACTAGATGGGTTCTTCCTTTTCGCTTCGTTTCTGTAGACACTTAGCCTCTTGATTTTGATTCTCGCAGGAAATGCTCTGCATGCTTTGAGAACCAGGCTTTCGGACCCCGCAAACGTCCTGCAAAGCTGGGATCCGACGCTTGTGAATCCTTGCACTTGGTTTCATGTCACCTGCGACGCTGATAGCCATGTCGTTCGCTTGTAAGATCTCTCCACCTTTTATTTTTTGTATAAATAATTTTAACTCGCGAAAATCGGAGGATCTATGTTCAAATTTGTTTATAAAGTGTAAAATTATTGTATTTTAAATAATAAAATAAATTTATTTAAATGAAAAGGTTAAAAATATTTAAAATTATAAAACAATGAATGATCACAAGAAGTTGAAAAAAAAAATTTTTTTTTGAGAGAAAATATAATCATTTAAAAGAAAAAAGAAAAAGAAAGTAAGAAACAGAAGAAAGAAAGGAGACAAAAATTTAAAAAAAAAACTTAAAATAAAGATAATTGTGGCAATATGGTATAGATAAATTAAAAGAAAAGAGAGAAAAAAGAAAAAGAAAAATATATTAAATAAAAAATAAAAAAATAATTGTCTAATTTGACATTAATAACATTGTTTAAATAATGCTTTTCAGCAGTTAGTTTTGATGTTTTATTTTATTTCAGCTATGGTCTTTTGTTTGAAGCTGATTAATTTTTATCTTTATTTTTATTTTATTTTATTAATTATTATTATTATTTCGCTGTCCTGTACTATGAGTTTGTTGTGAGATATTATTAATTGTGCTGTTGAATTGAATGTGATTGTAGGGACTTGGGCAATTCTAACATTTCTGGCGCTTTGGGCCCGGAGCTGGGTGAACTCAAACACCTTCACTACTTGTAATGCTCTGAACCCTTTCACTAAAATCTTAACTACATAAGGATGATCATATGTACTTTGTATGATCATGGCTTAATTAAATCAGATTTATTTATCTATCACTATCAGAAGATAATTAGCATCAGCCCATTTCGTTAAACCAGGAATTAATTAACAAAAGTTAAGTCCCATGTTCTATGCTTCTAAGACTTTGTTTGGATACAAATTTGGGAGGAAAATTGGTGCAGAAATTGAAGACTAATGTAAAACTAAGAGAGACAAAGGGACAAAAAAAGATTATTATTATTGTTGTTATTATGTAATATATTTGAATGTGTGGATTGTGTTGGTAGCAAAAGAGTTGAAAATTTGCATCCAAACATAGCCTAATCTTTCTGTTTGTAGCTGTTATGGTTAATCCTCTTTAATAATCTAGTTTAGCAGATTTCTTGACCTTTAATGTCAACTTTGTGCTTGGGGGTCCATTCTTGTGTCTTACAATTTTTGGGGATTTATTTATTTATTTATTTTTGCATGGGGTTGCAGGGAACTTTACAGGAATAACATAGAAGGGAACATCCCTGAGGAGTTGGGCAATTTGGAGAAACTTGTGAGCATGAATCTCTATGGAAACAAATTCAAAGGGAGAATACCCAAATCCTTTGCCAGACTGAAGTCCCTGAGGTTTCTGTGAGTACAACAAACTCTGACTAATCCTTTTAAGTTACAATGTTGTGGTTTTGTTGATTTGAATGACCACTTTTGGGCTTCAAAATTCAATCGATTGAGGAGACTATGGTTAAATTGGACAGGCGGCTCCAAGATAACAAGCTAACAGGACCAATTCCAAGGGAACTCGCCACTCTGTCCAACCTCAAAGTTCTGTAAGTGATTATGATCATAAGTTTCACAAAGCAAAAGAATCAATTTCATGCTGGTTTGAATCCCTGCTTTTGATTTCTGCAGCGATGTCTCCAACAACGATCTCTGTGGGACGATACCAGTTGATGGCCCATTCAAAACTTTTCCTATGGAAAGGTACTTTCTGATCTGCAGATTTAGTTTTGATTCCCCTGTGCACATAATGGACATTTTGTATATTTTGCTGAAGCGCGTGCATTATGATGATGATGATGATGACGACGATGATGATAAAAGCTTAGAAAAAAAACTCAACAAACTATTTCTTCTCTTCAAACTCAATAAAACTAGACGAGCAGAAGGAGTTCGATCACTTTTATGTACATGTGATATGTATTATCTTTTATGAGAGCAATTGAATGACCAGTCTTCCAATATTTTCTTGCAGTTTTGAGAACAACAGGCTTAATGGACCTGAGCTGAAAGGGTTGGTGCCTTATGAGTTTGGATGCTGAGGTGGACTATATATATATAAGATGAAAAACCTTCAGTTTTTCTTATCATAGTTCTTACATTATGAGTTGTGACAGCAATGTGAGATGATTGGCAGCTTAAATTGCTTCAGTGAGTGTTGGTAATAGTGAATAAAATGGCTGAGAGCCCAGAACTGTTTGAGACATGAAATATTAACTTTTTTTTTCCATAGTGTTCCTAGTGCCTTTGTGAAAGCTTGTATGCAGAGTGGTCTGGTTTGATTTGCTGGCATGAAAGACAAACATGTGAAAATCTTGAATGGACTAGATTTAGTGGGACTAGTTCGTTCAAGACCATGGACGGAATGAAAAATATTTGGTCCTTATGACCTAATTTACAAAGAAAAGAAATGAAAGTTCAAAGAAGATAAAATCCCAGGCATGATTCTCGAGGTAAGAGTGATTTGATGAATGCTGCATCTGTAGCTGGAATCCTTCACAATATGATGGAAGATGATGACATTAAACAATTCTTTGTTCTTTAACAATATTTAGGATTGTAAATTGGATTAAGTTTTTGGGAATTCGAGTTAAAATTGGATCTTACTATATAGATCTGAAAAATAAATAGATCGAGTTATCTGTATTTCAATTCAACATGCCAACTTTAAACTTTAAATGATTAGCATCATTAGACTACAATTTTCCACATGATCTTAGACATAATATGAAATTAATAACGTTATGTTGAGTGTTTGTAGGTTTAAATCAAACTTGAGTTCAACTCTTGGCCAAAGAATAAATAGGTTGGATTCGAATTTATAATTTATTTAAAATTCATATTTCAATTCCACCCGCCAAAACAGCGACCAAACTTAATTGACACCACTAATTCACTAAATGCCTCTCTACTCGTTTTAATCTAATTGAAATTCTCTGCATTCTAAAAAATTGCTCTTAGGTTTAATGGTGAATTATTTATTACTAGTATTAATGGCACACTCATTGCATTTAATCATCTTAATTAGAGATAAAGTATTTTATGACAAATAAAATTCTATTTTGATTGTGCAAATATATTGAAATCATTTTATATACATTTTCTTTTATGATTTATTATTTAGTAAAATTATTTATTCTATACATGTATATAATTTTTTATTTAATGATAAAAGTTAAATTAATCATATTTTATTAATTATCAAAGTGAATTATTAGAATTAAAATCATGGTAATAAGACTAAAATCTATTCAAATTTGCAAAAAATTTTAGCAATAAAAATAAGTTATCAAAAATAAAGAATTAATAACAAAATAATGAATTCAATATGAAAAGAGAAAATATTAAAAATTGAATGAAAAATAAACTTTGAAGAGGGACATTTTTGTAAATTAACTTTTGAGGGTGAAGGTAGTTGTTCTCCATCCTTCCCACATTTTATCTAGTGTAACATCTCAAACTAAATGTTATGTATTAGGCACACACGTACACATTGGTCATATTCACTTTTTTAGATAGAATTATAATTCAAAAGATTATTTTAAATAATAAAAAAAATTTTATTGATTAATTAATTCTTAATAATCATGTTTATTAAAGTTGCCTATTTAAGGTTATTATATTTATTTATTTTTATTTAATTAATAATATTAATGTTAAAATAGTAATTTAAATAATATACATATAATTCTTAACCCTTCGATTATTTATTTTACAAAGGCATGCTCGCTTTGTATGATAATATAGAATTGATTATTTTATCCAACATAATCAAATGTTCACTTTTATTGATCAAAATTTTTGATTAAATAAGAGTCCGTTATTAAATTATAAATTATAATATAAATAATTCTACATTAATACTATGATTAAATAATAAAAGTGTTAGGAATTATATATATCATTTTAATTACTATTTTAACCTTAATATTATTAATTGAATAATATTCAGAGTAAGGTTATTAAATAGTCAATTTAGTAAACAAGATTGTTAATAATTAATTAATTCATATAATTTTTTTTTTATCATTCAAAATAATTATTTGGGATTTGGTTACTTTAATAGATAGGATTATGACTCAAGAGATTATTTTGAAATATAGATTAATCATATGATTAATATTGTGTTTACTAATATAAATTAGAATGTACGATAATTCAATAACAAGTATATTAAATGAGCTAATATATTTAAATTATTTTATCACACTTATTGAATTGAACTATCTTATCCAACATTTTATTAAATAATATTAAATTCATATTTTATCACGAACTTTTGTCACTTAAAAAGAACAACTGATTAGCCTACATAAATTAATTTATCATGCATAATCCTTAAAAGTGAATATGATTTTGGATTATAATCATATTTAAGTAAGTAAACATAGTCTGATTTTATAATTTAGTACCAAGTATTTATTTAGTAATTAAAATGATTATTTGATTAGCTTGAAGTGAACAAATCCATCGTTTCGTCATGGTTCCAAAAAAGACAAAAGTAAACCAAACACTACAGGTAAATAGTGGACTGCAGCTTTTCCTACGTTTGACCTTAAAAAGGCAGCGAGTCACGACATTACCACTTAGAGAACATAAATTGATAAAGCACGAGCAAATGTTTAGTGTTAATACGTCCGTCGACTTAATTAAACAAAAAATTGTTGAAAATTAATATAAATTAATTACTCAGTGGAATTTCAGTTTGATTAAAGAAAACTGATTAACCAGTGGTCAAGGTTGGAAAAGAATCAATATTGAAAGCAATATAAAATAGGAGCATCAAAGAATATACGAAATAATTTATCACTAACAATCATGGACACTTTTATGTGTGCGGGAAATTAATTTAAATAATAAATATTTTATTGTAATTTAACATAGATAATATCAAAATACTATACATAACATTGTATAATCTTTTTTATATAATATAGGTGAATATGTGTGAAAAATAAATAATTTTCCATCTGGATAACTCAAAATGAATTAGCAAAAGTTAAAAAAATATAAAAGCTATTATATCTCCATTCCAATTAGAAACAATGAGTCAATTAATTGAAAGAATAAAGATAAATTTAGTAAAATATTAAATGATTATTATATTGGGTTCAGCTTAATAATACAGTATAAATTCTGAAAGCGAGAAAATGGCAAAAATCATCAATCAATTTTCAGTAAATAAATTCCGTCGCATGATTTTCACGCGCGTTTTCGCGAGTGGTAACTAAATACCCAGGAACTTTCTCTCTAGAGCCGTCACGCGTTTCTCGTTTCTCGCATTTCTCCCAAAACCTCTATAAAACCCCGCGCCATGGCATCAACATTCACGGCTCCGTCGAATCCATGGCGGCCGCCGCGTTGACGAAGAACTGCATCTTGGAAGCCCGCCGCCGCCACCACTCTCTCCACCGTTTCTGGCAGAGCAGTGCCAAGCATTCTGTATCCGAACGGCAGGTTTCAGCCTCGAAGAACGTCTCCAATCATCTCCCGCACCAACTCCACCAATCCAAATGGTGTTCGCGTTTTCCCCATTCGGTTTTCCGGAAGACCAGAGAGGTGGAATTTTCCGTTCCCAGCGTGGTATCCTCTACTCTCTCCTCGTTCGCATCGTCTTCTTCTCCTAAGTTAGGGTTTGTGAGCTGGTATTTGGGCATGATCAATACCCGGCCAATTGCCACGAAAAGCGTCACCGCCGCCTTCATTTACACCGCTGCCGATTTATCTTCTCAGGTAATCAAAAAGAAGAAATAGCGAAAACTGATACCGCCTTTCATTTTCTTGTTCTCTTTCATATGTATATTTTTTTATAAAGTTTGTTGCCAGTATAAACACAAATTGTGTGAATCAATTTTTCGTACAGACGATTGTGGGGGAAACATCAGAGGGGTACGATTGGGTGAGGACTTTACGAATGGCTGGATACGGAATGCTAGTAATAGGGCCTTCACTGCATTATTGGTTCAATTTTGCGTCGAGATTGTTTCCAAAGCGCGATATTTTCTCCACCTTTAAGAAGATTGTTTTAGGGCAGACAGTATATGGACCTACTGCCACTGCTATATTCTTCTCTGTCAATGCTGCTCTGCAAGGTATAAGTGCTTTATAGTTTTTCCAGCTTTGCCTTTTTATCATATTTATTGAACTAAACGGTGAAAGTAAGAATTAAAGAGTTGACTCATTTTCAGAGAGAGATATTTTTTAGTTTAAACAAGTCAGTGGATGTTTAAGCACCATCACTGATTAGTGCTAGCGAGTTTGATTCTGTGAGAACTGTAGGGTTTTTTTAAAAAAAAAAACAGAGAGGTTTTCCTCTGCATTGAAATTTTTTTTATTTTTCTCCATTGATGTGCGCCTTTTGTATTAGCATCTGTATCAATGGGTGGAAAAGAATGCGCGTTGGTATTGTTATCTTATTTTGATATGTTAAGGACAAATTATGTAACTGCAGAGTTGGGCATGTTTCTGTAAAGAAGAAATGACTATACTCTGTTGTTATCATCTTATCATGAAAAGAATGCATTCTTTGTTGTCATTGTCAGGTGAAAGTGGTTCTGAGATTGTTGCAAGATTGAAAAGAGATTTGGTCCCTACGCTGCTTAGTGGCATTATGTACTGGCCAGGATGTGATTTTGTGACATTCAGATTCATCCCTGTTCATTTGCAGGTGAGATACTTGTATTGGTTCTTTCCGGGTCTTTATTGATAAATGATAGTGTAGCAAAGTTTTGTTATGTGAAGAGGCTAATGGTTTTAGTGCTTCCAAATTTGGCAGCCACTAGTGAGTAATTCATTTTCGTACCTATGGACGGTTTACCTGACTTACATGGCAAGCTTAGGAAAAGTTGCTACGAGTTGAAGGTTTATTGACCATTACATGCGTGTCAATGTTGTGTACCTGGTGGATACTCCCACTGCGTGATTCTGGGTTGGTAATTGCTATAAATCTCCATTACAATAAATCTCCAAAGCAACCTCGTGGGATACCTTGTCAGAAACAATCCAATGCATCTGGCGGTAGCAGAAGCAAGAGGGCTTAGACTTTCTCGCTGTTTAGTTTTTTTTCTCCATTTTTTCTTCTTCTTTTTAAAGGAGAATCAAGTCTCAGTCAGTCTCTCTGTTAGGGACTGCACTTGTATTTTTGTTGATCTCAGAGCCCTGGGCCGAAACAATTGGTGTTAGTTATGAAGTTTATGTTTTCTGTCAGTAAATGGCAGCAGTTCTGTGCTCCGGTTCTCTGGACTGGTGGATGCATTCTTGTAATCCATCATTTCCATTTTTGACAAAAATTCCGTAATTTAACCAGTGTTTCAATGATTATTTTCCAAGTCTTGATGTTATGAATGACCATCAGCTTCTAACTGATATGATCATGTTGGAAGTGCCCTATTGCAGCAGAACTTCTTGAAACTCTTTTGACTATCCCTTTAAGAGAGACCTCAACAGAAAACTAGAGCAGTTGCAGCACATGATTGAATTTTGAGTCTCTGTATAAAATTATTAACTCCGAAGATATATTACCATGGAGAAGACTAAGGCTATATCTGTTTTCAGTTTTTAACTACAAAATATAAATTACAATTATTATATTTTTTAAATTTAATCTCTATTGCTATTATATTTTTACATAATTTTTGATAAAAACACAAGCTTTAACATGCAAACAAATATAGCTTAAATTGGTTCAAACACCAACAGATCCAAAGTGCCCCTCTTTCACAAAAGGATGGGTTGTTAACATTTCATTTGATAGTCTGTTGCTTATACTTTGACTGCATATAATGTCCAGAAAAATGGCAATGTCACTTACAAACTCTAGAGTAGATGTACTTCACCAGATTCTTACAATCTCTCCTACAAACACCACTTCATGCCATCAAAAGGTCCTTCGGAGGGAAGTAAAATCCGAAGTGTGTGAAAATGGATATCAATATAAATTCAATGTAAATCAGCTGGCAACTGCCTGACTCTTTTTCTCCATGATATATAAACACAAGTAGTTAATAAGATAGAGTGCTTCCATTCCCAAAAATTTACTGCACAATGCACGTCATTTGAAAAATGATCCTAAGTTTTGTAAGGGTACAAGATATTGAACCTTATCAAATGTGTTAGAATTGCTTTCTATATAGGGAGACAGTAACTTGTTTTCCTACCTTGCTCACGAACAACAACTTGCTTTCTATGGTAATTATCTTACCATGTCAAAACTTGCTGGCGATGTTCAAACCAGGTCTCAATCAAGATTCATTCATGTCACTGTCTGATGTTCAAACCAGGTGCCAATCAAGATTCATTTGGTTTGATATGTCCTGTGAGTTGCTCCCAGATTACGTACTTTATTCTATGGTGTAATGGCAGATCTTCTCAAGCTGTACAGGCCAGTCTTCCCCAAGTATGGAAGGATTTGACTCCATCACCACACGAAAATCCAGCATACTTGCAGAAGACGGCTGCATTGACATTTGCATAAGACGCTGAATTAATCTCTTCAGAAACACATCTAAACTATTATTTAACAGGTTGGCACTTTCCAGGGAAACTCCTACCCCCTCCGATGCCAATTTCTTCTGCAAACGACTCCTAAAAGACATAGTTTCAGGTAGCTTGCCACTACTTTGGCAATCCTCAGCAAAACAGTGATACGAAAAACCAGAATGGAGAGCTTTACGCGCACCACACATATTAACAGAAACACCGAAAGGAGCAGTAACAGAGCTCCATCTCCGACTACTGGGGATTCCAGCAATCTGTTCGACCTCTTCACCCTCTTCAACAGATGTGACATTCATAGGAGGTCTGCTACAGGGAGAATGCATTTCTGCTGCACTCTCTTCTTGTATTCTTGACACAGTTTCTTCATACGTAACACTAGGGCTTTTCCCTAGTGGGCCAAGAGGGCTTAGGTGATCCCTGAACTTCCAATCCTTGTTAACAGGAGACCTACATTTGCAAGGAGAACGAAGGAATGCATCGCCACAAAGGGATTGCAAACAAGTCCTCTGGTCACCATTTGCAACTTTGACACCAAGTCCAACCTTTCGAGCTCTCGAAGGGGGGGCTTTAGCCCGACAGGCATTTCGGATGATAGATCGAATAAGCTCATTGTGAAGAGATACATTCTCCCTCCCAATGGTCTGTATGCAGCTCTTATCAAAGTCAGCCTTGCTCAGTTTTAAAGCTAAAAACTTGTTTAGCTGATCAAAGTACTTTTCTGCTCTCTGGCGCCCACTCTTTTGATACATAAGATCTTTCAGCTCTGGTGTGTCCACCCGATCAATACGACGGTTGGACACCATTTTAGTTTGAGCTGCTCGATATCCAAAATACCAGATCCAAATAAAACACTCCAACAAGTAATAACATTTTTAACAGCAACAATCTCATCAGGAAAAATTCGCGCTTAACATGATCTATAATATCAGTTAATGTGAGTCACCTACTCAACTATTTAAAATACTGAAGGGTTGTAATAACTCCAACGAAAACTCTTCCTGACAAAACAGAAACCAAGGCTATGTTTGGATGCAAATTTGTAACAATTTTCTCCTATCAAAATTTTCACTTCCAAACATACTATCTAACAATAATACCCTTTTTTTTTCTCTTTTCATCTCTTTTGCACTATTTTTAAGTTTACACGCCAATCTCCCTCCCAGCATAATCTGCATCCAAACAAGGCCTAACTTTTATTGTTTGGGAGGTAATGCACTAAAGTAAATTTCTAGTCCTTTTGACAAAGAAAAACTCATCTTTCACAACGATAGAGTAAATAGACAACTTCAGGCAGAGATTGCAATTATCAACTTCAGAAGATTACTGACAAAATAGAAAAACAGTAAATATTCAGAAATTGCGCAGTCACTTTTTAATCAACCCAAACTCGCGCGGCATTAGGGGCAAAAAACAAAACCCAGAAACCGATTGTACTGAGATAGAGAATGAAAGCCACAGACAGACGAATAACAGACAATAACTGAATCATAGCCCCACTTCCATTTGCGTTCTGATGACGAACTGAAACCCCAATACCGTAATTGAATTCCCAATGGAAATTAGGAGGAAAGACAGAGAATTTACCTGGAGTCGAGAGTACGGCGGAGCTTATTTTTCTTATCTCTCGCCTCCCCCGACTGGCCGCCCGATCGGCGGTGTGGGCAATTATTCTCTGAGTTGAATGTTTAGTCAAACCTAAGCTTCGAGACAGAGCAAAGCCAAACACGTAAAAAAATTATTGCAAGGGCCGATCCTTCCACATTGGCCAGCACGTGCGCTTTTATAGAACCGATATGGGAAGTTTGGTTAAGGCCGTGTTTGGCTACCAGATTCCAGGTTTTTGGGAGCCCGAAGGCATCCCACGGCGCTAATATTAACAACAATAATACTACTTATAATATTATCAAACAGTTACACTAATAATGTATTTTAAATCATTTTAGTTCATATATATCCTTCATAAAGAATGTCTTAGTCTCATTTTATTATATATTTTAGAGTTTTTTTTTTCTTGAATCCCTCTCCATGTTGATGCACATACTAAGCATTATTCCAGCAATCCCTCTAGCAAAGAATAATGTTTCCATGGCTTTGAAGTCATTCCACCAATAATTTTACTTGTTAAGACTATTAACAATTTTGCTCAACTACCAAAGGCTAATGAAAAGAATGTGGAATTTTAGGGTTAACATTTTTTTTTATATTCATAATCAACCCTTACTTGAGCTCTCTTCTCATTCTTGTTTATTGATGTTGTAAATCGTTGGGAGTGGCTGTCAAGTGAACTTTGTCTTTCCTTAAGACACGTTGTGAAGTCAAATACAAAACGGATTCATAACCTATAAAGAAAGTTGATGCGGCTTCGGACTGATTTCATTGATTAATTTAAAATCGTACATCAAAATATAAATAAAAGAAGTTAAGAAAGCACAATTTTGACATAATTCTGTGAACTGATGCCATAGAAAGCATACTGAGTTTTTCAACTGATGCTAAAAGAAGGTCATATTGAGTTCTTCTACCAATAATCCTTTCTTCCACTTTATATTTATAAGAATCATGTAGGTCCCAAACATCTGATTATTACTCAATATACTATTGCTAACTGACAAGTCATGTACATGTAGGTCCCAAACATGTGATTGTTACTCAATATATTATTACAAACTGACAAGTAATTATTACCCAATTTACTTAGTTGATAAGCTAATTGTCCAATCTATTACTCCTAACTAAATAAGATAGCTATCCAAAGAGAGGGAAATCATAAATGTATCCCTTTACGTTCTTCAATTATTTTATATATTTAATATTTTAATTCACGTTCCCAGTGACTTGGGTTCATTGTGCATTTAAGTGGAGCTTTAGTCAAAAATATATTTAGCAGCTAAATGCATATTTTACTAAAGCTCATGGGCCAAAGTGCAAGATACCAAAAAATATATTTTTACTTTGTAACCCTCAGCATAGGTAAGTTTCACGTATTCACGCCTGTAGGTACAAAGTGCACATAACTCCATGGGTCATATTTTACCCAATAAACAATAAGTATTTATAAACCAAATTCTTAAACTCGAGTTCAGTTAAGATTGGAAATGGTTTTTGAGTACAGTCGAATCCAAACTCAAACTTGAATTTGAACTCTACAAAATCAAGTAAGCGATCAATTTCAAGTCAATACAATGAGAAACTAGAGATTGTACGCACAATGTAGTTATTATACATACAGGAGTCATCAATTCAGAACCATAAGGAATTTAGATACCATGCTCTTCATCTATATCTTCAATCTAGTTCATTATCATCCATCAAAATAAAATAGAGGCCCATAGATCTCCAAAACAGAACACTGAAGTGGACATCAGCATCAATTGCCAGTCGAGATGTCTGCTTCCTCATCTGCACTCACCAGATGCTGCTCAATTGTGCGGAATGGTGGGGGGCTGCCGAATTTCAATATGTGTGCAGTTTCATAAGCACGGCGCAATGGCAGTATCACTTGCGCCTCAAGGTAAGCATCGCAAGAGTAACACCACACAGAAAGATCGCTGTTTCAAATAGTATTGTCGATGAGTGTAGAGACACAAACGGAACAAGGAACAGAAACGATCACCATCAAGAAAGAGAAGGGAGAAGAATCCCAGAAGAACCTGTAACTCAGAGCCAAGTTATGGTGCTTCCGTTGATAGTGCTCTAGCATGTGCTTGTTCACAAAACGGCCGCAGAGGACATCTTTACAACTTAAGCAGACCCAGTTCTCCTCTGGATGTTGACACCTTAATGGACACAATTTTATTTCCAAAGTAGACAAAATGAGTGAATAACATCAAGCTGTATTTGGATTGTACGACTGAAAAAGTAAGGGCTATGTCTGATAGGTTATTTTGATTGGTTTGGCACCCATCAAAATTTCCACAGTCCAAATATCTTATCCAACAAAATTTTCACTTGAATTCAAATTCAAACTATTCTATCTATTACATATATTCCCAAATATACCAAATTCAATTACGTCTATTAACAATCAAATTAATATTTATATATACTCACATTTATACACATGTTTATACAATAAAAATTAACCCTTATCCCTACAAACTATTACATTGACCAATTATTATTTTATAAGTATTATATATAAATAATAAATTCAAATGTTCATCTATCAAAATTTTACAACTAATCATAATTTTCATACGCCACAAAAATTCCATCACTTTCATTTCCCAATAAAATCACCAACCAAACATAACCAAGGATTTTGAGATTGAATAAATTTGAGTAATCATAGACTTTAAAATTCATCAAGACCGATTTTCAGGCCTTCTCCCCCTTACATAGATATATGATGGATTTGAAATCCACCTAATATTAACTCAACAAACACACAAACTTCAGCATTTCCTACAGGTCTACTGAACTATTACATGCCATTTGCAAACAAAACACAACGCCAATAAACCCTGTTCAGTAAATTAAGAATTTGAGCTACAATGAAGGTTTCCACTTTCCATTATAATAGTTGCCATCAACATCGTTAAGTATATGGCTACTTGCTTTTGACTATCTCCGTTGCAGCTCTCTGATCAAAATTCGTTACTCGAAATGCTAAGTACGAAATTAAAAAGCTCATACAATTAGGAAAACTGACAGACCCATGTTAACTGCATAGGTCTTCGTACCACCAAACCTGGTTCTAGAATTATTTTAACATTAACTAGGCAGGCAGAAAGCACCTTCGAATTTTTCTTATCGGACAAGAAAAACAGACGTACGAAGTGTGGTCATGGAAGAGATAAAGAAGGGGTCTTAGGGCTAAGAAGGCAGACCTGTTGCAAGGAGTATCGGGGGTTGGGATGTGCGTCAGATCCGACGATAAGGAACTCAGATGGTCGCAGTGTGTTCGGGCCTCGACCCATCCCGACTCGGATCCGTCAAACATCCATTCATCGTCTTCTCCTCCGGTGGGAAGCGACGACGACGAAGAAGAAGTGTGTGCCGCCATCGATCTCGCAGCAACTCGAAATGCCAGCAAACACGTTGCTTGATCGATTTGCCGTGGTCTTCTTCATAATGGAAGTCGCGTTTTAATGGGCCTTGCAATGGATTCCGACCCATTTACAATTAGTCACTATTTTTGACATTAATTAATAATTTAATTAATCTATTGTAAGTTAATTACTTGTTTTCCACCTTTCCATCTTCACATTATAGATTAAACTAATAAAATTTAACCAAATTTTCATCCAATTTTGATGCAGAAATTTTCTACTAATTAATTATTTTTTAATATTTTAATAAAATCAATACACATATCAATATATTTACATGCATATATACACTCACATCTATGTATATCTATAATTTAAAAGGTAATTATTATTTTCATATATTGTTATATTATCAAATTATTATTATATATTTTATACATATATTTAAATAAATAAATAAAATTTATTATATCAAAATTTTATATTCAAATATATTACTTATTCAAACATGTTTTACACCAATAATCATTTCCCATCAAAACCCTCTTCCAAATAAACATAAAATTTGACACTTGAATGGCCTTATTCATTTTTATTTGAAATTTAATTTTCAATTTAAAAATTTCATTTCAAACTTCAAACTATTGAATATATAATTTAATAAAATTTTAATTGAAATTTAAATTTAAAATTTTATTTTCTTATATATATAACTAATTAATTATTTTTAAATCATTATACTTATTAATAATTATATTAATATCCATATATATTAAATATATACTTATATTTTTTTTATTTATGCCTTAAATTATCGCATCATCTAATAATTATTATATATATATAAATATATTCAAATAAATCATACAATTTATCTCATCAAATTATTTCCTCGGAACTTACTATGCTACTCATCTCAACATAATTTCTATTAAAAATCATTTCAAACAAGAACCACTCTCCCAAACAAAGTCTCGATGAATTGTCAATTTATAAAATTGTGTCAACGATGGTCTGTTTTATTTTATTTTTTAAAATTAATTTCATATATTTATACTATTTTATTATAGTTAAATATTATTATTATTATTTTATTTAATTATAAATATATAATTATTAAAAAGAACAAAATTATATTAAAATATTAAAAATAAATAAAATAATAACTTAATAATAATATTTATATCTTGAAATTTATTTACCAAAATAACTTCTCCGTCTATTCTTCTTAATAATAAAATTAAAAAAATCAACAATCCTTTCAATACCGTCTCGGTAATTTATTTTCTTTTAAAAAATCTATCTACACATATATTTTTAAAATAAAAAAAGCCTAGGGTTTTGGGAGCAGCTAGGCATAAATATACACTTCAACGGCGGCCTACAAATCCTCCTGCGTCTGCACAAATTCATTGGCGGCATTTGGTTGAGGCTGAAAGAAGAGAATGGGGCACTCCAACATTTGGAATTCTCACCCTAAGAATTATGGCCTTGGATCCCGCACCTGGTGACTTCCTTTCGCAATGTGCATTTCAATTTTTTGTGTACTTACTCATCCTCCGTTGTTGGTTATGTTCGCTGGGTGGGTTTTTTTTGGTATTCTGAATTTGTTATTTTTACCCCTGTCGTTGAGAATTGACGATGGTGTAATCTGTTTGAAAGATATTTGATTGCTGATCTTTAATATATTCCACGAGGAGGTGGTAACGGAATTCGGGAAAGCTTATTGAGAATAAGGTTTCTGGAATTTTATGGCGTGTGCATTTTGGTAATTATCGTCCTTTGATGAATGAGAAGAAGAATTTTTAGTTGATTTCGAGTGGTTGGTTTTCTGTAAGTTGAAATGGAAGCATTCTCGATGTGTTTATTAACTAATTTCTGGATTCTTGGTTGAATTAATTATATTCTTGTATTAGCTCAGATTGCAAGAGGAATATTTTTGCTGTTGTTTCATCATACACCCCTTTTTTATCAAAGAAAGATATTTGTACAATATATCTCGTTGCTCAGTATTTTAGGCATCTATGTGCGTTTCTAGCAACACCTAGACAACCTGCGCTAAATAAGACAATGTTTCTAATGTAGTTAAACACACTAGTAGGTGGTGTTGTCTTTCTTTGCTGTTTTGGTAATTTCGTACTTGTGATGTTGAGGCACTGCTACCATACTCGCTCATTTCCTAATGCTTTGGAGTTGAACTTTGGCAGCCGTGTGTGTGGAAACCCACACGGGTTGATTAGAAAATACGGGCTTATGTGTTGCAGACAATGCTTCCGAAGCAATGCTAAGGAAATTGGCTTTATCAAGGTAATTTTATGTTTTTCCTGCATCTGCATACTTCCGTAGGCAATTAGTCTGTGTGTTTCGCATGTTCGTCCTTGTATCACCATATGTAATTGGTTATTTATATATATTGATTTTTATATTCCTTTTGTAATCTATCATCTACTGAATTTTCACTTGCAGTATCGCTAAACCGTGGGCGGTACGCGGCAAGTTACTGGAGGATGGTATCGCCTCAAGTTACTTGAGTGACTTTTCCCTTGTTGGAATACATTCAAGTATTTTATATTGTCAGCTATCCCAATATTCATTTGTAATGCTTTACTTGGAATTGTTTCCTGAAGCACTGGATTAAATATTCTTATATGTATTCTTGGTCATTCTACTTCCTTTATGATTTACTGTTATGAGGTTTGAACTTTGATGTTCTCACCCTCTACACTATCAAGTGTTTCTGTTATTTACTTACAGCATATGTAATATGCTTTGTATCCACGTCTCATCTCCAATCGGCGTTGATAATGGACATTCTTCCAACCATACTTTAAATGTAGAAATTCAGTTGCGACTTTTTCTGATGTTTGAAGGTGTCTTGTTAAATTTTCTATATAGTTTCTGGAACTCCTAGAAATTATTAGTTACTATTGTAGGACTTGCCTTGGAAGTAGACTTAGACTGGGAGAACTGTCAGCCGCATTTTGGACTCAGGACTTGGGTTCTATACAGCCACACTGGCTGGTTAATATGTGTTACTTCAAGGCTTCATATTTTTGAAACACATAATACAGAAGTGCGCAAATTTTTAAACAAATATTTGTTGCTTTCCCTTTTTGTCCCCCTTGCGGAATGTCCTCAGTTAAGTTACATTGGATGATTTGAATTGGATGGAAGTAATTAATATAAGAATTTTATAACATAAAGATCACCAGAACATTCATTATGTCTTTTTGTAATATTGATTCTAAACATAAAATTAGATGATTATAAAAACAACAGCATCAATAATTTCACTTAGAACAATAAAGTGAATTTTCAAACGCTTCTCCGACGTCCAACCCATTACAAAGAAAGAGAAATAAGCGTAAGAATTCAAGATCCATTAGCATAATGATAATGTCGTGTAACCGAGTGTTGAGTATAGGAAGTGTAAGAAAATAAACAATAAAGATGGTTTGCTTTATGTGTGGTTTCTTATTAGGGTGTGTAGGAAAAATTTGGTGATTTGAGTGAATGGAAAAATTATGTTTAATTTTAAGTTGTAAAAGATAATAGAAATTTCAAATTATATATATTTAATATGTAATAATGATTTGATAATGTGATAATATATAGATTTATAAAATGTTAATATATATGATTGTGAATAGAAAAATTATAAGAATAAGTGTTATTTGATTGTTAATAGGTACAATGAGTGAAAAATAATTAATTAATTATAAAATGTAAGAAATGAAAAAATATGAACTTGAATTTCGAATAAAACTAGTAAAGTAAAATGTTTTGTTTATATGAGTTTTTAGTGAGAGTGAATTGTAAATAATGAGTAACCAAACATAGCCTTGGTGATTTGGGTACATAGGAAAATTATGTTTGGTTTTAAATTATAAAATATAAGGAAAATTTAAATTATATATATTTAATATATAATAATAATTGAATGATGTTATAGTTTATAAGTTTTAGAGTATTAATACATATGTGAACATGAGTAGAAAAATTATAAGGATTGGGGTTATTTGCTTGTCAATAGATTAATAATTTAAAAATAATTAGTTAATTATAAAAAGTAATAGAGGAAAATATTAAATTTGAATTTTAAAAAAATTTGTAAGGTAAGATATTTAGTTTTTAAGATTTTTTGGTGATGGTGAATAGTGATTAATAAGTAACCAAACATAGTCATAGGAATTTTCGTTAAATAGGTCCATAATTTATCATACATTTGTTGGATAATAATTACGGCTAAGTTTGAAACATATGTTATAGTCTTCTAACTTCTCTTCAAATTTTAGCTAACCAAACATACTAACTACTAAACAAAATTTCATTTAAATCCAAATTCAAGTTTATGCTCTCCAAATATATACATAACTAATAAATTATCTTTCAATTATTATATTTATTTATAATTAAATCAATACTCATATACACACATATATATTCACACTTATATATATTTACATTCTACAAATTAATTATTATCATTATATATTATTTACATTGTCCAATCATTATTATACATTTGAATATTCAAATAAATTTAAAATTTTAAAATATCAAAATTTTATAATTTAATATATTATTTATTTTAAAACAATTCACATCAAACATTTATAGTTCAACAAAACCCTTCTCCTAAAACGTAGTGTAGGCATAGACAGAGTGGGGTAGGATAATGTTTGATATGTTTAGATCCAAATTTAAGAGGATAAAAATTTAATACGAAAATTTAACAACAGTACAAAAAACAGGAGAGACAATGATTTGATATATGATATATTTAGAATAAATGATTTAGATGGGTAAAAAATTCCTTCCAAACACAGTCCTCGTGGGCACAGATCATTGGACCATCGTGGCCTTCAATAACTGGAACAAAGCATCCAGTTAACAGTTTGCGTGTGTCTCACACTTATTGGGCTTCAGTTGGGCTTCTACAAAAGGGCCCAGACGTTCCAATACCCAACTGGACTTTCGGATGCTGGTCGGCCTTTTTGATATGATACGGTTCTTTCTATTATTATCCACATAAAAAAATCTTTGTAAATATTTTGGTAGCATCATTAACATTCACTATTAATTACAATACAAATCTCTTAAAACTTCCCACCCAAACACGTTCGGTAAGGAAGTCCGAGACTCCTTTTCCGTTGTCCTCAAGAAAAATCTTTTCTAACACTCACACGAGAGGACACACTGTTCTTTCCTCGTGAGGGCTGGTCCAGTCTCCCCATATCCCTCTTCAAAAAAACCAAACAAACGCGTCACAAGAGTTCCACACCACAACCCTTTTCGTACACCCAATAAAATTATTTTATAGTCCTCACAATTTAATTTTAGAGTTAGTTAAGTGGACTTTAGGGCTGACTAATAATCGCTCGACGTGTATCAGTCATGACCAAATCATGGATGTGCTACTTTTGAACTTATTGCAATTAAGAGT
Organism: Avicennia marina; assembly: GCA_019155195.1. NCBI lineage: Eukaryota > Viridiplantae > Streptophyta > Magnoliopsida > Lamiales > Acanthaceae > Avicennia > Avicennia marina. The sequence continues at coordinate 1,386,111 of JACDXK010000032.1, forward strand.
GTACTTTAAGTCACATGCCCCCTATTTTCCCCAACCACCATTATTTTTGTTAATCAATCATTCATCAAGCACTATGACCAGATAAGGGTCTTCCTCTTTTCTTAGTCTTACAACATTAAAAAGAGAGAGAGAGAAAAAAAAAAAAAAAAAAGAAAAAGCGAGAAAATAGCTTAACTACCATTTTATGCATCAGCCATCCGTCTTAGAAATCAAATCTGCATTATTGTTGATGAGTCATTATTAATTTAATCAAAACCGCACCATCAATTTGTCACTGTTGTGTCCGCTAAGTGTCCCCTTTATTAGGCGTCTTAGGCCATATATTTGTATTTTGGCAGTAAATTATTTGTCTTCAATATATGACTGACAAAAATCACGAGATTGGATTATTGGAAGAGAAATATATATTATATCCAATTTTCTGCATGAAAAAAAAAAGAGAGGGAGATAATAGTTCAATTTATTACAAAGTAGCTAGTTTACCAGCACACGTGCATTGCCATGCTTGCATGTCCAATTTAGTGCAGGTACCAAAATATGATAACTGTGTCTGTATGCAGACATCAGAGACAGGAGCTCATGCAGACACCAGTCAGGACAAAAAATGCAGACAGAGCATTGTATTGGGAATTGTAAATTTTAATCTTAATTCCATAGAATTATTGAAGAGAAAAGATAAAAAGAGTGTTATTAAGACAAATAACTTTTAACTTCGAGTTTGAACTTTGAACTTAAGTTTGACCTTACAAAATTAAATAAAGAAGGATATTGAAATTGAGTTGGCGCTGGAATTTGACTCGTTAAGTTTAATAACCCTTTCTAATTTTCATTTTGAAAATGGTAAAATAAATATTTATGTCACGGGGATGTTTGATGATGCTTTTTTAATTATTTGACTTGGAACTAAGGCAACTTTTTTTATTTTTTTCAATTCAAGAATAAAAATAAATTACGGAGATTTTTGGTGGGTTATAATTATAAAACGTTGATGTTTATATCCCTTGTTAATAAATGTGAATAGACTAAACTACAAGGAGAAAAGCCAGATTGCATAATTATGGCTAGTGAAATGAGACATTTTGTAAATGACAATGAAAGCAATGAAGTCATACAAAGACAATAAATGAAATATGTATAAATAATATTGCTCATGCGTCAAAAGCAAGGGATAAATATTGAATGTGACTGTGCATCGCACACCAAAACTTATAACAAAAAGGAGTAATTATGTCATGGTTTAATATTTTGGTAGCACTAAATATAATTAGTTTCTTCTAATGTGTTTTTTTCTATGAAAAAATGTTAACTAATTCTTTAATTATTTTTTTTAAAAATTTTCTGTTAATACGTTAAAACATGTAACTAGTTTATTGAATTCATAAAGATAAAATTATAAGATAAAAACTAGCCTATTAAATAGAGTAGATCTATTGGAACAAGAATTGCTACCAACTCCACTCCAATTCATGGCATGTTTACTGCAGGGCGAATTTTTCCTTAATTTTGTCTTGGAAAATGACTGCAGCTATATATACATATATTTATTTATATTAGTTAACTTATTATCACGGCAAGCATTTGCAATTAATTTGCACTTCCAAACTCTTGTCATATATTTGTTGCACTTTCTTTTTAGTTTATATGTACTCATAATAATTAATAAATGCTTCAATTAAACTCATAAAATATTGCATATAAAACTAAACACATAATACTTCAAATAATTCTTCCTGTGTCTCACACACACACACATGTATATGTACACGCACATAAAATTGTCAAAATCCAATTAATATTCCTATTGAAAATCAAATCATTATTTAAACTAGCAATTGTGTCACACTATGCATGAGCAAAAATTAAATAACAAATTATTTTATTGATATAAAAAATTTATAGTAATTGAAGATATATAATACATAAATATAATTGAAGTTATTTTATCTAAACTTTACTTTAAATACAAAAAATTACATCATGGAGCTTTTTCATTCATGTACAAATGCAAAGTTATTTTGAAAGCAACAACTTACATTTTTATTATATAATTTATACTATGTAGAATGAAGAAGATCCTTAGAAAAATTCAAAAGTAGAAAAATTGACCTTATTTGTTAATATAAAAAATAAATTAGAGGGTTATTTAAAACAAAAAAACTACTTTTTAACATTTTAAGACAAATGAAAACTGTCATAAAGAAACCTTATATGAAAAAAAATATCGCAAATTGTTTTTATGGCTGTTTTGTTTCATTTTATCTTAAATATATATATATATATATATATGAAAAGAATATAATTTTTGAATAAAAATTGCTAATCATAGTAGTTGTGTGTGTGTGTATTTACACATGTATTATAATTATTATTCGTACGCAGGTAGAGTGTGCATCAATGTGTATAAACAATATAGCCAGCTAATTGATATCAATCAATGAATTGAGATAATATGATATTTTTGGTAAGATGTTACATATCAATAGATAGTTACATATTATTTGGGACTGAGGCTACACACATATACACACTTTTTTGACACTTTAGATGGGTATTTTAGGGAATAGATTAAATGCCCAAATACAACTTCGTGCATTCTACAATAGTTTAGATTCTATACACACTTGCATTTATATTTATATTTATGTACTATTCCTACATACTATAGAACTGTCGAATTATTATGTAGTGTTATCTAGAAAGAAAAAAATAATGATATTAAATATAAGCATTCATTACTTTTGTACTACTGCATAAACAAAGAAAAGAACATGCACAAATTTTAACTCTCAAAACTCTCAATATTTGCAAACAAGGGTTTCCTATATTTGAGGCTCATAAACAACTTGAAAACACACATGATTTTGACACTCAACCTGTAAAGTTGGCCCTTAATCAAGTATAGGTTTATGTTCATTAATATTTCCTATTTGTACAGACCAAGAAGAAATTAAATAAACAGAAAGTCTTTGTTTAGAATAGGGTGTACATGTTTGGGTTCGGTTTGATCAATTTTATACCATTTAACAATCAAATTGGTGATATGGCAGGTTATAAATTTTATATATGTTATTTAAAAGCATGGTTGAAACAATTTATTGGTGTAATAACTTAATTTTTATTGACTAGTATATTAGATAAAAATAATAATAATTCCATATTAATTAAATAAATACAAGACTAATTTTTTCGGTCTTGCATTCCATTCTATATTTCTCTTACATATAAATGCGCGTGTGTGTATTTTAAGATTTTTCATAAAAATTCAATTAAAGTTTGACATTGACATTAACATTGAAATTTTTAAAAATACTCATATTTTTAATTTAACTGCTTTTTTTTTTTTGCAACATGTGTACATAAACCAAATTACTACAATATCATGATTTAAATAAAATCTAAATGCGTCACATCAAAATTTTAAAAAAAAAAAAATGTCATTACACTAACATAGTACGAACATAAAGTGTGAAATAATTGTGACTAAACATTAAAGAGCGATTTAATTATCCAACACATTTGATAAATATACTATTAAGTTTCTAGTCATGGCTATACACCTTTTGTATTGGGTCTATAAACACAGTTTTGACTTGTTTCCAACCACTGTAAGAACCTTGACAATAGTCAGGTCATTACTACTTTGCCTGCATTTGTGCAAGGCTGTAATGAATCTAACATTGGATTCTTGATCTCATCATTCTGACCAACACATTAGAAGTTAACACAAGTCCTCAGGTTCGGCAGAATTGTTCCAATCTAACCTACACTAATCAAATTTGTCTTTAGGTGAATCCATAGGTTTAGCTGTCTCCACCATATGGTTATTAGGTCCCTAAGCAGCAGCCTAATGGCATCATCCTATTAATTGTTTGGTAAAGAATCTAAAATGGCTTTGGACTGGCCATTGTCCCAACAAACACTTTGCTTGTATTGTCAAGGCAAATCTTTCGAAAAGATTACTTCAAAAGCCTTGCCAATGTTTCAAGTACTTCCTTACATAGAAGATAAAATTGATAATACTTCATCACATGTCACGCGTGAGATGTTCATTTTAAGAAAATGACAAAACAAAACACTGGTTTGGATGAAAAGTATAATGAGGAAAATTGAGACAAGTTTAAAAATATTGTAAAAATAAGAGATCCGGGGATATGAAAGAATAATTTTTTTCGGTGGTATGTTTAGAAGTGTAGCTCTTTGATGCAGTAAAAATATAGAAAAGTTTGCATTTCAAACATTGCATGTTTGGTTGGAGATTTTTTCTCAAGATGAAAATGATAGAAATTGTGTTAGAGGTAAAATTTTGTTTGATTGTTAAATTCTCGTGGGAAGAAAATTTCAATTTATTTGAATTTGTTTAAGTATATATATATAAAAGATATAATAATAATTAGATAATAATTAAGTTTTTTTACATGTAAATATAAACAGAGCATACGTGCGTGTAAGTGTACATATATATATATATATTAATTTGATTATGAATAACAGTAATATTTAACTATTTGTGTATATAGATATTTAATTAAAGAAAATAACTTAAATTTGAATTTAAATAAAATTTTCACATAATATATTTACATTCTATAAATTATAATGGAATAAAAAACCCATGAAAAATAAGAACCAAACGTGGCCAAGAATTATATTTATTACAAGTCATTAGCAACTGCCCGAAACTCAACATAGCCCGCAAAGGACAGTGAGCCCTGCCCCATTGAAATACGTGTCCCCAAAGTTAAAATAACAATTTCTTCATCACCAATAAATCACTGTATCAACAGAAATTCATTAAACTTCATTAAAAATCGATTCTTGGTTAATCCAAGAATTAAGCTCCGATTAAGGTTTGCGTACCGTCTCCCCGACGTTTCACTTCGCCCCTCAAATCTCACCCCCCCCCCCCCCGCCCCCCCTCTCTCTCTGTCACTTCTCGCCGGAAAAATCACAATTTTAGATTCATCGCTCTTCACTAGCTGTGCCGCAATTCAGCAGCGCTGAGGTCGTCGGAGAAATTTTCGAAGAAAGAAATTGTGGAATTTTTCGGAGGTCCATTTCTGGTTTTTTGAGCTGCAATGGGATTTATTGACCCTCGGAGCTCTTTCGAGAGTCGATTTTTCTGCGAAAATCGCAATGTGAGGTGAATTTTGGCGATTTGTGTGCTTGATTGTGACGATGGTGGCGGCTGTTTCCGGAGCGGCTTCAGCAACCAACCCACAAAACCCCAAAACCAACGCCTCGCGAGAGGAACTTTCCAGAAGGGCGCCATTGTTGCCTTCCGAGAAGGATAATAGCAATGGCGTTGCACATAATCAAAGAAAACCTAAATCGAGAGTCGTCTCTTCTAGATACATGTCTCCTGCATCTTCCACTTCTACTTCGAATTCCTCCTCGGTTTCCTCGTCTTCCTCTTCTTCTAGAAGGTATCCGTCCCCTCTGATTTCGGGAAACTCGACGCCGTCGTCAAATGCGGCTTCTCTAGGCCCCAAGCGGTCCGTTTCCGTCGACCGGAGGCGGCCTGCGGCTGCCAGACCGTTGATACCCGATCTAGTTTCCAAGCACGGCAGTTCCTCTGACGTTTCAGCTGCCACTAAGCTTCTCGTTACCTCTTCTCGGAGTTTGTCTGTTTCCTTTCAAGGGGAAGCCTTCTCGTTGCCCATAAGCAAAACCAAGGCGGCGCCTTCTTCACCCAATCTGAGTAGTGCGAGGAAAGGAACGCCGGAGAGGAGGAGAAGTAGTACTCCGTCCAGAGGGAAGGTTGACGGAGGGGGAGATCAGGTGGAAAATTCTAAGCCTGCCGATCAACACCGATGGCCTGCTAGGAACCGATTAGTTAATCCCCTGTCGAGGAGTTTCGATTGTAGTGGCGGCGGTGGGGAGAGGATTAAGCTGATTGGATCTGGGAATGCGATCAGAGGACTGCAAAAATCGATGATCGATGAGAGGAGGCCTTCTCTTGGCGGAAGGTCGAGTCTTGATTTGGGAAATTCTGAACTTCGGAAGGTGGTTTCGCAAGCCTCCGACGAAAATTCAGTCAACGAATCATCCATGCCTTCTGATCCCGCGGCGTCAGATTCTGATAGCGTTTCTTCTGGCAGTACTTCGGGAGTTCACGAATGTGGTGGGGCTTCCCAAGGGCGAAATGTGCCTCGTGGAGTTGCGGTTTCGGCTAGGTTTTGGCAAGAAACCAATAGTCGGTTGAGGAGGCTGCAGGATCCAGGTTCACCTCTGTCAACTAGTCCTGGGTCCAAACTGATTGCACCGCCAAAATTGAAAAGGTATTCAAGTGATGGTCTGTCATCGTCCCCACGGACAATATCGTCCCCTGTTCGTGGAGGTATTAGAAATGCATCGCCTAGCAAGCTAATGACACCTGCGGGATCATCTCCTTCGCGGGGCCATAGTCCATCTCGGATCAGAAACGCTGTTAGCACCATTAGTAACAATTTTGTTGAAACGCCTTCGGTACTTAGTTTCTCTGTTGATGTTCGGAGGGGGAAGGTTGGGGAGAACCGAATTGTTGAAGCACACTTCTTGAGACTTCTGTACAACCGGCACCTGCAGTGGCGGTTTGCAAATGCGAGAACTGAAGCAGTTTTGTTGGTGCAGAAACATCACGCGGAGGTGAGACTGTTTTCATTGTTATTGTTTTAGCTAACAGAATTAATATTTTTGAGAAGCACCTGTGAGTCGTTGCTTTGCTTCTTGTTTGAAATGATAACGAGACTGGTTTGATTTTATGATGGAATGCTATGACATTTCTCGCTTCATTTTGGTTTTGGTTTTCATTTTGTGTCCATTTTCGCTCCTCTGAAGTAGGAAGTGTGATTCCCCTAGAAGTTTGGGAAAATGAATGGATTTGGGTTAGTTGAGTTGACGTGCTGGATTGATATGTAGAATTTAGAGGACTTGTTTGGTTTATGTGTTCTGATACCTGTGATGATAAATGGGAATTAAGATGGCATGCTTCAGGTTGAGTTTTGAGTTTCATAGTGCCTAAGCCTTTTCAAGTAGCCCAACGCTTGAAGTACTTTAGGTAAAGGGTCTTGCCGTGAATTAAAAGAAAAAATATGGCATCTTATTGGTGAGTTGCGCATATGAGTGATGGAGGTTTCAGCAAGTGTGAAGAGAAATTAGAAATCATGTTTTTTTATGGAAAACAATGCTCATACATTTAGCCTATCTGATTTCATATGTTGTATTGGATGCAATATCTCAAGTTTCTTATTGCCTTTTTGTGCTCTAGCGTTGTGTAGTCCTCTTCATTTCTCTTTGTGAAGATATTTAACTTGCTAACCAATTTAAGGTCAGCAAATTTATTGGGCTACCTTTAGCTGTGAATCTCATCATTTCAAAATGATTAGGCTTTACTCTGCTATCTTTGGATTTTCATGCTGTTGAATGAAATGTAGAGATCCATGGTGTGCATCAATATACCAGTGATGTGATTTCATAATTCCATCGGTTTTAGTTTATAAAGTCCAGTCACAGCTCCTTTGTCACATTTTTATCAAACAAAGATGGATATACGTTGCCCTGCCCAAAAGATTTGTGCTGCATCCTGCTCTGTTATGCTATATCTTGTTTATAGAATCATAATCTCTCTCAACTAATTTGAGAATCCCACAAATGACTTAAGGAACCTCTCTGCTTCTGCAGTGATTATTCTTCTCGTCCGCAGCAATTCGTCTGCTGTTCCATCTCACCTTTTCCCTGTTTCTTGTTTGGGTTGCATATAATGCTTGTCCTGAACTTTTTAATAAAGGCAAGTATTTACTTTTTAAATCTGAAAGCACTTGTTTCATGATTTGCGAACTTTGTAGACCTTAACTGGGGATAGTATGATAATCATTGGACTGTCAAAATGTGCGAGAATCCCCAGTTCAATGTTTTGTCACGTTAAATATGGTACTCGATGTTGCTATAATTGTTCTCTTGGGTTCCAGAGTAGGAGTGGTATCAGTTCACTTTTTGACTCATTTCTTGATTGCTTAAAGTCAATCATGAGATATTCTCTTCGCTGTGGTATTGTCCTTGATGTTCTGTTAATGAAGACACTCATGAATGTATTTTACTTAGTGCTAAATGGTGATTTACATAATTGTATCGGAACTCCACTGGATCAATTAGATCTGAGCTTATTAATAATCACCATAGGCGCGTTTATGCTCTTTTCAAAATGTATTTGTCAAAGTTAGTGGCATGTGCAGATCTCTGCTTTTTGCTTCTGCTTGGTTTTTATTAAATTTATTTATGTTGTTGCTAGGAAGTTTTCAACGCTATAATATCTTTTGCTGATACATCTTCTTTTATAGAAATTTGTTGGCCAAGATTGTTGATAGTAATAACAGGATGCCTTCTCTGCAGTCTATCTTGCCATTTATTTCTTATCTAGCCATTCTATTTCGCTGTTATATTATTTTGCCTTGTGGAATTTCATAAACCAAATTTCTGTTTCTACCAGAAAAATCTATGGAATGCCTGGATAACAATCTCAGATCTACGTGATATTGTCACCAAAAAAAGACACAGACTGCAATTGCTGAGTCAAAAGTTGAAACTAGCTTCCATTCTAAAGGGACAGGTAAGCTCCAACCGTGCTTCCTATTTCACATTACAATTCTTTGAGAATTTTTTGGGTTAAAAGATATTTCATTATATAAGCTTCTATAACATTCCAACATATTTTTGAAATCCAGTTTTTAACATAGTATTCACTTAGGCCTTGTTCACTTTACTTGGTGGGATTAAACCTTTAAGATTATTTTGATGGATAAACTAATACCAGCACAATTGAATATTATGTTCACTAACATAGATTAAAATATAGGATAATGTAATAATGTGTTTACTAAGTTGGATTGTTTAGTAAGACTATTCTTATTTTCTCGAAATACCCTTACTTTGATGTGTCTTTTTTATAAAAGCTATGCATTTTTATTTATTACTTACAACCTTCTGCACATATGAACGTCATAATTTCAACTATGCAATTTTATTTGATATTCATTTGATTAAATTATTGTAATTTATAGTTTACTCTTCTTACACTTATTAACATAAAAAATTATATTTAATTTAAATTTATATAAAAATGTCAGTGAAATCAGAGTAAAGAATTTCAATACAAAAACTAAAAATTTTCATTAGTTGTAAACGAGTAAATTTAATAAAAAAAACTTAAATAAATTTAAATAATAATTAACTGAATAGATTTTATTTGATTATCAATTCTCTTATTGATTGCAAATTCTAGAGAAATAAGATGTGTTTGATGAGGTTAGTATAATTAATTAATTAACAAGGAGCAAAAATTTCTTTTGAATAAAATATTAAATGGACCCATTGATTGGACTATGTTGTCACACCTAATTGGTTGGATAATTTTATCTAGGATTTTGACAAATAAAACTAGGCCCATGTTTTATCATGGGCTCTTATCATTGTAAGTGAACATTGGATTGGGTTTGATTAAGTAATTTATCAAACCCAATCCCACCATGTGAACAAGCCCTTAATGTCAGTACTGACTTAAGTTTCACCGACGCTAATTGATGCCCTCCGTTATGGGACAGTAGAATTGCAGAGAGAAAAAACCTTCTACCTGTTGCCTTTACTAGAATGCTATTATTTTCATTTCTCGAGACATGTTTCTGAAGGAAAACAATTAAAGGCGGTCATATCAATTAGTGGTGCCAATATTTGGCTTGTTAGGCAAAGAAAGCAATAATGTAGAGCTGCAAAATGTTTTAGATCTTGATTATTGCATTGATGCATAAAGAAAGACCATGAAAAGATTATAAAAGAAAAGTAGTTAGATGGTTTTGGGAAATTTGCCATGCCCTACAAGATGCTCAAGAAGTCCATCCTTTGTAATGCAAGTATGACTGGTGTTCAACATCAGCTGCCAGTGAAGAACCTCTTTCTATAATGTCTTATAACGCGCAAATCTGCTTAAGTAGGTTAATCTAGGCAAGTCAGTAATTTCTGCTTTCATGATATGGAAAATGACTTCTATTCATATAGCTTTGCAAGAACGGAGTAGGATTGGAAATTGATGCTTGAGGTTCATTTCTCTTTGAAAGTATTTAGAAAATATTCGAAATATTTTGCATCATATTTGTTACCTAGTATTGATACGAGGACATGTAATTGTTATCTTACCTCATGTTATAAATTCAAGTGAGATGTTAATGAATAAACTACAGCTTAATTCTTTCAATCCTCTTGACAATTTCAATTCGGAATTTTTGAGATTCTACTGATGAATTATAAATAAATTATGATGAGACCAATCTTCTTTCTGTTTATATGAAGTACAAACTACTGTAGAACTTACGTTAACAAGCAATGGCATGTTGCCATGGTGCACTGCTCTCTCTGACAACAATTTCAATTCGGAATTTTTGAGAGTCTACTGATGAATTATAGGTAAATTATGATGAGACTGATGTTCTTTCTGTGTATATGTAGTGCGAATTACTGTAGAGCATACGTTAACAAGCAATGGCATGTTGCCATGATGCACTGTTCTCTCTGACATGGTCTAAGTGTATTAAAAAAGCCATGTGTTTTCTTTGAACTTCTTCTAGTAGCATGTTCTGGAGTTTCTAGGTTGTCAAATATGAATTTGGTTGCAGAATACATCAACTCAAACCCACATTACAGTGTTTTTAGGTTTCTGAGGCTAATTATCTACTGAAGTCATATCTTATGTTTGGATGAGTTTATAAGTTCTTTAAAAGATCGCATTTTGTTAGTCTGATGTCTGTCAATATCTTTCCTGTGTAGATGACATTTTTAGAAGATTGGGCTTCTTTGGAGAAGGACCAATCACTTTCTTTACTTGGAGCTATCGAAGCTTTAAAGGCTAGCACTCTCCGTCTTCCTGTTATAGGAGGAGCAACCGTATGGCCCTTGCATTGTTTTAAATGTCCTTCAAATTTTCATCATGCCATTTGAGCAAAGTCAACAAAATTTTGCCTTTATACAGGCTGATGTCCAAAGCTTGAAGGATGCAATTGGTTCAGCTGTTGATGTCATGCAGGCAATGGCATCATCAATATGCTCATTCCTGCCGGTGGTAATCTCTCATGCCTCTTGTGCCGTCTGTCTAGTTCTTCTGCAGTTCGCCATGAACAAAAGAGTTTCCCCTCAATTCTTTTAACCTGATCTCTATTTAAGACCAATGACTATAAAGCCTAATTTGGTTGTATAACATTGAGAATAATTAGAAGAATTAATGTACACTTTATTCATGAATATCCCAACACCTCAATTTATATTATAAGGTTGGTTAATAGTTACAATGGTTGCTAAAACATAATATACTTCCTATATACATTAGGAAACACAATATGTTTAAGACACAAATTAGGTAATAATATATATAAAATACCAAATATAATATATTTTTTTTCTTCATCCCATACAATTCAAGAGCCAAAACAAACATTTCCCTTAGTTTGAACTTGTTGGCCGAAGAACATTTGCTTGCACGGCTCGTCCTGGTCTGATCATAACGAATTCTTGTCAGGTTGAAGAAGTGAATTCTTTAGTGATGGAACTTGCAAAAGTGACTGCCAAAGAGCAAGCATTACTCGAACGATGCACATACTCCATCTCCTTGTTAGCAGCGTTGCAGGTAGTTCCCCTTCTCCCTACTACAACACTTCAAACATTTTTCATACCATTGTTGATGATCTTTCCTCTGTCCCAACAGGTTCGAGATGGTAGTCTTAGAACGCACATAATACAAAATAACTGTGTACCGTCTGCATGATAAGACCCCCAAACATTCTATCTGAACATTCTACTCTAGATGCTAACACCAGACAGAACTGTCCGACCTCATGGAGGCATTAAGAAAATATGAAAGGACCAGATGACCTGTCTTCGGCTTCTCATTTGGCATTTTTGCAGCAGCATATTGGTTTCTGTCCTGTCCTCCAGGTATCCAATATTAAAGGAAACAGTCTCTTTCATCACTAATTAGTTGTACACGTGCACTTCTTTTTTCGCCTAGTTCCACGCTTCTCTGGAAATATGAAAAACCAATGTATATATGTAATGTTCTGGCTGCATCATGATCATGCGATTCTTGGTAATTCTACTTGTCTGAATATGCACCGTTATCATGCAATTCTTGTTATACGTATGGAGTTGCAGCACCTCCTGTCAGGGAACTGGTAGTTCATGTTATTTTAGTTCCGAAAGCAAAATGGAAGTGCCAACACAGATTGTGATGGCAAGAAGTTGATGAGGACACTGGTTAATGAGCCGACGTAGGAACAGAATTGAAGGAGTTTGGCAGTCAAAACTTCGAGCAGCAGCCCATTGGAGTGCACAAGCACACACACACACACGCTCTAGGAAATCTGAACTGGCCCAACATTTTTATAAACCTCTCAACTCGTCTTGTCCCCATTGCCAAGCTAGGTTCCCCTCTTATTGCCTTTCCTGCTTTGATTTCCATTTTTCTTCTTCGTATTCTTGATAATCACAATTGTGCATTCATATATTCGAAGTGCAAAGTGCAAAAAAAGGGCTCTTTTCGACTTCTTTCACATAATTAAGCCACATTGTCTGATAACTGTCCGTAGTTTTATCTATCTTATATTATTATTTTTGTATCTTATATTATTATTTTAATAAAAATTCTTAATTGCACAAAATCAATTTAGACTATTATCTTTATATTAAGTCCTTTTATTTTTTGCATCTTTTTTCTTTTGACTGTCTCAATTTGTGTTTTCCCTCAAATTTCTTCATCTTCTTCCAAATTCTCTTGATATTTCTTTATTTTATTATTTTAACTATGCTTTATACATTTTAATATTGAATAATTTTATTTTTTAATTAAAATATAATAATTTATAATTTATAAATAAATTGCACATACATGGAGTGCTTAAATTTCATTAGTATATTATTAAATTAGTAAGATTGTTTTGGTTGCATGGTGTTAAATTGTACGTATATCTTTATTCTTTTTTTAAAAAATTTTTCTATTGTTTTCTTTTTTCTTGCGACTTCTTATTTCTACATGTGTTTTCTCTCAAATTTTCTCTTTTTTAAAATTCTATTGGTCATTTTTTATTTTATTTTTTAAAGTGTTTTAATACTTTTGATATAGATAATTTTATTTCTATTGTTTAAAATATAATAAATTTTTATACGTATGGAACATGCAACTTTTGTTAGCTTACTATCATAACAATGTATGACGCATGTTGCATGCACACGGTATGGTAGTTTGACGCTCTCCCGACAGTCAACCCATAACTTCAAACAATTAACAGGGCACAAGTGATTATCAATTACCGTTGGAAATTAAATCTTTTGAATTTAAACATAAAGGCAAATTTAAGGGAATAAGTTGTTGGGTAATATATTACAATTTAGTCTCACACATATGGGAGAAATTTAATTTCCCTCATTTAACAAATCATTGTTGTATCAAATTAAAGTTGTTGGCATACCAATTTCATCTTTAAAACCCACAATTACTATTATATTATTTTGTTTTTTTCTTTAACATAAAAACCATAGTTTTTAATGAGGAAAGGTGCATGTATGCAGTATGCAGCAACCCAAAGCAGTTGAGTTGCACAACAGCACACCCCATCTTCCAAGAGATGATGAAGAATTGAACATTCTATGCGTTGCCTCGGGGCCAAGGCAATGCCTAAAACCCTAATCTTTTCTATTTATGCCGGTTGGAAAAAAAAAAAAAAAAAAGGGAATATGCCGATGACAAGTGTAAAGAAAGTTCAACCCTATGGGTCTTTTTAATGGAGGCTGGACAGCATTGTACATCATTGTTTTCATTGCCACAAACCAATGGAAAGTGGGAATTTCCAAATTGCATGATGAGGTGTATGTGGCAACTTGTGGGAATTGATTGAGTTCCTTTTCATGCATGTTTCCCAAGTCCCAATAGTTGCTCTTTTCCTGCCTCTTTAATGGTTGAACAGCCAAGCATACCGTAGGGAACTTGTCCACTGGTTTTCAATTGTAAGATATAGTCTAAGATACAAGCAGAGGATACCCTCTCTCTGTATATACATCACACATCACACACACACACACACACACACACACACACACAAACAAACAAACAAACATGTACACACACACAAACAAACAAACAAACAAACATGTACACACACACACACACACATGTATGCATACATATATAGACACACACCCCAATTGTTTTTTCCCTGTTAATAAAGTTGTGGTTGTGATGGAGCTTTCATTGACAAAAAGTAGAGGTGTGGAGGAAAAGTTGGGTAAAGAAACATCTAAGAATGTTGACTGCACGTGGCAGATCCCAAGAGCCTCGCACATGCCAACCTCTTTGAATGTACTTGTCTGTTGCTGCTGGGAAATATTGAAGCAATATCCACCCTTGAAGTTCTACCCCTGCCCAGAAATGCCTCTTATTGCTCACTACATGCAATACGGTATTGCACATCATATGCCAACAAACGGTTACTACAATTTTACGTGTGATAGCTGTATGCGAGGAAGACAAGGGGAAAGAGGATTAGCTGAGATTAGAGAATTTCATACACTATTGTTTCAAAGTGTTCTCTCTTTGAATTCTAATCAATGTCTCATTAGCACATGGGGAATGGATTAGACAAAATGCAAGGCCATGATCATCGATTCGTTAACATGTTTAATGTAAATGTTAATCAATATATTAAAAATATATAAAATAGTGAATATTAAGAAAATAAATACTTAAATCTAATTTTAAACATTTTTAATTAATGTTGATAGCTAAATTTATTACACTAATACAATAAAAATACCACAAATATAAAACAATAAATATTGACTCAACAAATAAATGTAAAGATATACAAAAAATATAACCGATTAAAATATTTAATCAAAATGTAATAAAATTTTAATTACATCTTGTATATTTAATGTATGTTTAAATCAAAAATTATTAACCATCTTGAAAGATAATTTATTTCATTTATGAAATTTTCTTTAAGAGAACAAATAGAAGATAAATTATAATAAAAAAAATAAAAATTAAATTAAGAAAAAAATAATTAAGATTTAAAAGATTATTTATATATTAATTTAGACTCAATTTTCATGAACAATGATTAATTCTCCTAGTTTAGTTATGTAATTGAAGTTTTACCTAGTCTTACTCAATTTGATTGTATTCAAGCTTTTGAATCCAACCCAACCCAACCCTTTTTTTAACCAGTAGTTTACGATTTGATCGGTTGAATCGTCCAGTTTGAATGGATTTTCAAAACATTGTTTTGTAGTTTAGGATTTAGAAAATATACCCTTTTTTAGCCACGTTCAAAATCAACTTGTAACATGTACTTCAATCTTTTGTGGGCAAGATAAATAGTAGAAAAAGTGATAATAGAAATACAAGTTGCTAAATTGTTATGGGTGACGATTTTTTGTTTGTTTTAAATGATATTAAAGGCGATGAATTGAAATTGGAAAACTCAAATAAATAAAGAAGAAAACAACAAAATGCAAAGAAGCCCTACTTTATGTCTCACTTCTTGAGACTTCCATACTCCCATTAACGTAGAAAATGAGAAATTAGAGTGCCCTCTTAAAAAAAAGAAAAAAAAAAAAAAAAGATTAGAAAACGGCTGAAATCTTAATTAGAAGAACAGCCGCAACAGCTTCGTTTCTTCATGTCCACGGTTTTGCTGTATGTCTTGACCGCACACGAACGTGCTCTCCAACGTCGTCGTTTCAGACTCATCCGACGGCGTAACCGGCCTCGGCTTCTCGTTCCTCCGATTCGCCCTCCCTCCGGCGGTCATTTTCGCCGGGGTCAAGCGGAGATCCAGCTGTCCGCTCGTCTCACCATCAACATCAAACGCTTTCCTCTTGAGCCTCGCGTTCAAATCTCGCGACCCGTAGAAGTCGCCGTCGTTACCTTCCGAGCCTTCTTCGAACTCCGGCAAGGCCTGGAGGACTCCGCCGCGAAGCACGGTCTCCACCGCCCACTGGCAGACGTGCCAATTCCCCGTCCACAACAGCCCCACCGCTCCGTTCACCGGATTCACTGTCCTCCCGCACGCTTCGAACAATAAAGACTGAAAGAGGGCTGCAAATCGAAACCCCAAACCATAAGAAACTCGAACAAAAAGGCAAAAAGAAAAAAAAAAATCAAAGGTGCCGAAAACTAAATACCAGGTCGTTGCGATTCGGAGACGGAAGAAAGGAAAGAGATGAGGCCGGCGCGGCCAAAGAACTTGGCGACGAAAAGGGTGGCGTTGGCTTGAGCTTGTGGGCTGTCGATGCTCTGCAGACTCTGCCTCAGAATGCAGTTCTCGTTGCAGCCTTTGCGGAGTATCCTGCACCCGTTGCAGCTCATGATTCCTTCAACTGATGCGTATCAAAGCAGATAATAAATATCTATCTATATATGTGTGTGTGAAACAAAGGAGGTAAATTGCAGATGTATAAATTTAATTTCTACAAGATCATGTATGGGAAACTATGGAGATAATAGTGCAAAGGTTATCCAGAGGGAAGAGGGGAGGGGTGGGGTTGAACAAGATGAAGATACGAGAAGTTATTATTATTATTATTATATAGAGAGAGGAGATGATTGTCAGTTGGGCTGGGGAAAGTCCATGCACACCTGTGATGTGGAGAAAAGACCTTTTTTTACCCCTAAAGTCTAGATGTAATAAGTGCACTAATATATATTTGTGATATTTTTAACGAAAAAAATTAAAAATTTCACCAAATTTAAATTAGTGATTTATTCGAGCTCAATTCAAAATTTAAAAAATTTCAAAGAATTTACATAAGGGTTTTGTTTACTATTGGGTAATGTCAATTGTTAAACACTTAACGAGTGTAGGGTTATTAACAAGTTAAGTTATTTGCCTTGAGTTCGATTAGGTTTGATAAAATTTTGATGTATAATTGAGCTTAAATTTAAATTTAATTAATTTTTTTAAATTCAATGTGATTATTTAATTTTAATTTTAATTTAATTTTAAATTTTAAAAAGTTGGAATGAACAGTATTTAGAGCTCGAATCCTTAGCGTTTTCGGCTTCTTTTAGGCTCTGTGCTTAAAAAAGTTTATATGCAAGTGTGCCACTAATAAACACTTTATTTCCACTAACACACACATAATATATAATACAAGGGACCTGCTATTAGCAAGATATGGAAATGATAATTGCGTATTAGAAAGATATGGAAATGATAATTGCGTATTAGAAAGATATGGAAATGATAATTGCGTATTAGAATGATATGGAAATGATAATTGTCGTATTAGAATGATATGGAAATGATAACTGCGTATTAGTGAAAATAGATGATGGAGTGATTTTTGACAGAAAGAATTTGAAGCCATCTTTTAAATTGAAATTAATTTATGAGAATAATAATAATAATTATTATATAATTTGAAGAATGGAGCAAAAGGAGAGTTTCCAACGGTATTGGGCAATTAAGAGACGGCAGGGCGGCTCCGTGTCTCCGCGAGAGGCTGTATGCGCTTTGGTCTCCTGCACCGGCACCACCGAATTCTGTACTTGAATTAGTGCCCACCTCATATACATATATATATATATATGACATGCATAATTTTCATTTATAATTATTTAGTTTGCAAGAAGACTTCAAATTATTCCACGTTATTTTGCTTTAGAATGCATCTTCTCTTCCTATAAACTAAATCATATGTTAGTCTCCCGAATCTAAACTTAATTATAAGGACTATAATATAGAGCCGAATTAAAAAAACTTCTATTTGAAGGTCTTTAACTTAGTTACACTTCCCTATAGAAGCTCTCGGACCATAAATATCAATAAATCTATATGTGGGGCCTACCTACTAAACTAGTGAAAACCAGCTCTGCTTCGTATATCTTCAAACAAGACAGCAATTCACTCCAATGTATGGGCATGGGATGGCCACAATGATAATTCATCATCAATTGTACTTTGAGCAACATGTAAAGGTCTAAACCTTTGATTAATTTTTGGGATAAGGGTTAGGCAAGATTCCTTTTCCTTAGATATGATCATGCAGTGCTTGCTACATACATGCATGCATGCATGCATATATACGCACATCCAAATTCATTGTACATGTGATATGTATGTCTGTGTAGACTTGTAGCATTAACAAAATACAACAAGGGCTGCATGAAATTTGTTATATAATTAAATAATGTATACTTTGTAATTAGTACCTATATAGTGGATAAGGTATGAGGCTGTAAACATAGGGTTCATCGACGCCGGTTTAATTAATGATCTTATATATTGAGCATATATTTTGTAAAAGATTTTACATTAACAATATATAAATACACACACATGTATGTTATCTGTTTCGAAATCATTATGCACTTGCAATATTTTTTGAAATATCTAAAAATAAGATTTAGATCGTGTTTAATTTATAAATTTCACTAATAAGATGTTTAGAATTTATAAGTTCTTTAAAAATAAATTGATTATTTCTAACTTATTTTTAAACATTTTATGCATTAAAAATAACATAAATATACTTAAAATAAATTTTATTAACAATATTGAAGTTACTTTTATTGTTGTTACGTCAAAAACTTATAATAAATTATAATTATAAATTTTAATAAAATCTTATAAGGTGATTTTACAAAATACTTTTTAAATTATTTTTAAAATTAGATATATAAGTGTATAAGTTTTAAAAATATTTTATAATATCTTATATGAAATTATTAGCTTTTAAAAATAAATTTAGCCAAACACCCTCTCAGTTATCTAGAACGAAAAAGTGTTCTTTATACAGCTTTATAGTTTCAATGGTATAAATTAATAACAATTTAAAGTCATTAATTAAATTGTATCGTGGATAAAGCCTTTCATTTCATTGGGTTAGACAGATTGGAGCATAACTGGCCTAAAAAGGACTTCACATATGCCCTCTGACAAATATAAATAAATCAATAATTGCTTTAGCTTCAAAGCATCTAAAGTGATCTCTTTATCTCAAACAAATCTCTCCTGCCTAAGATTGTCTGCAAATATGTGTGTGTGTGTGTGTGTGTGTCTTGTGAAATGAAGCTAAAAACGAGGCAAATAGAGATCGTTAGTTTAAATATTATTGGAAGATTCAAAGAAGTTGTGGTCCTTAGTAGTGTACGTGGACGTGGCCTCTTGATCTTATCCTTGGAGTCTTGATCTGATATGTGGCCACAAGTGGATTGGAATCCACTTGTTATCTATGTATGTTAAATTCTATTAATCAATAATTGTGCCAATGGGATTCCAGCTACATCGTCCCTACAAATGGGTTAATTTATTAGTATATAATTCACCTTTGTTGGCTCTTTCTTTTGCATATATATGAAATGGATTTTTATCTCCAAATACCTGCGAGTGGACCACTTATGCGTGTAAGTTTTGAGCTGGTCATCACCCATACACAGTGCCTAATTTACTAAGATTTGTATTTTATTTTATTAGTATCAATATTATTATTTTTGGCTTCTTGCTCCAAAGATTGTTGGCCTTCCATGAAGTGGAGGGACAAGTGATGCCTCACACTCTCCAAATAGCCACAAATTAATTAACTGTAATCTCTAAAGTAGGATTAGTTGATAATTACAAAGTTTCAATGTTGATTAACTGAGGAAGAGATAGCTAGGTTGTACTTGACACATCTTATTTCAATATTGATCGTATTTTTAACAATACAAAGCATGAATAAAGTTATTGATAAATTAAGCTACTTGACTCAAGTTTAAGTAGATTTCAAAAATACCTTTTTTTTTTTTTTTTTGTTTTATAGAGTTTAAACTTAGATTTTGAAAATCTTTTCGAGATCAATCTTACAGTCTAATTCAATTTAGATTTTGAAATTTTTTCAAGATCAATCTTGACCCAAGTTTAAACTTGAGTTTAATCTCTAAAAAAAAAAAAGTTAAATTCAAGTAGTTATCAAGTTTAAATTAATATTAAGCCTTGGCTTGTTAATGCTAATTCATGAAGGATTGACTTGTAAAAACATTTTGTTGAACCAAGAGGCATCCGAGACATGATGTAAGTAATTATTACTTAGTTATGTTTTTTTTATTATTTCTCATCAATTTTTTATAGTGCTCTTTGATGCCCACGAAACCTGGAATATAATTATCAATTAACGAGTTTGTGTATGTGTGTATACCCCTTTGAAGAAGAAGAAGGGTGTCTGGAGATGCGGAGAATTGGTGATGGGAAATCTAACAAATTGGTGACGATTATTTCTATGTTTTTGTGATGTTCTTATGGATAACCACTTTGTTATTTCCCGTGTATCAGGTAGATTTAATGGACTGTTACCTGTCTTACCCAAATGCCAATTTACCAACAGCACAGTTGTTTACACCCGATTTGCTTACTGTTTTGAACTAGTTTATTAGTACCTATGGGGACTAGAGCTTCTGTGTCACAATTACCAAATAACTACACATCGTTAATATCAATTTATATAGATACACACACGCACACAAATTGTATTATTAAGTGTTCAAGTCCATTTTAAAATTTTATGACGTTAGATAACACATTGCACAATATAGAATATCGTATTTATTCTTATTTTAAATTCTTGTGTTCCTTCGTATCCTATTGTTTCTTCATTTTCTTGTAATTTATTTTTATGTGTTTCTATATTAATGATACAAAGGACTAGGCGGGTGTACCTAACCCAATGTCACAATCTTAATATTTAATATTTTTTTTAATTTAAAATTGTAACAAGTATTATAATTTTAAATATTCACTGCAAATTGACCAAGTGCATATTTAAACAGACACGAGATTTAGAAAATTTCAAATCTCATTCCTGACAATAGATGCTCAACTTGTTATTTTCTTCAGAGGATCTAAGCTTGCTAACTGCGAAAGCTAAGTTCTAGAGCAGAAGCCGATATACAGGACTAAGACACAGAATACCACACACTACATTCAGAAGAAAAGTGAATGGAGAAGTTCATTGCCACTTCATTTGGGAAGCTGTGATGAGTTGTAAAATTAAATATCATATTCAGTCTTTCAGGCAGCAGAGGATATTTTCACTAATGCCGTGGGGGAAAAACAATTGAAGTCTTATAGTAACAAGTCGAGCAATTTAAGTCCTAGTCACAAGTTGAGCAACCATGAATGCTCCTACTCGAAGGGAAGTCTTAGAATATTTTGTGTATATTTTCCACTTCTCATGTTATTTACTTTTTAGCAGGTAGAGGATTGGTATCACTTTCACGTTTATATTCATCCTAATTGCATGTCTATATAAATGATATTGGGGGTTCAGTGGTACATATTCTAATGCCTTCCATAATTCTACATTTTGCATTCAAGTCTAGGATCTGGAAAAAGCTTATCATCAAGTACGTTATCAAAATGCAGCTCTGTACTAGCAATTTAAACATATATCAAGATTTACCTAGGATTAAAAGTGAAAACTGCCGAGGATTCAGCAGCCCCTTATGCATGCAACTGGCAGCCCGGACACAGTGTAAACATCTACCCACACTAACTTTGAAGATGGTCCACTATTAATTATGTTCCTTGAAATACCCCCGATGTTCTGAAGACATATCAAATCAGATCTCATAACATTTTTTTGGTATCATAGCCTACCCAATGCGTTAGTATCCAAACGAGAATTCTTGCAATCAACTTTGAAGATGAATTGAGTGTCAGTGTAATTCCATGCGTAACAACTCAGAGAAAAGGGTCGGTGTATGCATTCGTGTTTGAAAGGAACACACGCCTAGAAAATTAATGCACACGCACAACGACATGTACAGGATTTGAGTAG
The DNA here is from genome assembly GCA_019155195.1 of Avicennia marina. Classification (NCBI taxonomy): domain Eukaryota; kingdom Viridiplantae; phylum Streptophyta; class Magnoliopsida; order Lamiales; family Acanthaceae; genus Avicennia; species Avicennia marina. Next base: position 1,407,939 of record JACDXK010000032.1, read on the forward strand.
ACAAGAATGTGAACCGGTACCAACACTAATTTTGAAAGTAATCTTGTATTAATTATGTACAAACTAATCATCTCTTTAATATACCAATGATCTCGAGATGGATAGCCCCGCAACACATGGGCAAGTTATAGTAGTTACATTGTAAGCTGTAAATATTCATTTCTATCATTTCGTTTAAATGTTAAATTGGTCCATGAAGCTTTAACATATGGGCAACTATGGCATCCCGGTTAACAGTGATTGACAGCTTGACCTTTATAGAATTCCAAAAAAGGTGACTGTCTTCAAATTGATTCTCACAGTATGACGTTGAGTTCAACATTGGCAGAACAAGATGCACATTGCATCTTGCGACGTATCTCAATTTTCTCATAACTTTCAATTATACAGCTTGCAATATTGAAATAACCGGAACAAAATAAAGCTATAACAAAATAGAACACTGTTATCTTAAATAAATTGATAATCAGTGAAATTAAAAATTGTTCAGAAGTAATATCTATTAGATATGTAACAGTAACACAATCATGCATTAGATTCAATATATTTATTCTACTTTTGGTTGGTGCTGCAAGATGTTGCCATTCATTTAAATTTTAATGTGTCAGGTAAATAAAAATTTTTATTACCTCATTATTAACTCCTGAACTGACCATATTAAATTTGAAATATTTTTCTTATTATCATGTCAATGTCATATTATGATGTTTCACAAGCTTATAATATTACAGGAAATTCTCATTCTTTCTCCTCAAACCTTACAATTTTTCCTGGCGTCTGCTTTCGAAGAAAATAGCCATACCAGTTAAGTCAGGAATGCTTGTTTGCGAGGACCTTCAAGAGCTGGGAAAGTAGACTCAAGTACCCGGGATAGATAAGCAACAACTGTTACATCAGAAAGAGATATTTGCAGTATATTATTAATAAGGAATGCCATATGTGGTACCATTAATACATGAAGATGAAATAGCAAGACATGGGAATCCAGAACTACCATATGATAATTCATGAAACATGATGGGAAAAAAAGAATAAAATCTAATTGATGCATTTAACGATAAACAATCTCCAAATTAAATTTCAGAGACAAACATGACTGAAATTTTAACACCTTGTGCAGGCAGTTGTTGGTCAGTGATCAGGAACAATACCATCATCAGGTGATCAATAATCTGTCACTTTTTGCTTGGCTGATAGCGGTCGCTCAACCCTGAAGAATTTCAACTATCAATAACTTCAGAAATCTAGTGAGAGAATTCAAGTATTTCAAGGATCAATAGCTTGTTAGAGTCATAAAACTTTCCAGCAGACTTGTTCAATCAGCCAGCCAAATTCGATACCAGTGTTAGACACGTCTCATAATGGAATTCAACCATGACCAAGAAATCTTAATCACAAACCTCAGCCACTACAGATTCAATGCATTGTTGAAGCCCCTTATAAGCAGCACCGTCTGCACTGGACAGCGTTGTGGTCATTTCTTCGCAGGAAGCAGCATGCACACCATCCACTGGCAGAAAATTAGAGAAATAAAATTTGCAAAGTACTGCAGAATTAGAGTTTAATGCTAATGAAATAGTTGACAACCCCAGTAATCAACACAAATTACAACAAACAAAAAAATGGCACACTTGCAGAACAATAGCCAGACTACTTCCACAGTGATGTACAGCAACCATAAACGCCCAGAAACTGTTGTTCCAAGCTGCGGCTGGAGCTTCAGCCTATGTAACATAATAAAGGAATGCAATAATTTTCAAATCATAAGGAGTTTATCTTTGCTTAAATTGGTCAGACTATTAACTCGTGCAAAATACCAGAAGAAGAGAAGGAGAGAAATTATAATAAAAAGAAAATGAAGTGATGAGTGATTACAGCTGAAGCAGCTGCACCTGCAACCCTTTGATTAACACTAGTTCCCAAAACAAATCGTTCCCTCAATGATGCAGCTTCAGTCAGGCTGTCTTGAGCTCTTTCTAGACCTCTGTTATGTATGAACTTACCTGCAGTAGGTGAGAGAAATGGAAACACACACTCACACATCTATCAGAAAAAAATCACAAAGTTAAAGTGCACAGAATATCGAAAAACAGCCAAGTTCACCTGGTCTGAAAGGTAACTGAAAATGGCCCATTGGATGCAAGTGTGGCAGGCTGCATAAACACAAGAGAATATTTGATAAATTAAGAACCTAAGGTTAATAAAATAATAAAAAAAAATAACTACTTAAACAAATGAGTAATGACAAAAACCATACAATCATTTTAACAGAAGTTGCCACTTTATGGAAGATAGTGAAAACTTTGTAAGTCAAGCGTGAAATATGCAGTGAGTAATGCTTACTGAATTTTTACCTTTTTCAGTTGTTGAGTAAAACTGAAGTTGACAGAATACTAGTAGAAATGGGGGATATCGAAGCTAAGGAAAGTAACAATGTGGTCAAGTCAAGCAAATATGAAAATCATGCAGTATCATCAGCAAAAACTTAGACAATGTTTGTTTTGATTTTTAGTATGTGTTCTAAAGCGTATTTTTTCTTCGAAAATAGTGTAAAAATAAGAAAAAAATAAAAATTTAAATAAGTGTAATAATTGAAGTGTGTTTATTTTTGAGGAAAAAAAAAGGAAAAGCCTCAACTTTTGACTATAGTCACAGTTTGTAGTGCATGGTTTATCTTGGTTCTCATTTCCTGGTTGTAAAATTAAAATAATGCTAATTAAATAAGAGTATGAATTGGGGATGCAAAATAAAGATATACAGTCTCTGAGCAAGTAACGGTGGAAAGATAATTATTTCAATAAGAAAAGGTGCGAACGTAAGAAATAATCACAAAAAGAACTAATAAACTGAATCCAAGTTAAAAATCTAATTGCTTGAACACCATCCATTTCAAGAATTGTAGTCCTTCTGCTGCTTATAACAACAACATGCCAATACATCAAACAGCCACCTGTGGTCTTGATCAGGGAGAACACCTACCCAAATTAAAAGTATAAAAACCAGAAGAACGAAACAGAGTGGAGGTGGGTGATATAGTTTTACATGTGGATTTTAATGAACCTTTGTCAGTGTCTAATCATAAAGCTCACACTGTAACATTATCATATATGCTCACATCACATAACTAGAAAAATGAAAAAGTACACACACACACACAATTTTTTTGGCTCCATCACACAAAAAAGTAAACGCCAAAAAATATATTTTATCTGATGAGATGTTAAAACCTCGTTGTCTCAAGTCAACTTTTTGCGATGTTCAACGAAAATACGAAGAAGAATTCTTCCATAATTGCCGCCTATCAGAATTATCCAGCGGAAAATTCATCCCATTTTTTGCCTACATGAATGACAACACAAATCCGTAACCATGAATAGTAGAATTCACTGTCCTAACCATTAAAACCCAGCACATCCCTATTGTCAGTCACCGTCCAGGGATCATACACAGAAAGTGTAACAAAATCAAGAGAGAACTATAAACACAGCAATTGATCAACCAAAAACATTATTTTCTTCATCGAATTAGAAACCAACGACCACTCCCAGTGTGGCATTGAATAATTGATCACAGAAATCGCAAATCGTCAACTGAACCCAAAAGAAAAGAACTGGAGAGGGAAAACTGACCTCCGAAGAAACGAGGACGATCGGCGGCGTCGAACGGCAGTAGAGACGGACAGCAAAGCTCTTCCCAGATCACGGAATACAGCAAACAATTACGAAGTTTACGAAAGAAAAATAGATGTCGGACCATTTTCGACGTGCAGCGGCTGTAATATTTTATTTTTGTTTTTGCTCCAATTAAATTTGCCCATTGGGAAGGATTTTAGCGCCTCGTCGAGATTGCAGTTTGTTCTCGAAAATTGGTACGTATTTTTAAAAATTATATAAAAATAAAATAATATAATATAATTTAAAAAATATAATAATTAAATGAACACTTTAAAATTTAAAAACAGGAGAGAGGTTATGTTTGTTATTATATTATAAATCTAAAAAATACATGATTAATTATTATATTTTTAAAATTTATTTTTTTTATTTTTATATAATTTTTAAAATAAAAATACTTAAAATGTACAACAACATTTAAAAATAAACAAAAACAGCTAAGAAGGCCGGACTGCTTCACTCCCTTTGGCTACGTTTGGAAGTGGTGTTTGGATGATAAATAATATCTGATTGAATGAGTTGAATGTTTGTAGAGATTTAATGAGATGAAATAGTATTATTTATTTAATTTTTATTTATAAATATATAAAATATATAATAATGATTTGATGATATAATATTATATAGGAATATTAAGTAAATTATAAGATATAAATATATATATATATAAATATGAATATGTGTTTATATATAAGTATTGATTTAATTATTTGGATTTGAATAAATTTTTTGTTAAATGATATATTTGGTGGTATAAAATTTGATGGGTTGGATGGAGTTGAAAGGGCTTCCAAACATACCCTTTGTATTCCGTGCTGGTGTCCTTAGTGGTAATATTACCGTATTTCAGGGCTTTGTTTGGGTTATTGGCATAAAATATGGTGTGGAATTGTCAGAATGGCGTAAATAAGAAAGAAAAATAAATACAAGTGTTTTTAATAAATAATATGTTTTAAATTTAAAAGGAAAATTTTTAATGATAGCAAATTTGCTGGTAAACATATTTATTTCTCTTTTCGGGAGCAGCCGTGCAAATTGAGTAACTGACTGATCAAATGTTTAAAATACAAAAAGTTAGTATTGTGACATTGTAATACATTGGCTATCTTCGGGTGAGCAATTTTTGTTGGAGAGGTTGTTTGATAGGAATTACGTTGAAATAAGTAATATTTTTGAAAAGAATGATTTGATAATATGAATAATATAATTTATTAAATATATGTATAAAATATATAATAATAATAAGTAAATAATATGACAGCATATAAAGATAATGATTATATTTTAAAGTATAAATAAAAATAAATTTAATTACATATATGATATTGATATATATAAATATTAATTTGATGATTTGATTATCAATATATATAATGATTAAAAAATAATTAATAATATATATAATAAAAAAAAGATTAAATTTAAATTTATATAAAAAATTTATTAAATAATACATTTAACAGTGAGAAAAGATTAAAAAGTATGCTGTTGGAATTAAAAATTGGGTTCCAAACATAACCATAATTCTAGTATTATTATTATTAGTAAATGACTATTTGATCAATTTTACTTTGCTACCGTCAAAGTGAATTAGTTGTCACACTGATCTCACTTGACAGTGGAGCATGGAATTAGGGGTGTAAACTTGTAATGAAATAAGGTTATTCTAGTCTACTAAAAGTTGGTAAAGATTAATTTAATGGATTGTTTTCAAAGTTAGGGGAACATTTCGCATGGAGCAATCACCAAGGTAAATGGAAATCGAAGTTTACTTTGTCAATTTTTGAGAGCAATCCTAATAAAAGTATAAAATCTGATATGCCAAGATTATTCCAATCTGCACGTTATAGAGGACGACACCTGAAATTACAAAAATTCATTAAAAAGTTCAAAATAAAATCATCCACAAATTCCTATCAAAACAGGGGAAAGATGATAAAGATTATCCACTCAACACAATCAGAAGGCATCACCCATTTAAGTTTGGAAAGTGTACAATTCCCCCAACAACCAGAAAATACAAACCGGGGCCTTGACTCCAGATTTTCTCACGATCTCTTTTCTGTTGCAACATTTTTTTCTCCATCACCAGAAAATACAAATAATTAGTCTTTTCACTGAGTTAGTAACTTCGAGTCACATGCAACGATCTTGACAGAATCAACGGTTTCCTGGCCTTCGTCACTTTTGAGAAGCGCATCTTGCAAGATGAAGGTCCAAACATTGTCACAGAATCGATAGGTGTGAAGATGTCCCTGTAGCAATAAGGCAACGAAGAAAATATAACATGGTTCCACCCCAATATCAACATGTAACTGGGATTGAAGGAAGAAAAAGAACAACAAGAACACAGGGGAGAATCGTAGACAGAAAGCCAAAAATTAGGACTGGAAAACTGAATAGGAAAGACATGCTAAATAACCATGTTACTGCATACAGTGAACAACCACCAAAACCAAATGACAGCTGGAGTATCTCTTCTCTTGCATATCTACCTTTCTGCTTGTCAATATTAAACTATTTCAAGTAAGGTAACTATATTCAGAACAACGAATGAAGTTAATATGCCCTTGTCAAGCCCTATCTAAAAAGTTCCATAGACATTATTGTAGCAAATAAATTTGTCAGCACTAACTCTGCTAGAGGAAAAACTCCAGAATCTAAAGCTATCTTATTCAAGTACCTTTAATATTAAAGGCCAAGACAACGAAGGATGGCGGTATCCATGGAATAGTAACACCAAATTTGCAGGTCCTGTTACTGTTTTACATTTATATTCCCAATATATTCCAGCTTTTGATTTAGTTTAGCATAATAAATATCATTTGTTTGATTTTAGATTATAAAGGTAGGTAAATAGAGTCCTGTCACCTGCAGGGAGATTGTGACCGCATAATCTTCAAATTATTTTTTACGATCCACTGCAATCCAGTAAAAGTGTAGCGAAGAAAATTTAACAATAAGATCCAAAGAAATGCAAGGAACTAATTTTCTGCTTCAAAGAACAGATGCTTCACCTGCACAAACTTGACAATACCCATGCACAAGCACAGAGGCTAGACATGCAAAAAGGTCAACTTTCCCACTCCAAAAGCCAACTTCATATACAAAGAATTTACAACAAACATAGAGCCACAAGCTTGAGGAAGTTCCGACAATATCATTTCCCTTGAACTGAATAGCTAGTTTACCTTAACAGAAATTTTGCTCTTCACCTCAGTTTCTAGAGCTTCAGTCATTGACTGCAAATTAAGGAAACATATTAGAGTATTTAAGGTGGAGATAATGCATGCAGATTGACAGATGCATCTGCATTCCATCATGGAACCCAATGCCATGTAAACCTTAACAATCAATTTTTAAGTCTATTCCTTATTAGCAGTGGGCCAACTTCAAAGAGCCCATAATCCAAAAAATCTGCAACTCCTTCCAGCACAGTTTACCAGCTGTACATCGAATTTGAGTTAGAAAAACACTAATAAAAATGTTTTTTTCTTTGGTGAAGAGTTCTTGTACTCGTACTGTTATACAAACATAGTGGTAATTTAATCGATTGTTTTATCGTTTTCTCATTGATCGTGGTAACACTCAATTGAATTTAAAAGTAAATTGGAATAATACTTAATGTTAGCGACGAAAGGTTACAGAACTTTGCTTCGTCGAATCTCAGATTCAAAATGAGCGTTAATGCTCGTTTCAAAGCAATCAATGGATTATTCTTCAACTTCAGCTAATTTTTACAATATAATCATTCCTATCTACACTAATTAATTTAACATTTTATCCTTATAAAGCTCAGGGGAACGAGAATTTTCAGAAAGATAATAATAACGACAACAACAATAACAATAATAATTAGACAGAACCTTGTCAAATTGAATCAGAACTTGAATGGCAAGTTCAGGGCTAAGAACTCCACTAGAAACCATCTGATCGAGCGTTTCTGTTAAGCACATTCCAATAGTAGACCTCCTGTAGAGCTCGAAAGTCGCCATTTTTCACCGATAACAGGATGGCCTGCACAATAAACATCAAAATTTAAACAGACGACCATCGATCAAATTTCAATTCTCCAAAGTATTCAAATCCGAAATATATAAGATTTCAACCATAAAGGCAAAAATATTCACCCGCTCGTTCAATCAATTAGTCATTGCTTAAGCAAATTTAAACAAGGTTTGTGCGTGCGTGGTCGTTATACCCTAGATTTGATAGATGAAGAGTTATATAGACGAGTGCTGCAGAGGCCAGAAAGCACTGTAAAGACGATAATACCCTTCCATATGCCCCGGTATTTCGTAGAATGACAGAACTCTTACCAGGGTTATTTCTGGATTTCTGTATCCACTGAATTCTTTTTCTTTCTTTTTCGGTTTTTCCTTTTGATTTCTTTGTTTTCTTATTATAATTTTTTTACTTTTAATTGTGAATACATTATTTCTATCATTAAAAATATAATAAATTCATAAATTATTATGGTTAACAATTTTCATGATTTATATATATTTTTCATACATATATAGTGTACGAGTTTTATTAATTTTAAATTGTAAACATACTTTTAATATTTCTGATAATTTATAGTGATTTCATTATATAATTCTATAATTTTATCTAAATTTATCATACAACTAACTTTGACTTTAGTATTCTTTATCACTAATTATTTACAATGCTCCCTTAACTAGTTAGCTTTAGGAATTGATGTTTCCACATTGAAAGGGGTTTACACAGAGTTTAGATAATCAAGCATTACCTTTTCTAAATGTAAAAATCAACTTCTTAATTTAGTAGCATGCCATGTCATTCATTACTACTTTAAGAATCATTGCAATTTTATGATTAACTTCTGAAAAAAACTCAGAAAGGGTTATCAACGAATCAAGTTGTTTGACTTAAACTTGGTTAGATTCGAAACGAAAAACGAGTGTAATAAAGTTTAAACTTAAATATTAAAAATTTTTATATTTGAAATTTACAAAATTGTATTGAATTGAATTTGATAAATGGTTGAACCTAATTCTACTCCAAAAGTGTCAATCTTGTACGTTGAGGGTGGGCTTTGCTCCTTTATCAACCCAATAAGAACAAAAAAATTGAACAAACCCAGCACTCCATGGGAACAATTATTTTGTGGTATTAGTGTACAAATTTCAGATAATTCAAGATTTTGAAGTTGAATAAAGAATTTGATAAAAAAAAATTTATTTTGAATTCATTCATAATATAATTGGATTTCAAAATTACGATAATGACTTAAAAATAATTCAAACGACACTCGAGTTTTACTATGAAAAATAAAATAGCCCATGCAGGAAAAAGGAACCTGTCCATCGCTCCCCCTACGCAAATTTCAAACATTACTTTTGTCCTCTTGCAATAGAAACACCTTGGCTGTCCCAAAACAAAATAATGAGAAAAACGTTTGTGAAGGCTTCTGGCAGAAGATGCCATGAATTGTTACAAACATGTTGCCAACGTTTTCTTTCAGGGTAAAGGAATGGTTTGAAAATGATGTATGATCCAAGAATTTATCTTCAATCATACGTAGCGAGGATCTTTCCCCTTTAAGGGTGCTACAAACCCTAATTTAAACTATTGGAAAATCTAAGTCCGATTCCTGAGCATTTAATTGAAGCGAGTATAGCTTAAGAGGGTAATTTCTCGGACAATTATATTTCTCTACGTTGTGTTCATACGTTACAATGACAAATCAGGGCACGTCAGCATGCCAATAATTGCACCACATCAGCACCAGGGCAAAAGTCTACAATGACAGGAAATTTACAATGAAATGACTTTTTTTTTCGTGGGCTACAGCTAAGGTAAGAAGAAGGGGAAGGAAAAGGGGATGGGACGAATGGGTATTTCTTGTCCCCTTTTATTATTATTTTTTTATGTGTCATTATCAATTTTAGGTCAATGAAGGAACCAGGAATATTATCCACTAGAGGATAAAATAATCATTGTGTTAAATGATTTATTATTTTACTTTTTTCGTTTTATATTTGCAGTCTCATTGTGTCCCGTTTATTTTAAAAGAGTCGGTGCATTAAATTAAATACAAAACAAATGTAAAGATTAATAGTGATTTTTTTTTTTCGGAATCGAGGATAATACGTGCCACTTTGCCCGAATAGATCCGTCAATGATTTTTAGGTAATTCATTTGTATTTGCGTGCTCAAATTCCTTAAATGATTTAAGAATTGTATTGATGGGCAATTTAACCATATCTTCACAAGTTACCTATAATTAATTAATGAAACCAAAATCAACTCAATTAAAGTTGAATACACCTAAATTTGACAATATTTTTGAACTTAATAGATTTAAACTTGAATTTAGACAACCCTTTTATTCAATTCAAGTACTAGTTTGATTTTAAATTTTGTAAAATAAAAAATAAATAAAATTTGAATAATTGTGGGACTCGACTCTGACTCATCAACACTCCTCAACCAAACATTTTTGTTAACAACCACAACAATAAAATTTTTCAATTTTGTCAAAAAAATTAACAATTCATATACACGAGGGCCGCCGACAGATGGCCTTTAACTCAAATGCAGTTGACTGACTGATTCGTAAAGAAGCCACCTAACCTTGAATGCATGCACCTGCGTAGGCATGTGAACAATGATAATGCTGCAATGTCGTTGCGTGCCCTAACAGATCAGCTCGATAACTTTAGTCCCCAATTTTTCCATGTGCTGCAGCTCTCCTTAGAATATTAAATAGTTTAAATCTGGTCCTCGAATTGGGGCTGTCTGCCTCGAGATGTCATGCAAAGTATTACTTAATTAATGGAGCCAACTAATCAAGAATTTGATTAATGTCAAGTTGAATGTGGATACAACTCATACAATCATGGATGGGAAAAAGTTTAGGATGGATGTGTTTGATTCATGATAGAGAGTAAAATTTTAGTAATTTAAATGAGAGTAGAAATTATATTTGATTAGTAAAATTTGAGTTAAGAAAATTATTTTAATATGTATTTAATATGTAATAATAATTAGTTAAGATGATATTATATAAATTTATACTATGATAAAAAATATATAAATAAAAGAATTATAAAGATATGTGTTAATTTTATCATAAATAAGTATAATAATAAAAGAATATTAGTTAATTATAAAAATAAGAAGAAAAAAAATTTAAATAAAATTTTTGAGATAAGAGTTGGGGTATGCAAATGTTTTAAACAGTGACTAATAGCTTTGGACAAGGAAACAATGATATCCAATAAAGTACATTACCTGAGCATGGCCCTCGTTTAACTTGATTATTATCAATTGGAAGTCAAATAATTATAGAGATTTAAGTAATTAATTTATCGTGGTTGTTCTAAGTTTGAAAATTCTTGGTTGGTTTTTTGTCATGTCTATATATAGCCACGCACTAGTAATTCATTACTCCGTCCAGTGGGAAGTGTTCCGTCGCAGACCATAATCAAGCTGATAAGTGTTGATACTTCTCCAGGGCAAAGAGACGAAAATGCCCTCCCTCAAAGGCGTCAAGTACATGGCTTATCCTTACTATTCTCCTCCACCGCCGTCCAATACGACGCCGCCACCTCTGCCGTGCACCTCTCCTCCTCCTCCTCCACCACCACCACCTTGCAGTCATCCTCCGCCACCACCTCCTCCTCCATGCAATCCCCCTCCACCGCCGCCGCCTCCTCCGCCTCCGTCCAACACCCCTCCTCCTCCCCCTCTTCCACTTCCACCTCCACATTCCCCTCCTTGCCATGACAAGAAACACTGTGGCCACCACCAACCACCAGGCGAAGCTTCTCCACCGACCCCAGCGGGAGCTTCAGGAGCGCCTCCACCAAAGCCAGAAACACCTTCTCATCCACCGAAAACGCCACCATGCGGCCAGGTTGCTCCACCTACTGCGCCAGGATCACCTAATTACCCACCATCACCAGCTCCAAAGCCTAATGCTCCTACAAAGCCTCCAAAGCCAGGAACCCCTCATTATCCACCAAAAACACCGCCAGGCGGCCCGGTTGCTCCACCCAAATCTCCGCCAGGATTGCCGCATCACCCCCCAACACCAGCTCCAAAACCCGGCGTTCCTGTAAAGCCGCCAAAGCCGGAGACACCTGCTTATCCACCGAAAACGCCACCATGCGGCCCCGTTGCTCCGCCAAATGCGCCGCCAGGGTCACACTATCACCCACCAGCACCAGCACCAAAGCCCGGCGTTCCAGTAAAGCCACCAAAGCCCGAGACACCAGCTTATCCTCCAAAAACGCCACCAGGCGGCCCGGTTACCCCGCCAGGTTCACACTATCACCCACCAGCACCAGCACCAAAGCCCGGCGTTCCAGAAAAGCCACCAAAGCCGGAGACACCAGCTTATCCTCCAAAAACGCCACCAGGCGGCCCGGTTGCCCCGCCAAATGCGCCGCCTGGTTCACACTATCACCCACCAGCACCAGCACCAAAGCCCGGTGTCCCTACAAAGCCACCGAAGCCGGAAACACCCGTTTATCCACCGAAATCACCAGCATATCCCCCAAAAACGCCACCAGGCGGCCCTGTTGCTCCACCCAATGCGCCGCCAGGATCACACTATCACCCACCATCGCCAGCTCCAAAACCCACTGCTCCTGCTAAGCCTCCGAAACCAGGAACGCCAGCTCATCCACCGAAAACACCGCCAGGCGGCCCAGCTGCTCCACCCAAAACTCCGCCAGGATCACCAAATTATCCACCATCACCAGCGCCTAAACCAGGAACACCTTCCCATCCACCAAAAACACCGCCAGGGGGGCCAGCTGCTCCACCCCAAACTCCGCCAGGGTCACCAAATTATCCGCCATCACCAGGACCAAAACCTGGAACACCTGCCCATCCACCAAAAACACCGCCAGGCGGCCCAGTTGCTCCGCCCAAAACGCCGCCAGGATCACCAAGTTACCCACCAACACCAGCACCAAAACCCGGTGTCCCAACAAAGCCAGGATCACCTGCTTACCCACCCAAAGCACCACCTGCAGGCCCGGCTTCGCCGCCGGGATTGTATCCAGGATCACCCTATTCCCCACCATCACCTGTAAAGCCTGGGACACCAGCTTATCCTCCACATTCCCCACCAACTCCCGGCGCACTCACCCCATTTTCTCCGCCGCCGTCTGACAACACTCCCGTTACACCGCCTCCAGGAGGCGGCGGCGGCGGCAACAACCACACTACTATAATCGCCGTCTGCGCTTCTTTGGGCGGAGTTTTCTTCCTCGCATTCCTTGCAGTTGGCCTCTTCTGCCTTGCCAAGAGAAGGAAGAAACCCATTATGGTCCCAGCAGCAGCCGCAGCTGCTTCGTGCGGACCCGAAGAAGCACCCCCGCCTCATGGAGGAGGAGAGATCAGTGCCGCAGGCGGAGGCGGCGCACATGGCGGGCCACCTTCTCATGGCTATCATTAGTCCGATGATTTGCTTTAATTCGATCATAAAAACAGAGAATAATCCGTGGCTGCATTCTTTTCGTACAATTATACCGTCGTATATTTGCAGTGGAATCATTGAAGTGTACAAGTGTATGTGTGTCTGCGTTTGTTTCGTCCGCGAGAGTTTGAATTTTGCTTGTGTATTTTTTTATTTGTTGCAAAATAAAGAGTATGCTATATGTGAGGTCGGAGTTTTTCTAAATAATGAAGGGAAAGGACCTGCCTGTCCTCTATTGACAATTGATGTGGCGATTGTTGAATTGAAGTGCTCTACATGATGAAATGGGCTTCTTTCAACATCTGACACGTCAAATTATACTTAATTGATGGCTCATTGTTGGGACCAAATCTCAAGCGAATGTGTTGTCATCACATGCATACAATCTTAAGGAGATCTGCCCTTGTCCAGGTCCTCTTTCCTTCTTTCCATCGTTCCCTGTGCACTATGATTACCCTGTTGTGTGTGCTTGATGTCGGCATTACCTTATATATATATATATATATATATATGTGGAATTCAAGGTCGTGGGTGGTGCATGGTGATGGGCATTGATTAAAAAGATACGTGTCAATAATGAATAAAGTAAGGTTGCCTAGTGGACAGGCGCCCCTGATACAAGAAAAAAAAAATTTTAATTTAACTTTTTTTTTTTATTAAATTACATATTTCGAAGGGTAGTTGAATAAAATAGTTTAAGATTGAAACACAAGTTCCAAACATAGCCTTTGTCTTTGTCCGCCGGTGCAGTCTTCGCTGCATTGTAGCTATTTTTAATTAATGACCTCTTTGGACCGTCAATTATTGGTGGGTTAACTTGTCATTTTTGCCCTTTACTTTCAATTTATATTTAATTTGTTTTATTTTTCCAAAATTTTCATCTTTCTGATTTTCATTCTCTCCTACCCTGTTTCTCTCACTTTATATAAAATTTTCAAATAATTCTTTTTTCATTACAAAAATTATTTAGGCACATACACAATTATGATTAAAATAAATTATTATTTGTTCAAACTAATACTCTATTACTGTGCAAAAAGGGGATGCTTTTCATTCCCTGAAATTCTTGGACAGTTGTGGTACAGAAGAAAATAAGTGGGTGTTTGCCTAAGCTTATTTGTTATATATTATAAGATCACGTAATATTTTTTAACTTATGAATTTATAAATTTTATTTTGAAAATAATTTAATAAAATATTTGATAAGATCATCTCAAAATATTTTATAAAAATTTATAATTAAAGTTGATTATAATTTTTTTGATGTAATAATAAAAACATAAATTAAATATTATTAATAAAATATAATTTAAATATATTTATAATTTTTAATATTTAAATAAAATAACTTATAAAATGTAAAAAATAAGTTAGGAAAATTTAATTTATTTTTTAAAAAATTATAAGTTCTTTTATTACAAAAATTAACAAACACTCACGTGGAGCTTATTAGCTTGTCCAAACACTCTCTTATAAATTACATGATCATGTAAGATAAAAAAAAAAATAAGTTTACCCAAACACCCAATAGTGAAAAGCACATGAGGTGAAACAAATTGTATTTATTTTAATAATAATGAAAAAAAATTCTCAAGTGAAGGGTAATTATTTAATGAATGTTAAAGAAAAATAGATCACTCGGAACCAATTTTGTTTTTATAATGTTTGGAAAGAAGGAAAACTCAGATCATAAACATGGAGATCCAGTTCTTAATTGGCCTAGTTTGTGCTTGAATTGAGTCTCCCAGAATAATCTAATTCATTTGTCCCCTCATGCCCTCTTCATGATCAATTATACTCATTATATGGATTCATCAAAGTGTGCTTGGACACCCTAAAATGCTTATTCTTTATAATAATATACGATAAATATAAGTAAAAAGTAGAAAAATAAAATTAAAAATTTTGTAAAGAGGAAAAGATTGATAGTAAAATACAAATAAAAATAATTAACTAGTGGAAAGAGAAATAAAGAGACAAAAAGTAAAATAAGTTTAAATAAAAGGTATTTATGTAATTTTGTTTTGAGTAACAAGAGATTTTTATTGAAATAAGAATATAGTATAAATAAGGATTCTTGACTGTATAAAGTAAATTTATACAATTACCTGTATGTTACATATTTTTACTCTTCTTTATCATTTTCTTCTCTCTTTTTATACAATTTACAGTTTATAATTTATATGTTCTCTCAAATACAATTATTTTAAATTACCTATTCCACATTTATGCATGTCAGTACAGTAGGAAATCATAGTTAAAATGCGATTATATTTAGCCACACTATATGTATCAAATTGATTCAACCTTTTAATAGTTTAATAAAACAAATGTTTTTGCTACATACTCCTTAGAAGTAGTAAGGTAGCGTGGAGGCATTTTATGAGATGGTGGACTGAGATAGTTGAAAATGGAGTAGGAGGAGGGTACAGCTCATGGGCCATTAAAGACCAGGCTATTTCTTCTTGATCAAACAGTCAATTCAAAATAATATAATGTAAATGAGACCATTTTCTCCACAATATATGCTACACATATTGAAACTTTAACACGTACTTTATTCTTGACTTTCTTCTCGAGGGTTTGAAGGAACTAGCTAAGAAAAGCAATCGTTCTTCTTCATCGAATGGAAAAAGGAACTATGTATATTTGGACACATTGTAGCATACAGAAAAACCTCACAAATGGATACGTCCATCTATATTGCACTGATCCATCAATACTTGCCTCAAATGGGAGATGAATAATTAAGTATTCCATTGAGTCTAAAAATGATAGGGGAAAGATTTTTTCGAGGTTACAAAGTAATATTGGGACCCTGTAAACATGTACATGTCGTGAGTCTTCATACTGTGTAATTTTAGTTCTGTTGTGTCAACACACCGACCAAGGTTCAATGTGTACCCATCTAAAAACCTTGTTTCATGAGCCATTGATATATTATGCGTTTCTAATCTTGACTAAGAGCGTACACCGCCTTGGGCTTAGGTTTGGCACTTTTAGTGGAATTACAATCTCTAGCCAATTATAACTCCTGCTAATGTCCTTGTCACTTTTTAGTGGAATTGCAATTTCTAACTGATTATAAGTCCTACTGATGCCCTTACAAGCATTTAGGGTCTCCTTCATCTTTTCTTTAATTTACATCACTGTGTTGAAGACTTTGTCGAGCACATTCTTCTTAATATACGTAACATCAAAATTATACCACAATATATTATCCTTCCAATATAGGTCTCATAATATACTTCTCTTTGTTCACTTATATTTAGACCTATAACCAGCCACTGTTAAAATTGAGTCTTCCCATATGATTCATGTGGCGCAAACCTATTTATACATAGATCAAGCTTTACATTGTGTGGTTCAACAGCAAATTCGAGGTATCTCTGACTAAAACTCTTTTAGGATGCCTTACTTGAGGGATAACACATGGATCTCCCTCGTCTGTTATGTGTGCTGCATGTCAAAGCATCTAGTCTATTGTTACATTTGATACATATAGTATCTGCAAGCGAAGAGTTGACAAATAATATAAATGAGTGGATGATAACTTTTTCTTAAAATTTTTGTTTCCAGGCTTGGACTTGTATCTAAGCACGCCACAAAATTTGCAGTTATGAATATTACTATCAAATTTCTAATATAACATGCATTTGGTCGGACAATAATCTATTTTCTACATCGGAGGTCCATCTTATAAGTTGTTTTGTGCTGTAATAGTCTATTGGTATTCGATGGTCACGAGGTAGGATTTTATCAATCAAACTGCATACATCATCAAAATTACTTTCTGACATGCCATGATTTACTTTTATACTTACTATTCTTATCACAGCAAATAGTTGAAATGAATTTTCACATCTTTCATACAATGATTCATCTACTGCATATAGCATGTCGAAGAATCTATTTGTCAGCCCATGAACATTTGACGTGATCAACGATCGCGTCGGATAGGACGGTGTAACCTGACCCGAATCCGATAACCCTAGGGACGCGAACCGGACGAAGAACGCCGACCCAACGTGGTAGGATTGGATTGAACCCGATAAGAACGGCCACAATCAGCACACCGATTGCTGATTGATACGTTACGAATCACTCGAACCAATTCGGAATGACTCGATTTGGGATAGAAACTCACGAGAAATTGAAAAGAATCAACTTCAGGGAATTGAAAGGAAACCTGAATTAATTGAAAACACTATGTCTGAAATCTGATGGTACATGATGAATTTATAGTGCCAAAACCCTAACCTAGTTGGGCTGCGGGCTCCTACTGAGCTTATTTTGACTGGGCCCAAAATTAAATTAAAAGGGAAATAATTAAACTAAATTGAAGGATAAATAATTAATTAAATTAATCATCCCTATTTATTCCTTCGCCCTCAAGTCTTCCATCCATCTCAAGATGTTTACTCTACGCTTTTCCTCGGACTCTTCGAATTTGGATTTGCTGTATGATAAAAATTACATCCCAATTTCTTGCCAAAACTATTCCAAACTGGTACAAGTTTTTGGAACAGCATAAAGACCCGTTCCAAATTTTGGAATAGTTAGTGGAAGTCATTCCAAAGTTTGGACCAACCTTTATTGTTGTTTCAAATTTGGAATAGGTTCTGATTCTATTCCAAAGTTTGAAATTGATTTAAAATAATTTATTATGTTAGTTACATTTGAAATGGGATTACGGTCTGGTAAGAATTACATTTTAAATTTGTACCAAAATTGTAGTAACTGGTACGATCTTTTAAAATAGTTAAAAAGTTATTTTGATTCGAAAGATTTCTTGTAGTGAACATCAAAAGAACTGTATAAATAAAAAGATGAATAACCTTTTAATGAAAGAAAAAACGATTAAAATTTTCTTCAAATAAAGTTTACTTGAATCGTAGTTCTGTGCTTTACAGTTAAAATATATTGAGTGCAACAGTAATTAAATGTACCAAAATCTTGTCAAAGTGATAAATTTTACACTAAAAATGAAATTACCCAGCAAACCCACTCCTTTACTTACTGGAACGGATATAATGTACTTCACGTATTGAAAATTTTGCATAAAAAAAATGATTTTAAAGAATAAATTTCAGTTTCATGAAAATTGAGGGTTATTTTTGTAATTTCACGTTTTTTTCCTACCAAATTACTTTCTCTAAGGCCCGCAACTGTGGCTACACAATTTATGTAAAAAAAGATCTATGCAAGGGAAGATGACTAGAAGAGGACGCGTTCCGTTCGCTCGTCCTCGTTGGCCATCTGATCTGCCCATTTCACTTCTTGGTTGCAGTCGAATTCTGGAGGCGGCAGCAAGTTTAAGTCGAAGTTCCGAGTAACGGTGGCGGCGTTGACTGCAACACGACTCGCTGCGCTACCGTCAAAGGTTGTCCCGCGTCCAGTGACTTGACTTCCATTGGAGACAGAAGCAGAGTATTTTCGGCGTGTTATTCCTTCGTAGCGCTTCCTTTTGTAGCTTCCCAGAGCCTAACCCGTAGGGAAAACCTTGTGGCAGGTGGGGCACTCGTGGAGCCCGCTGGCAATGTTAGAGATGGTTCGGCTGGCGTCGTCCGCGGTAGGGGGGCGATGGTTGGTTTTGTGGCCTCCGAGTGCTAGGTGAGATAGGAAAGACTTTCCGCACACGTTATTGTAAGAAATTTTCTAGGCGGGCGACGGCTGGGCCAGTGTTCTTGTCGGTGCTTCGATTCTCCTCTGTAATCGAAAGAATCGCGGCGGCAGTTGTGGCTGAATTAATAAAGGTTTCTTGATGTTTCTTGACAACAAAGTCGGTGACGATAGCCTGCAGATTCTCATCTGCGATGGCGGCAGAACCGGAATTAGACGACGATGAGAGACGCACTCCGCCGCTGCTCCGGGAGAACAAGACAAGAGTCTCGGCGGCCCTCACCTCCTCTGCTCCATAATCGAGCGGCGGCGGCGGGAGCTCTGTCCTCCCCCGCTTCCCCGTAGTTCTCCAAGAACCGACATCGAATGGCCGGCGAACATTGTCAAAGCCGGAGCGTGAGTGGAGGATTCGGCTTTTGAGGAGCCATATGTTAATCAAAGAATCAGATAGCCAAGGAAGGAAATTTTTGGAGGGTAAGGGAGGGCTTCGGTGGGTTAGGGTTAATATAAAGTCTGGGACTGCGGCGGCTGACCGCATCGGAAGTGTAATAATGTTTCAAACTCTGTGTTACTTCGGAAAGAAGTGATTAAGGAAAAATGTAACTAACCAGACAACTCCTGCGCCTCAAAGACAGTATTAATATGTGGTGAGAAGTATATCAAGTAGGGATCGAGTAATTACGGAATGCAAATCCCTTGTTTAGTTCCCCAGTAGGCAATTCCGTAATTTAATTGTCTCAACTATTTAATTTTCCATTTATATGATGAAAATGTTTGTTTTAATTGCATTTAGCTTCAATTCGTTCTGTTTTTTAAACCATCCTAATAATGGAATCAATGATAAGTATGGCTACGTTTGTTTTAGTATTTTCATGTCTCTTCAAATGTAATTTTTTTGAAAATGTGTAAAAATTAAAAAAAAAAAGATAAATTTTAAAAATATAACGACGGTAGCATTGTTTTTCAGCGGCGAAAATATAAACAAACAAAGCCTATAAACATGTAGTTACCCCGTGAACGTCGGCGTACTAAAGTACCCATCAAAATCATTTTTTTTATTTTGATTTATATATATATATATATATTTATATAATATGAATTTGACATGTGACAGTGAAATAGTTTGAACTATACCAAATTTCAGTTCTATTTGTTTTCTATCGTCATAATGCGTCCACCAAATACAAATTTATAGTTAATTTTACTTTGATTATTAGTTAGTTCGGTTTTTTATTTTCCTTTTTGGTTGTTATTTAATTAAACAATTCGGTGAAGTTCAACGCAATGACGACATGCACAGGAAAATTTCATTGTTTGTCACACACACACACACATCCCTTTAGGTATAAATATTATTATTTTTTTCAGTAAAGGTTAGAAAAGTTAAAAAATAAAATATTCCAACATGTATTTAATTTTATATCTTATCTCCTACTGTTTCGAAACATATGTAGAAATCACATATCATTCTTTTTAATACTCATCGATTTCTATGACAATCGACATAAACCAAAAGGTCATTTGATGATAAGAGTACTCTCCTTATAGTTTTCTAAAAAATTTCAATTTTCATAAACAAAAAGGACTGTACAGATATAAAGATGAATAATCTTTTAAGAAAAATAAAACTATTACTATTTTCTAAAACAAAGTTTATTTGGACAGTCGTCTGTGCTTCGGAGTATTATATATATATTGAATACAAAAGCCATCAAATATAACAAAATCTTGTTAAAGTGACAAATTTTTACGCTAAAAATGGAATTATACAGTGAACTCTCTCCTTTGTTTGGTGGGACACATATAAATGAACTTATGGTATTGAAAATTTTGTAGAAAAATTTGATTTTAAAGAATAAATTTTAATTTCATGAAATGAAGGGTTATTTTTGTAATTTCACCTTTTGCCTATCAAAACACCCCACAACCGGTATATACAGTAATAGATAGTAGTTCTGTGCTTTGGAGTTACATGAGTACATATTATGAATCTACCGAAATCTTATCATTAAAACTAATTAGAATAACTAAATAATATAGATTTTAGTTAAATGGCACGAAAAATACAATTTATCAATTAGATTTTACTTTTGAGATTAGTTAATAAATTAGTATTTGTATTAGAGTATAAAATGGTTGTTACGTATATAATCAAATACTGACGTGTATATTAAACCATTTAAATTCACTTATAAATTTTAAAAATTCCAGCACTTGGTATGTGATTTTGATGGACAAATTAGATCAGCCGTTTAATTTTTTTTTTTTTAAAAAAAGCACAAATCCATACTGCCCAGCCCAGTAGTTCAATTAAAATTTGAAGTAGTATTAGTTGTCCCTTGAACCTTTAATTTACTACAAAATATTCAGTTTTTGATGGTATACATTAGAATGGATACTTGTTTGGAATTTCTGATCACTAGGGTATAATATTGAATGCTCATAAATTAAATAAAGTAATAATTGAAATTTAATGGAAAATAAAGTATTCATAAGTAAATTAAACACCCATGACTGATGTCAGAATATGCAGTTGAGGTCACAGGTCACCAAAGTCTACAAATAAATATTAACTAAGCACAAAATCCTATTGATAAGTTAAACGACAAGTTAAAAGAAAGAAAAAATATAAAACAATACAATAAAACTAATAATACTTGTGTAATTTTATAGTGTCCAATCAAAAATTTTTACCTTTATAGAAATATAGTATAAATATATATATTTAAAATAAGAGAAAAAGAAGAGTACAAAGAATTTGAAAAAAGAAAAAATTTGAAAGAAGAAACAGATAGAAACAATAAGTTAAATAAAAAAAGAAAAGAAAAACGATAGGATATTAAGGAAAATTAATTAAAGATAGTTATATAATTTTTTATTAATGTACAGTTAATTTTTTTTATTTTTATGATAATATATACGGAGAGAGTATAAAGAAGAATCAAATATATTAATAGCTATATTTGAATGTGTTCAATTTTTTAATTAAAAGCAATAGCAGAAATTTAATATAATTAAATTAGCCATAGATATGTCCTAACAAAATTCTATCAAGATAATTATTTAAACAAACAGTCGACTGGTCAAACGAATTTCAGTCCACCAATTTCACTGTAAATAAAATTTAGATGATTACAAGTGTAATTAACATGATAAGGTCAAAAAAAGAAATAATAAAAAAACTGCCCAACAGAAAGAAATTCTAAAATTCATAGAATGCTAAGCCTCAAATCAAGTTCTGGAGAAGGCGGCAAGTTCAGGTCCAAATTCCGTCCGACGGGAGTCACGTCGCCGTCGCCGTGACTGGAGGAGGAGGTGACACCACTGGAGACGCTGGCGGCATCCGAGGGATTCAAGCCGCTTTTGGCACCACCGTTTCTGCCGACGACGCCTTCGTAATGCTTACGCTTGTGGCCGCCCAATGCTTGGCCGGTGGGAAAACTCTTGTGGCAGATGGAGCACTGGTGAAGCCTGCCGCTTGGCTTGGAATTGGTAGAATCGTCTGCGGCGGCGGCGGCGGGTTTACTGCGGTGGCTGGCTTTGTGACCACCGAGAGCTTGGAAAGAGGAGAAAGCCTTGCCGCACACGCTGCACCTGTAGCAACCGTTCTGAGCCGTCGGATCTGTCTGTTTCGTGGCATCAACGGTGGCGGGAGAGGTGCTCGCTGGAGTGGCGGAGGAGGCCGGGAAGCCAGCGACACCACCGCTTTTAGCGAGCCTAACGAGACATCCGGCCAAGTATTCCTCGTCCGATGCCCTCTTCCACCGCTTCGCTTCCCTATCCGAATCGAAATCACGAACGCCGACATCGTCCAAGCCGCGGGGAGGAGCGGCCGGCATCCCCGTCGCCGGAGCGTTCCAAGATTCTAGATTCATAATTCACCACTAGTTTCTTGAAGCTGTAGTCGGAATAAGAGCAGAATATGAATCGGAGAGACTCTGATATACATCCATACACAGATATATATATATATAGGACGGGGTTTGAAGTTGTCCAAGCAATTACGTGGCAATGGCGGTGTGAAAAAAGCAGGTTTCCTAGTAAGTCTAGGACACGTACATGCACTGAATCAATGAATAAGATTATGTATTTATATTATACATATTCATTTAGGCATTGTTTGTTTCCTAAGTAGGAAAATTCAACCATGAAAATTATATTTAGTATTAGATTATAAGAAGAGGAGAAATTTGAAATTATATATTAAAGTGTAATAATAATTTTATGATGTTATAGTATATAGATTTACTGGCATTAAAATTTATGAATGTGAATAGAAAGTTTATAATATAATAATTAAAAAATAATTAGTTAGTAATAAAAAATAAAATAAAAAAATTAAATTTAAATTTAAATAAAATTTATATGATAAGATATTTAACTTATAAAATTTTTAATAGAGATGAATAGTAATTAAATTCGAATCAAACATACTGTTAGAATTTTCTAATTTTGATATAGATTAAAGTAATTATAACGATAAAAAAAATCCACACTATAGACTGGAGGAGACCTTCAAAAAAATTTTAAAGTAGAATTACAAATATGACATTATTTGTTAATATAAAAAATAAATAAGTGGGTTATTTAAATAAAAGAACCACTCTTTAATATTTAAGACAAATGAAAAATGCCATAAAAGAACTTTCCATGAAAAAGGTATCACGGATTGTATTTATGGTAATTTGTTTTATTTTATCTTTAAATAATTATTTGTATTTATTATATGTATAAAACAATATAATTTTAAATAAAAATTACAAAGTAATTGTGTGCATATATTTACACATATATTGTACTTGTCATCCGCAACGCCGCCAACAACGCGTCGTGTACGCGCCTCATGTCCTAAACCTGGTGTCCTGTGCGCGCCGATTGCTAGTAATAAGAAAGGACTGGGTAAAATCAAGTGGGAAGAGGGTTGGTTGATGAGGGGGAAAGTAGTGCACGCGTCGATACGTCACCGTGTTGGTGTGTGATGACTGACTGGGTAGTTTCACGTATAGAGAGAGTTTTGCTTGCTTCCTCTCCAAGGACCCTTTTCCAAGTCAAACAAAGCATGCACGTAACACCATCGACGCGTCTAGGAAAAGAAATTGGTAATAAGTATTAATTAATGGAAAACTTTCTTTAAATACAGTCCATGAGGGTTGTGTTTTTTTTCTCCTAGTAATGGTCATATACCAGATTGGAGAAATTTAATCATGGGAATTTGGTAGGAGATTATGTATCTTTTTTGCTTTTTTTTTTTTTTAATTACCGTATGTTATTATGCTTGAATTAGGGATGGTGAGAGCTTAAAGCAGAGGCTAATAAGTGACTTTCGGTGGAGGAGTAAAAGGTCATTTGCTTTGTATTACAAATATATTGTCATGAGCAAACCCAAAATTAGGGTTCAATATTTAATGTTAGTTCTTTTTTGCTGCTTTCAACGTTGTTGCTTGTTTGCCTTTTTTTGGGGGTTTCGTTGGTTGGGTCACTAGAAAGTACGTAGAATTCCCTATCTCGTTTTATGATGTGCTTTTATCTATTTTTATATTTTCATTAATACTTTATTGATATTTATTTATGTAGTTATTTAGTGTAATGAACTAATACACGTGACAATTTCATATTCATGAATCTGAAAAAAACGAGATTGTGTGTTAGTTTTCATTTTTATTACTTAAAAACAGACTGTCTAATTATTATATCTATTTAATTCTATCAATCATTCTTATTTTTACACATTTTTTTAAAGTACACATTTAAAAATGAAAATCAAGATAAGCTATGGGTATAGCGAGGCACTTGCTTTGTAAAGATTGATATTTAACAAGAGAGGAAAAATAGCGCAATAATTCAACATCAATATGAAAATAAGACATAAAGAAATAAAATTTATTACGTTAATGAGTAAAAAATAATGTAAAATTTCCATCCAAACACAGCCACTGTATATTCCAAGTTCCAGGACTGGGTTATCTGGTGGCCTGACGCACTAGCCCGTGTGTAATGATTGCCCACTGTTATCCTCTAAATGCCCCCACGGGTTCGTTGAATATCTAAGTATAGTAGGGGTAATTTTGTCAGTTGGTCTTCCCATCGCGTCGCTCGGTCACAAACAGAAGGAAAGGGACAGCTGATAACTTCACCGGCAGGCAAGTGGAATCCTGGCTCTAGCACGCGGCACGCAATGACACGTCGAAGTTCTGGCGATTAGAACGAATTTGGACCATACACGTGGAGGGATCACCCGAGTTTAGGCTGTCCCATGAATGTGCGGGACAAGGATACACATACAGTGCACGAATCTAACCTGTTCACTAGTATGACTGGGCCATTACGCCACGTGGCACTAGTTGGGCAAGAACAGGATCGGCTCTTAAACATGGCAATAACGGGATTTTTAATTTAATAATATATTTTTGAATTCACTATTTTATAAAATAATTAAACCGAAAAGAATATTTTAAAATGTGTGATTCCATCGTTTGAAACAAAGTGCCAAATTAATATAAAATAAACACATTTTCTGGAAAATTTTCGATAGATAACGTGGTGGTTCATTCGTCCAGTGACCCCGATTAATTAAATGAACTTCAAAGAAGAAAAATGTTTCCACGATTCCTCTTAGTCCTGCTTTTAATTATTTATTATAATACTCCTATTACTGTTGGCACGCTTTGTGTGCCTGAAATTAATAGAGTATAAAAGAAAATTTGGCTTAACCTATTTTCTGTATAGCATAGATTAGTTTATTTGAATATTTATTTTGTACTCATATAAAATATATAATAATAATAAAGACATTTTTGTCTTTATTAATTTGAATATATGTAAATTTATTTAGCATAATTAAAATAGTCTCGAAATTTAATAATATAGTACCGATTGATAGTATAGTTTATAAATCACAAAATTCCTATTAAAGATTACAATTGGTGCATTTACGCCCACCAATGGTATTGGTGGATGCCAACGCATAATTCTTGCCTTCAACGTGGCTGCCATCGCCAGAGTACGGCTACTTGGTTTGTGTAGCATTTTTGCTTTAAAATATATATTCAAAATTTCCGTTCATCTCATTTATTTTATATAATTTTTAATATTAATATACTTAATAATTGAAACAAATATAGCACGTATTTTATATTTCATCCTACATTGTCAACGGTCATCATCAATTTTTTTTTTTTTGGTTCACTTTAATAACGTGATTACATGTATACTTCAATAGCCAAACTACAATTGTCAGAGTGCGGTTGGTCTTAAAGAATTAGAGTGAAAAGGAAAATATAAAGAAAGAAAAAAATAAAAAAATTTAAAATTCAATATGGTGTTAGTTGAAAAGATTTTAATGAAAAAATAAAAAAACAAATCAAACAAAAAATTAAAATTGAATTTTTAAAAAAAAAATTAATGAAGAAATAAATAAAGACAAATGTGAGATTTGTAATCACATGTACGTTTGGGTCATTTGCTTAGCCATAATTTACACATCTAATCACATTTTATGATTTATTGGAGAAAAGACGCCCAATAATTAGTTTTAATTTTTTTTATCTATTAGATAAATAAGTGATAAATTATTAAATTATTTTATAATAAAATTAATACATAGACACACGCACTCAAATTTATATACATTATATTTTAAAAATTAATTATTATTATTTTTATATATTATTATATTATTTAACTATTATTATACATTTTTTAATACATAATTTCAAGTAAATAAAATTTTCAAAACATTCAAAATCTTACCGCCAAACGTACCATTCATAAAAAACAACTCTCCCCTAAAACCACGTGTTGACCTAAGGCCTCTCGCAAACATAATCATAATGGCTATGTTTGTTTGTAATTTTGAAAAAAATTAATATATATGTCAGTCAATATATTTTTACATTTTTAGATTTTATATCAATTTTCTCCTTTTTTTTAATTAATTTTTTAAAATACAGTAAAAAAAAATTAAAAATTAAAGCAAATAAGAGAAGCCGTTCACAACAAAAATTTCTAAAATTCTGCTACTTCTTTTTTTGTATTTCCCCCAAAAAACTAAAATTCTGCAACTTATATTTAATATTCTTTTCTAAATATAAAAACTAATGCTTTTTTTTTTTTAATTAAGAAAGAATTTTCAACGAAAGAGCAATCACCGATTGTATACTTTCGATCAAAAAATGGGGCACCAAATATCCAAACATCAAGTGCCACGTGTGATGGGCTAACGTGCGACTCCCCTTCATTCAATGCAATCACCACAAGATCACCTCTAGTTTGTGTTTCCATCGCCAAATGCTAGCAATTTTTATTATTTAAATGTGCTATTTCTTCGTTTTAAATGGCGGAATAGTATATTTTAAAATTTTGCTTTTATTTTTGTTATTTTATAAAACATTAAATAAAAATATATTTTAAATAAAAAATCTTGATATAAAATTAATGAATTTGAATCGAAATTGAGTAAAATTCAATGAACTTACTGAAAAAAAAAAAAGTTTAAATTTAGACCACCCACCAAAATAGTTTACAAATTTAAAATAAACAAATAAATATAAAAACATTTTAATTGACTCATTGTCTTGTTAATTATTTCTGTTTTAATTTTTTTAAAATTTAAAAATATTTTTAAATTAATAAATTCTAACTTTCTAATACTTACTATTGCGACACACATCATTCATCTCAATAGCCATTCCTAACCATTAGCCATTGCAATTGGGTCAAAATGCCTCAATAATCTATGAATTAGTTTTCTTCAGTTCAACAGTCTCAGTACAAAGACTAAGTTTTTCTTTGGGAGTTGGTGCATCAGGTTCAATTAACTCGCAAAAATTATAAAAAAAAAAATAATAATCTCTCATAAAAGTAAATAAATTGAATTCAAACTAATAATTTGTATAAAAAACCTGAATTTCCACCAACCTCCACATTAATTCGTGAATATAATAGCATAATATTGTTTATAGGTAATATCCAAAACAAATTTGAGAAAACAGAAATCAATTAAAAGTAAACCATAGATCCCTACAAATCATCAAATGCGACGTCGTCGCAGTCAATTTTGTCTATTGGTAATGAAACGTGACAGGGATGCTAATGACGCGCGATCCAATCATTCGTCGAAAACACGTCACTATTCTTGTGTTTTAAATCAATAAATCAAGTATAAAATTCCATGAAAAGACATAAAAGGGCATCAATGGGACAGCTGCCCAAATCACGAACGCAAGAAATGACCTCAGCGTATGTCTATGGATAGGGATTGGACTCATGGGTGCGGTGACTTTTTATACGCTCGCGTGCAATTAATTAACCTTGTTAGTTTGGAGCCACTAATCACAAGGTTAGGCACATAAAAGAATAATATTGGCAAGTCATTGGGTCTTAATGCGTGATTTATTTCTAATGACATCCAACTAGATCAATGTGAAAAGTCTAATAATGATGTAAGTAGTCCACAACATTATTACAATCAGTAACATTAAATACCTTTTTCATTTTGTGCATGTGAGCTGGCGGTTGAGTGCCCACCATTCATCTATGAAGTGTAACTCTCATTCCTCAACAAATTAGGAAAGAAATT
This sequence comes from Avicennia marina, assembly GCA_019155195.1. Taxonomy (NCBI): domain Eukaryota; kingdom Viridiplantae; phylum Streptophyta; class Magnoliopsida; order Lamiales; family Acanthaceae; genus Avicennia; species Avicennia marina. Next base: position 1,436,272 of record JACDXK010000032.1, read on the forward strand.
TCTTAGACTGACTTATAAATTAAAGTAACATTGTTATAAGAAAGGATTGAAATTCATAATGTGTGTAATATTAAAGCATGAATTTTATTGATGTTTAATCACACAAGAAAATGTGTGAGTGCTAAAGCGAGGTGTATAAGACTCGACTCTGACTCATTAAATTAGATTTCACAATATTTTAAAATTAAAACATGAACTTGAATAATTTTTTAAACAAAATTTTACTGTTTAGGTAAAGTTCTACTTCAAATTTGAGTTTTACAAAATTAAGATAAGGACTATTCAAGTGATTATCAAATTCAAATTGTTATTCAAATTGGACTCGTTAACACCAACTTACCTAAAGAGATCTACAAATGCGAGTGCTAGAAGGTCCGTATTGTTGTATGCACAAGGATGAATCCAGTGAACATTAGAGGGATGTTTTTCTTATCTTTGTTTTTTCTTTTTAACTTTTGGCTATTCAGTGTTTTTGTGGCAAAAATAAAAGTAGGAAAATGCCCATATTCAGTTTAATGACATACAAGTCAATTAATCAAAAATTACTATTGCTAAATTAAACGCTGTTTTTTTCCCTCCACCTTTACGTACTAATTTTCCCTATTTTTCCGATTTTTTTTTAATTTGTTGGGTGCATGTCAACTCATTTTTTTCTAAATGAAAAATTAAAAACACCCACACTACTAAAGTAGTTTTCTGGAATCCCTTTGTAATGGATCTGGACCCGAGGTTCAAAATCCAATCCAGTTGGCAACCAACCTGAAGGGTTAAAAGGAAGCTCATTATCGAGAATAGGACAAGAATGATTTGACAAAGCCCAAATAAAGTTAGTAAAGCCCAATAACCTCACGAAAAGTTAGTTTAGTTTGGCCCAATAGTATTGTATACACTAAGAATTTTGCTAAGTTTATTTTAGATAACTTATAAGATATTTTTGAAATTCAAAAGCTGATACATCTTGTTTTTAACATAAACTAATAAAGTATTAGGATATAAATAATAATATCTTATAAAATAAATTAAAAAGCTAATAATTTCAGCAAAACACCCTCTAAGCCCATGAAAAGACCAAACATCATTGTTTAGCTCTTTAGGCTCAAGAAATCTCTTTCTCGTCATTACATTACTTTAATAATTTGAAGACTAGTTTCGTTCGAACACACGTAATCATCATCGTTGTCTGTGTGTATGTGTTTTACACATAAAAATCCCCGTCCCATTTTAACCTGAGTGCTATTCTTGTCTGACTTATGGAATTACGGAATACTCAGTTTCAGAATAAAGATGTTGGATAATGAAATAGGTTGCTTTCCCACAGAATCAACCACAACTTGCAATGAGATTTAGGTTTCTGTTTAGTATATCAAACAAGAAACAGCACTGCTCAGAAGTGGTAGCTTTTTTTTTTCTCTACCACACTGTTCAAGCATCTTAAAGGAAACTTATGTCAAGCCATCAAGACAAATCAACGAGAAAATGATTATAATAACCATCCCATTTGCAACTACACATTGTCACAGGAAAACAGATGTTCAGAAAAGATTACAAATCAAACTGAGACTCTAGCCATGTTCATGTAGCAGGATTAGGTACTTTGGGCTTTGGCTTGACTTCTACTTCATTCACGCTGCGCACAAATATAGCATCTGGCTCATGGCTGCAAAAAAAGGCAGGGAAAAAAAATAACATATATATATATATATATATATATATATATATAAAGGGTTGACGGAGAGAGAGAGATAGAGAAATAGAAACATCAATGGCTTCTTACGGTTTATCTCCCTCTTCATATGTATAACTTGATGCTACAGCCAATAGTCTTCCATCTCTGCTAAAGGATAGGGCTGCAATACTTGTCGGGTACTTTGCATACTTTACGGTTACCAAATTGCAGCAGACAGAAAAAAACTCAGCATAATATCATGTATTCCAAACAAATGAAAGAAAATAAAAATCAGGTTTTTATTATCTATTACCTGGTACAACCTCTTTTTATTGTTCCCATCCCAAATATTGACATAACCATCACAGCCTCCAGTAGAAAAAGTACCATAGCTACATTGCAGCATTTTCAAGTAAGATACAGAGAGAGAAAGCAGAAGGTATCTTTAGCAGAATGATTAACAATAGTAAGCCGGTATCACCAAATGTCAGTTCATGCGATTAAGCCTAAATCAAATTCTCAAGTGCAGATACAGCTCCAAAATAAATGGAATAATCTAACAACTTCAAAGAGATTGTTCATGCATCTAATTTAATAAGGCATCAAAAGTTGGTAGCACTTGTCCTAGACACAACCAACTTACAAGGCTACATCGGATAACAATGTTTTAATATTTTATTCAATGCAGCTCGTTTCCCCATTTCCCAGTTTCCACAATAACATTTTTTTTCTTCTATTTTCTATCTTTTCCTTTTTTCTTTTTAAGTCAAGAAACTCTCCACCAGTATTTTCTTATGGAAGGTTATCCTGTTCCTGTGTTATTACGGAGCCCAACTGTAGTTTAATATTTTTTTCATTCATTCACAAGTTGCACCTAGTACACTTTTTCACCCAAGTATAGACTTTGGCAAGTCAGGCCAAGAAATGCAATAACATAATATCAAGCACTATAGGACTCACATAGGGTGAAATGCAATAGCATTTACAGGGTAGACAATGTCCTTTCCTGCTTCTGATTTCCGATGACATTTAAATGCATACCTACGAACAAGATAATCATCATGAGGGGGTAATTCTTGCTTCAAAAGAAAGTTATGCCACAAAAAATAATGTAAACAAGCATAAATTGCAATATGAATTCATTTTTCCTATAACATTGCTCCCTAATTGTGATAAAAATCGTGGTATACCCACACAAAAGCTCCTGAGAGAATCATCCCATCAATTTCAGAGTTGTCTTACCAGAATTGAAGTAGACCGGTGGTCATTTTGTTCTTTCATGAATTATAGAATTTGCAATCTATTCTAAAATACTGCTATATAGCACAAGGCCGACGTATATGAAAACTAAGAGAGATGTTACCCTACAGATAAACACTTGTGCATGCATAAATATTGAGCTTTATAAAAGAAGTGCTGTAATAAAATATCAAAATAGTATAATTTTTATAGTTTTAAGAGTAAAAAACTAAATTATATAGAAGTTAAAACTATATTCGAAAATATTTCAAAAGAGGAGAGAAAGAAATGTGTTAAAAATAAATAAAAGATAAAAAGAAAGTAAAAAAATTATGAGAGAATATACACAGTAAAACAAAACAAGCAGGTTATTTTTGTAATTTATTATTAAGACCAAAGTTAGTTACTCTAAAGGTATTTCACTTAATAACATAGTATAGATAATGCAAATTAATACATACTTTTTAGATTGGCCAGCTTCAGAGAGATCAAAAAACTCCATTGCAACACGACCTTCAACAGAACTAAGAGCATAACCTGAAAATGATACCAACAATGAGAAATGAAAGGAATAATGTCTGAGAAGATAAACCCCACAACTCACTATTTGGTAGTGAAAGTTAAAAGTAATCTTGTTTCAAGGAAATATACACTCTTTCTCTCTGTAATATGTGATAAACAGTAATTTTTTGATGCTTTAATGGACCAAGTGTAGCTGGAGAACTTATTAATGTCAGCAAGGAGTGTTCAATGATAATTATTACAATTTCTAGAAGAGAATTTAACCCCCTCTAACCCCTAGCAATGATAGTTCAACAACTCTTTGATTAGAAAAATTATTTTAAAGTCTTTAGACCAAGCCAAATAGCTATAAGTGAGGAAGCAGTACCTGTCCCATTAGGATAACATCGGACACATCTTGTTTGGTATTTCAAAGATGACTCCCTTCGTTGTTCAGGTTGAGACATGTTTCGAAGATCATACACATTTACATGTCTTCCAGCAGTGGCAACCACCAAGCGGTTGCCAACAAGAGACAAAGAATATACACGCTCAGGTTGGGTATATGTTCCGACGAGAGAGCGTTCTTGACCACTTGCACCTCTAGGGTCCCAACACTTCAAGGTTTTGTCCCAACTACCAGTAATAACTTGGCCTAAAACAAAGTAATGCAACTAATGAAATCTCCAAGGATGTGCAATTGTGAATCACAAAGAGGTAGAAATAATTCATAGTCAAGTGTGGAATTCACAGGAGGAGATCAGGGATAGACTCCTCCAAACAACATGTAATTAAATACCAATAAATCTAAATTCATAGTGAAAGATATCCCAAGCAGGATTAGTTTGTTTATTTCATTAGATGATGGATTCATTCCTTAGCAACACGATTTGCTTTTCTAATGGGTAGAAAGCTGCAAGGTCAAAATAACGGTAACATGTCACATCATAAGCTAAGTTATTTAATTCACCATAGCAAGGAAAAGACCTTAACCCACTTTAGCATTGATGTTTTCCAGCAAGAGAATATTATTTTTTAGTCTAGAAAGTCCCAACAGGAGGCACAACCAAGTTTATGGCCTTTGAGGTGTCACGCAGGGAACATGTAACCAAGATGAGCAATAGATAGAATTGGCCAGAAATCAAACGGTCCTGTCTTTAAAAGACTAGTGGAGGGATGTAAACAGCAGCCTTTCATATGGATAGTTGCATAGTGGTATCATCTCTTGTTACAGTAACTGCACAAGTGCCTGGAAATTTTATTGCACTACAGTTTCTGACTTTAAGACCACTATTTAAAGAATTCTTTCGTATTGTCTAACTTTTCAGTAGAAATGGTTCACATAGAACAATAACAAGCCAATGATATCAAACACTCACCAGTTGCATACGAGTATTCAACACAACGAACAGGTGCATCATGCCTCCCCAAAATGTCCTCCCTGTTGTAGCTGAACACAAGCCTGGCGCAGAAAAACTTATTAATTTCCATAAACATGTCCAAATAGCACAAGTAACGGAATACATCACCATTAACCCCAGATCATGAAACTAGGCACATAATCAGACGGTCAAAATTCAAATGTCGTTCTAATCGTGAGCCAGTACCGAAAAATGAGCCTAAAACTAATGCCGTCAAAACAATACAAATTATCGGAATAAACTGAAAATCACCTTCTAACAGTGTGATCAGCAGAAGCACTAAAGCCCGAGGAATCATCATGGAAGCAACAATCTAGCACCGGACCTCCGTGCATGAACTCTCCCTTGAGCGCATTGGCGCTAGCGTCGTACAACCTAACACTCTAACAAACAACACAGAGAAAATTTAGGGCAACAAAATCGAGGGAACAAAACCGCATTTTTTTTGAAGTAAACAATTTAAGCTGAATACATAGCAGCTAAACACCTTGTCCCAAGAGGAAACGAGGAGATGGTCACTGTGGTTGGAGAAGCGGAGGTTCGAAATGCCGTCCGTCGGAGGATTTGACAGCTCTCTCCCCGTCGATGGAGGTGGCGCCGCCGCCATGATTAACGTAATTCAGTGTCGTACGCGAAAGAAACTAAGAATTCAGCGCAGAGAGAGAGGGGAAAATGAAGATTCCGTTATGCAGATTTGGGGATTTTGAAAAGAGAGAGAGAGAGAGAGAGCAGAGCATCAGTTGTGTCCTCCGCCGTCGGGAATTCAAATTCAAAGAACCGAAGTGATTGTCGCAACTTGGATTAGTCAATAGTGAATGGGCTTGGCCGAGAAAAGAAAAATATCAATTGGGCCGTAGTCCATGGATTGATTTGGTTGGGCAAATTAAATCGGCCTCCAATTATGGGCCCAACATGACATTGTGTCGGCCTAGTCCACGGGGTTTAGGCTCAGTTTGTTTGCTTCCCCCCTCCCTCGGCACAGAAAATGCGTGTGGTTTCGACTTCAATTGACACCATGAGTTAAGACATCTTTTTGAGACTGTAATTCGCTTTGAGAGTCGCCCACCAGCGTTGCTCTCATATCAATGGAGTTTCAAACTCGCAACATTGTACTAGCAAATGGTTCATTCATATGATTGAACCAAACATCCGTTGAACTCCTCTTTTGTTTGTTCCTATTAGATTTTCATTTCTATGACAATAGCTATGTTGCATGGTTAAGTAAAGTTCTAACTTTTCTTTTGCCTGCTACTATATGATGTAATGTTTGAACCATTCTAGAAACAAAAGGTGCGATTGAATGGTACATCCACTTTTAAAAAATGGTTTTGTGAGATTTTAAAATGTTGGGTTTTTGAAAGAAAATAGTAGTGAGTTGTGTGTGATTAAATGAGTTTTGTGAGAAAATAGTAACGGGTTGTGTGTGAATTTTGGACAAAAATGCATTTGAGGTGCTTCTTTGAGAAAGCACACAATCAAAATACTCTACTGTAGATTTGGGGTTCCATGCAATTACAGTAAAACTGTAAAAGTTCTCAAAGAAGATGAACAATTTTTATCCATTAAGCAATAGCCCTACCAATCAGCGAAGTCAACTTTTGGCGCTGTTTAGTGGCGGATCTTGCAATCAAGCTTCCTTTTGCCTTTGATCTTGAGTTCGGCTCTGTACGCATTTGTTATCTTTTGAAGGGTCTATATTCTATAAAAATTATCTATTTGAAATTGTTGATCCACAAGTCCTGCAACTAAGTATTGCTCCATTATATATATATATATACACATATATGCACACCATTTACACGAAATATTATGATATAAAACTCTTGTTTATAGTTCAATTAATGTATTCTGCGAGATCAATCCATCTTAGTGAAGTTCAAAGCTACAATAATTTTCTTCAAAGTAATAAAATGTAACGCAACTCCACTAGGATCATGCTTTTCTAAGTCTAACCAAAATCCTCCAATTAGGGGTTTTTAAACCTTTGCCGGTTACAACCTAATCTTCAAGTTCTTGAGATTTATGGACTTGCAGAAATTCTTATTATTATATAAACGAGGGAAAATGGATTTGACGGTTGAATTTGTATTAAATATTGAAATTTGTGTCACTAAGTAATAAAAAGTTTCATATTTTTATTAAATTTATAGTATCGATCACCAGCATAACTATTATTTAGGAGGATATTTTGGGAACTCGATTGAAAAATCAACCCACTTTCACCCATACTATAAGAGTATAGATTAATTAAGCAAAGTCAAAGACCTTAGACATGTAAGTATAATCCAATGTATTAAGAGAGTACTGTCTCATTTTATTGTTGCTGATTTTGCTGATATTTGATTTATGAAATATAAACTATATTCCAACATACAAAATTTATTCATATGACCTACATTTCTCATCAGAAAATAAAAATACAAGAAAAGGGGGGAAATTAAAGGGAAATAACTGCATATATTTTGAAGCAACTATATCGCATGATCAAGTTTTGTGGCAATAGAACATTAGTCCAGTAACAGTTATTTGCAGCTGTAAAATGTAAGTGATTACAATATTGAAAGAAAAGCTTGTTTCTTAAACAGAATAATTAATTAGAGAGAGTTGTAATAACTAATTACGTTATTAAAAGCATTGATCAGATTTTGGGGCAACGACAGATATGAAGGGATGACTTGATTTCTTTTCTTTTACACGCCAACTTAATTAAATTCACTCCACTATCTGGCAAATAACTAATTAAGATTTATTAAGCAATTTGTTAATAAAGTAAGTTGCTCAACTCAAGTTTGGCTAAATTCAACAATGCGGTTGAGTTTAATAGATATTAAAAAAATTATAGATATGAATAGAAGAATTTATTTGAAAAATGATAATAATAATGATAATGGTAAAGCAAGTGATGGGCGACCTGCTGGGAGGTTTCAATTATTCTCAACCCGACAAGCCAATAATCATCCGATCTGCCTTTAGGGTTTTTCTTTCCATATTTATATTATAATATTATTACCAAAAATAAAAATAAAAATCTAACATATGATTCCTCCTCTCTTTTAAATAACAGCTTTCTATAACTTTATTCAATTGCAACTATATACTTGATTAATTCAATCAGCGTCGTGCATAGGTCGGCTTTAGTATGGAGTTTTAATAAATAAATAAATTTATTTATCTATATTGTTTATGAAGTGGACTAATGGTTTTGCTGAATAAATGTGTATTTATAATTTTTTAATTTAATAACATTAAATTGGTTTTTATTTTATATTTTCTCGTTTCATTTCTCCTATATTGTTGTTATGCTATTACGCTATGGTTCTTTGTTATATTAGTTTTGTTTTAACTTTATAGCATTTTTATTTTATTCATCATATGAACAATCATTGTAACGAATGTGTATTAAGATAAAATCACTTTTATAAATATTATAAAAATTTATATTTTACGAGCATAGACACGCTGTTACATATCAAAGTCAGGACGAAGGTTATTTACTATATAGATTAATTAATAATAAATTTTTGACTAACATAGAATAACGTTGAATCCTCCTCAACTTAATTCCAATGTTTCGTGTAGGGTGGCTTCTATTTGAGTTGGCTCGTCTTAATGATCCACATTAGTGTGGCCCTTTTGTTAGCTCCTGTTGAACACTTACATAAATCCCGTCCCTTGAGCATTAGTTGTACGAGCACCTTTAGCTGGTTCTTTCAATTACTCATTCCTATTGCAATATTACTTTGTTATGGACCAATCATTTTGTAACAAATTAGGTTTCTAAGGAGTAAAATTATTTGTCATATAAATTGGTTTAGATTATATTTCCCAACCGATGTAGGACAGCAATATGGCACACATTAAATATTTTATCGTTATTAATTACATCTACGAAAAGAAAATGAATCTATGGACACTTAGGCTATGTCTGTCACATCATTTTTCATCTCCAATATTTTTATTAAATTTTATCTACTCAATAATTTTTTTTAATCTAAATTTAAATTCATAACTTCTCTTTATTACATGTATAATTAAGTAATTATTATTCATACTCAAATCAATACTTATATATACATACGCATATCATATTTATATTTATTTATATATTAAAAATTAATTATTATTCATATATAATATCATATTATTTAATTATAATTATATATTATATATATTCAAATAAATCAAAAATTTCAGAATTCCTCATCCATGTTTAGCCTTAGTTTTTGACCTCAGCCAAGCGGGCTACGTGCCATAAATTAGCCAATCTTAAAAAAGTCTATTAATAATTTATAACGATAACATGCTTATTAATTGATCAAGTCTCATTAATATGTGTAAGTGCTTGTGCAGTGTGGTCCTTCCTCGATTTTAGACCAATTCTGTATTCTACAGTATTTACCACATTGTCTCGAAAATTTGTACACTTTATATTTTTATCAATATAAAATTATCTTGTATATTAATTCATAACGCGTGACAATTATCCGTAGGCATGATTGTTGTGTATTAATAGAGACAAAGGGAGACAATTTTTCAAGACAATTGATTTGAAACCCTTACTTAGATATGATTTTTGCCACGTACTAAATTTATCTAAAAAAAATTCAACCCCATTTTATAAAATGGTTCAAATTTCGTTTTTCATGTAAAAAGTGTTATACTACATGCACGAAATGAAAATATGAGATTGAGGATTTGTTTAAAAGAAAAAAATAAGTTGTGGTATTGAATACATATTTATATTTCAACAATATTCATTCTGTCTCTTCTTTACGTATTTATACATTTTTTTTCTATTTTTTTTTATCTCTCCTTCAATTTATTTTTTGCTTTATAATTTTTTTGCCCATTCAACTATCTTTTATTCTCTTTTGATTTTTTAATAAATCTTGACATTCGAATTATTTTTTATTAAAATATAATTAAGAAAATTATATTTATGTAAAAAGTAAAGTGTGTGATATCTACTGGTCAAGCTCTATTCATATTAGCAAATATTACTGATATTCTACTTCTAGCCCAATTACCAAAATCTATTTTGAAAATAATGTTCTTGATTTTACACCTATGATTTTATTGTTGGTTATAATTTATTACTCATTTGAATTCTTGGTAAAATGTAGGTTGCCCCTTGAATTATTTCTATATAGCACTGACTCTCTGACTTTTTAACTATTATTGCTTAATTCACTTCTCAATCAATTTTAGCCTTGAAATACTATATATGTTCCTAGTTATTTTATTTTTTCTTCTATATTTTTATTTCCCCTTTCATTCTTCTTCAATAATTGTAAAAACTTATTAATGAATTATTGATATTATGTTTAATTTTTAATACATATGAATATACTTAATATTAGTTAGAATCATTAATTTTTATACCTTTCATTATATTCCACATAAACTAAAATACTAATTTATAATTTTAACACATTTTTCTCGAACTTTATCTAGTGAGAAAACATGAAGTTAGATCCAAACTTGTTGAATGCAATCGAAGGTCACCTTTGCTCATAAAATAGCGCAATTTATTGATTTGACTTGTATGGTTTGGTTAGCCGGCCTGAGAAAACTCAAACAATGAACTTGATTCCAAATTTTCTTTTTTCCTTATTTGGTGACTTCTTTTGAATATGGATCGAGATTCTATTATTGGGGGAACATGTAATGCAAGTAAATATTAGGCTTGCAATGTTTTCTTAATGCTTGATTCGGTTTGAGTATTAATGTGGGGAAGGTAGATTGCTAGGGCCCTGGGCAATGGAAAACAAAATCAAAGAAATTTAAAATTCCGATGCTCCATGGAAAGGAGAGAGATGATGGCTGTGTTGGAGCTGGAGGAACAAGCTTATGTTTTTGTCACTTTATTTGTAGGGAAATTGAGTTTTTCTCATTTATATCGACATTTTTCAAGTTTTCCTTTTTCTTAGTATTGGAATCGCGGCTCATTTCACAGGCCTGGTGTGGCTTAAAAGAATGATTGATACAAGCCAATGGATTTTGGTGTCCAGTTATATCTTTGTTAAATGCTAATCTCTCTTTGTCCTGGCCAATAACGGGGATTTATATATCAATGTTTTGCTATAATGGAAAAATGTATAACACATATACTTGTATAATTGTTTTTATAATGCAAAAATGTTTGATGCATTTATTTGTGTAATTGTATTTATTTCTCTTTAATATCATAGATTGACCCAAGAGAAAAATGAAAAAAGAGTTCTTTCTTTTTAATGGACATTGTTCTCTGTGTGGCCAACTAAATCAATCATTCGTCTTTAAACATATTATATTAACATATATAATGTATCTTATTTAACAGCTCGTGCCAGTCTATTTCTAATTGCGACATTTCGTATGTATTCCTCCAGTTTTGCCCTCCCATTGCCAACTTCATTTTTGGCACCCTGAATTAAGTTAAGTATACCCCTTTTCTAAAAGGATAAAAGTGCTCTATGGAGCTCATTAGATTCAACAGCAGATAATATTGCATTAGCTGTTAGATTGTTTCCTCTTTTGCATGGTGCTAAAGGTACAATACATTTCACTGGCCTTTAAGTTACAGATTTTCCTAGGAAAATTGTTTTTACTAGCAAACTTATTTTTTTCGCAAGAAAACTTGTGGCCAACAGTAGCTTTACTAAATTTAGCAACTGCATACGGCAGAGGAGAGAAGGCTCCATGATAGTCTATCTTAATGTTCTATGAAAGAAGTGATCCTCAAAATATGCTATACGTTGTCAATGTGAAGATTGGTAGCTCTACTCTCGTCAGTTCAGGTAGGAGGCATACTGCGGCTGGACTGCTCAATTATGAAAATTCTTGGGATTTATATAATTATTTTTGGTGAATCCTGTGAATGTTAAATTGGCTATCTATTCACCCAAGGTACTTCTGTGGTATGCCCCATTGTTTCAAGGAGATATAGGGGAGTTATTGATAAGACTCCTAGCTGTAGGATTCTGTTGAGAGCATATTATATGTTAATTAATTATGATATATATTAAACACGTAATTTTCAATGTGTGGACAATTTAGTGTACTTTTTTTTCCAAAGTAATACTACTCACAATTCTTGCTGTGTTGGCAGCGGATCTGAAGATTTTTTTTTGTCATTTACACTTTCTCTTTCTCACATTAATGTACAGTTCATATTTCCAAGTACTTAAAAGAGGGTAATCTTTTATCACAAATTTCCCTTAACATTTCATTTTCACCGCCACCATATCATTCGTGATCGTATAATCTGGTGGTTCCCTTCTATTATATGTAAATTTTACATGCCACTTTCTAAAATTGCTGACTAGCTTTAAATAGACTAGTGGATTTTAAAAATTGAATTTCTCCTCTCACATAGTTTCTATGAAAAAACTGAAACATCTTCTTTTTCTTACAATGAAGCCGTCAAACTTAACCAGGTGAACAGAATTTATTTTGCTCATCATTACTGATGTCCAAGATTATCTGACCCTCAACAATGATTTTTATGTTTATGCTAACTAATGATTATGATTGAGCAAATGGTCTCAAAAATTTTATTCATATGATGTCTAGTGATTTACTAGCCATGGTGGAGTATATGCTGGCTACATTAGTGAATTCTTTTGGTAATCTCTGTATGTGATCTTAATTCATCCGAATGTTGGAGTTTGAAACAAGTAATGTTGATGAGCAGGGTATTGACCAAATTCCTGTGAATGCATGTTTCATACATTTTTCTTTTACGATTAGGAACACTGGGGACAGGAGCCAAGTTGGATGAGATTATACCTGCTTGGCTGTTGCAGGTAGCTTTAAGAACGTCAGACTCACCTCCACGATCGCTAATTAATTTTCACTGTCATTTGCATTGGATTAATATAGACAATGTTTTTAAAAGGACCCCCACGTTCTTGAGGTTGCTAGGTGTGATTCCATTTCCTTCCTTCCCCAATTCTGAATCTTTGTTTGTGGCTTAAAGATGTTTGACACTAACTTATGACAGTTAATTCAATGATTGAGACATGCATGATTCACTTATCATATAGTTAATGGTTTCTCTCTGGGCTTAATATGTTTTTTAAGGGTCTGAAAGACTATATATTTTTGCCCATGATTGCGAAAACTTTGTCTTCTGTGAGTTTTATGGATCGGAGCATTTTTTCTTATTCTTTAATCAAGGGAGCGTAGACCCTCTTCCGTATATAAACTTATGTCTATTTAAAAAGCTTTTCTACATAGTATGTGAATCAGTGATATAACCCTTTTTTATTGTTTCTAAGTGTATAAATATGTCTTCTCCATTCCCCAACATTTCAAAACATCGAGCAAGTCGAACTTGTCTTTCATAGTTAAAAAACCCTCCTCTTCAGGTTTCTAATTCTTAAAAGAAGAATATGGAAGCTTTAGGAACAATTTCTGGAGGGGAGTGGAACCCCATAAATGGAATGTGTTCCGAGGAGGCTGATTTCATGCCACAATTGCTTGGTAACTTTTCACTTCCAAATGAGGTACCAAGCAGCTTTAACTTTGAATTCTCTTCTGCTTTATGGCCGGATCATGCAACAAATCTGAGCTTGGTTGGTGTCAATGAAAGTGCAATGTACTCATCAGATGGAGCTAATACTGGTATAAATTCTTTTTCACGGGGGAGTAGTTATGGTGGAGGCAATAGCATTTTTTTCTCCTCCTTGAGTCATGAAAGCTACTACCCTTGTGTTTCTCATCAAATTTCCATGACTAATAGCAATTTGATGGCAATGGATTACTGTATGATTGATGGTAAGAACAATAGTTACCAAATTCCTTTACACACAGACAACACAGCAGAAGGGGATGACTTCCTAAACTTGGATGCCAACTATGAAAGCATGGAGTCTGACAAAAAACAGCCTGAAGATGTTTGTTGAAGAAAGAATATTCAGCTTGGAAGGGGGCATGAAACTCCAATTCCTGAACCATTGAAGGAAGACAAGTCCACTTGCCCTTCGGACATATCCAAGAAAAGACCTCAGGTTCCTGGAAAAGTAAGTAGAGAAAGCTTCTTCACCAATCACTTTTTTTCATATCATGATATTAATCTATCTATTTCATGCAGTGAGATTGGGGTAATATTTGTGGCTTCTTATGAACTTCTTCTATACAGTTCGAAAGGAGCAAGAGAAGCATGAAATCCAAGAAGGGTGCAAAGGTTGATGGCCATGATGAAGATAATAATACCAATTTGGTTCTCCACAGGCAGAGCTTAAGCAGCTGCTGCTCAGAAGATGATTCCAATGCTTCACATGAACTGAATGGGGCAACTTCAAGTTCAAGCTCAAAAGGAAGTAAGGCTCTCAAGTTAAACGGAAAGACAAGAGTCAGTAGGGGTTCAGCTACTGATCCCCAGAGCCTCCATGCTAGGGTAATTATCTTTAAATAAATTTCAAACAAGCGGTATTTTGATTCCAAAACCTATATGTCTCACTATTGATATGCTTTTGACCATCTTGTAGAAAAGAAGAGAACGAATAAATGAGAGATTGAGAATCTTGCAAAACCTAGTCCCACAGGGAACCAAGGTAACTGCTGTTGCATAGAACTGTATTGATGATTTTCTACTCCTATGCGGAAGGAGATTCTGAGAACCATCCTCTTGTTATGACAGGTTGACATCAGCACAATGCTTGAAGAGGCTGTCCAGTACGTAAAGTTTTTGCAGCTTCAGATTAAGGTGAGAAGCTTTCATTCCTTCTCGTTTCCTCTTTAAAGGAAACGTCTACACTGAAAATGAATGGGATGGAGGATATACTTGGAGTGTAACAAATTTGATGTACTTGAGGGTGGATTTCATTATGGCCAAGATCATTACCCAAACAAATGTTAACAGTTGGGGAACTTACCTTGATAACAATGGCAGTGTTGGTAGAAACACTCTACTGACCATACATTAGATTTACCTCCTGAATTGCTTCTTCATTTCTTTCCTACATGATTAATGACTTTCACTTGCCTCAGGACTGTTTGGAACATTCAATAACTTGTGGGATTTTGAGATCCTAATATTGGCTTTCTTCATGCGGAATGCAGCTTTTGAGCTACAATGACCTATGGATGTATGCTCCTATTGCCTGCGACGAAATGGACATCGGTCTTGATTTAAAGATTCCCACTCCAAAATCACAATCCTGATAAGAAGATGATGGCTTAGTCGTGCTGGATTTTCATCTCCGTTTTCTTTCCTTTTTCTACAAATGAGAATATAATGTTCAACGGCGTCGTTTTGTCTTTGAGAAGGACTCAAATATCTTGTTCTTGAATAAGCTGCAGGCTGACTGCTGCGATCTGAATGCGATTAACCTTTTGCTTTTTTTTTTTTTTTTTTTTTTTTTGTAATTTTTGCAAATATCAAATTAATGGCATTGCTGTTCTTTGTAATAAATATGGTAAAATTGGCTACGGCCTTTTTGTAGACGTAACGTGTTGTGTGGCTGACTACATGCCTTGATTGTTATTGTTTTTAAGTACAAAGGGTAATGCAATCCACAACTTTCCCAAATTCCAATCCCATTTGAAAATGGGATTTCCTTTTCATTTTTCCCCTCGTTACTCCCCACCAATTTCAATTTACTCAATTATACTTTTTTTTAAAAATTAATATATACAAAATTTCACATCAGTTGGAAAAATGAAGGGTTGGTAAAAGAATTCCACATCCTACTCCATTCCTATCATCCCTCCAACACACGTTTGACATTAGTAGATGAAGATGGTGCCATAATCATTTCTTATATTAGAATAGTAACAAAAGTAAATGCTTTTAACAACTAGTTTCAATAAATTTAGACTTGATAACGACAACAATTCGTCCATTTAAGAGGGAAATGACCTTATATCTAAGGTCATGAATTGTCCAAACCATCAGTGGAGCAATTTTGCACTTACATCAAGAATTGTCAGATGTTTATTTTACCTTTTCTTTTTCCAGTGCAACTAAAGGGAAATTTTAGGAACCCAAATATTATTTTTTGAAGAATTTCCTCAGTCAAAATATTTAGAAGAAATGCACAGAACATTTATGAAAAAATTACGCAAAAGCAATTACTCCCGTTGAGAGCGAGAAAGGGTTTACCAGAAAGTTACGCTGAAGGCATGCTTTATAGCCTTCCGGTGCATATACTGCATCCAAGCATACCAGAATTTTTCACTTTTTTCCCTTCTTTTCTTTGAATTCTTTCCCCAAAACATATACATTAATAATAAAACAAACCATTCAATTCAAATTTTATTAGGTATGAAAATGTTTTGAGTCCTTAATGAACTCGATCCCGAATTTTGAAAATTTTATCTTAATAATCTTGTACCTTAAGATTGTACTTGAATTTAAACCATAAAAAATGAGTTGAAATAAGTTTGAATAATTATCAGACTACACTCATTAACTCCTTTATTGCCACTTCAGCTATTAACTATGTCTTAAATCGAACTTTCGATTATTAAAAAAAAAACAAAAAAACAAAAAAAAAAAACAAAACTGCATATAACAAATAACTTTGGCCAAGAGGAAAGGTAAGAGGACGATGAATATAAAATAGAACAGTGCAGCCATGGTTAATGTTGCCTGAAACAGACATCATTGGAACTGCCATAAAAGGCTTCCAATTTCCTTCACAACGCCACGAAACAGACATCATCTTATTCGCTGAAAACGAGCAACTGATACAGTCTCTTGCTTTTAACTTTAATCTTTAACTAATTAGATACGACTCTCCCTAAATTAAGAAAACATGCAATCATGATGAACATGTAAAAGATCCATCCAACATGATAACAGTAGCACAACCAATCACAGTGCTAAAATGCAGATAATTTCAACCTAATTCTTATCCTATGTTGTCCGAATACAATTCTAAATCGTGCATGATGTGTATTAAAATACGCACTGTGGGCAATTCTCATTTCACTCGTCATCCAACCAACTGTATAAAGACATAATTCTAGCTTCAAAACCTTTTGTTGGACGATAGACGGTCAGTTGCACAAGCCCCCTACCTCACCCTTGCAAAGGGACAACGACTGAGCATCACTTTCAAGCACGATCCTCGTGTGCATGGTTTGGAACTTCATTTTGACTGTCGAGAGGCATGTATTGTGCCATTATAGCCCGTATCTCTGAATCCATATATGACTGAAGATGCAACAACCGAAAAGGACAAAAAAGTAATGTGTAAGTAGAGAGCCAAGAAATTACAGGTATTTCAATGACACAATCATAGATCCATAAATTGACGAGTAAGAAAGGTTAACCCCATCAAACAACTCACCTGCACTCGGATATTAAAATGGGAACGAGTTAAAGGGGCAAGACGTGTGTGAAAATAGAGACAACTAAAATTTTATTATTTTTCTGCTCCCAACGTTGAATCAAATGGATAATAATCCAAAGAGCTGCAAGACTCCCACTTTTCAGTTAGCAACTCCACAAAACACTTATGATCCCGTCTCATAATATAACAAGGCCATAGTCCGCATTTTGATCAAGCAAAAACAAAGGGCAGGCAAGATTTCTGATAAACCTTTAACTTCAGAGACAGGCTTCGACATGCAACATCATATGATTAGAGTACATACCCTCAATCTATATTTGTAGACTAAATACGCCCCACAACCAGCCATAGCCAATCCAATCAGAATAATCCAAACAGCAGTCCAGGTAGACTTATCTTTGGAGGTCATCTTACCTGCATGAAAAATTTAATAGAATATATAGACAATTAAACATGCACGCCATACATACAGAATGTAACAAAAAAGTTTCAAGTGAACGAACTTATGCAGGTATCCTGGTCCCTCATGTACAAAAGGTCCCCGCCACAAGTGCACTCATAGCTGCCCCATGTATTCTTGCAGCTGCATTCGGGGCATTGACAGGCTTTCTTGTCCTTACATTCATCGATATCTGTATGTTACACAAAATACAGAGAACACATGTTAGATGAGAAAACTGCAGATAGCAACAAGAATTGATCAATCTTTAAGCCTCACCATCAAATTATTCAATGGGTAATATGAGAGTTACTACCCATCAGTATTAATTACTCGACACTGGAATTGGTGACATTTTATTTAACTTAATACCTTTTCCAAGACATCACCAGTTTCCTACTGCAGTTTCAAAGATATTACAAATAAATTTGAAAGGTATCACTGAAACAATAAAATCAATGTATAACTAAATGATGCTTTTGACCAGACTGCTCCACGACAAGTGATCCATTGATCAACCCTCAAACAGCCTACTGGTAAGCAGAAGAAGCTTAAATGCTAATCTACTGCTGGTAGAATGTGAAAACAGACCCTTTTCCAGATATTAAAGATATGGCTTATCTGATCTCATTTTTCTCATAAATTATATCCATTAGATACTTAAAATCAAGACAGGGCGCCAAATTGTTGTTGTTGCCCAATAGACAGGGATTAACAAAAGAGGCTTTCCTTAGATTGTCATGGTTATTGGTTATTAGGGTATGGACCACGCGGATCTAAGTGTTTGACAAGCAAATTGACAAATCCACCATTAGGAACTCAGAACAGGGAAGCAGTGATGAAGCATTAAACTGTAAAGCGTCTCAAATGATGCATTTTGACATAGACTTTGCCCCCTGTAATCTTGTGATTACTATAGATGGCACATTCAGGCATTCTACCAGTAAAATATTGAGGTGAATTTACTATCTTGCAGCTGCATTTTACCTTCACAACTTTTGCCATCACCTTTAAATCCTGGCGGACATTTGCATTTGCCATCCTCACCATCCTGTTTGCAAAATATATAAAGTTTTCCATCTAACCCAAAGTTTATCTTTGGAAAATATTAACACAAAATTGTAAAATTAACCAACCACACAAGCTGAGAAAGCAATTCCATTTCTATTTTCATTCCAACAGCCTCCATGGCTGATTTTGCATCGACCTGGCCCACTTGCTGCATATGCATAGATTTTTTAGTCATAGAATAGCAATAGCTTGAAATGTTTGTAGAAGGAGGAAACAATTTATTATCTTAATTCTGAGCAATTTCTTGAAATTATTTTGCTATAAATAAACAAATCAAACCATTTACATACCAACACAGGAGGTATAGCCATCCCCCTTAAACTTCACACCATTAACTACAGGGCATTCGCACACTCTTCCTCTAAATGTGTCCTGAATACGAATATAGAGATGTTAGAAGATGAAACATCTAAACGTATGCATTGGTTAACAATGATAAAGCACCTTGCAAGCCGTAATATTAGCTGTCTTATCTAGCCAGCAGCCACCATTGTTATCCAAGCACTCATTTGTTTCTACATCTGCAGATTCAGAAAGAAACAACTCCAAATTGATCATATATGTACATTAGCAAATATTATCTCACAAAATTCAACATCAGGATTTACTCTATGCATTACTTACCACCACTTAAACAAACAGATGGCTCCGTTGTTTCCTCAAAACCAGCACAAAGAGCTTTCAAAACTGCACCCTTTTCCAATTTACCTATAAAGCATACACATTACATAAGCAGACACATTAGCGAAAGTGACAATAAGATGGCAAAATTGAAACTAATTAAATCAACAAATAAACCTCGATATTGTCGATTATTCACAACAAGGGTAGGCATTATGGTTACATCACCACGTGATCCTTTGCCAACCTGCAGAATTCTTCCTCCTCAGACGTATGGCTAAATGACCACCATCTCACAAATATAAACAGATGAAAATAACAAAAATGTTGTTGTTTCACTTCAATATTATTTAAATTACTCATTATACTCACTTGAGCATCCTGCTCTTCTTTCAGAACAGGATTTTCCGAATCAGCGTTTGGGTCACCCATGCATTTTTCAATTTTCTTCAGATCAAGCCCTGATATGCGAGCAATGTTAGTATATGACTATTCCACAATAAAGACAAAGAGTTAATAACAAAATGAGTGAACAGTCACCTAAAGATCTGATGACACCATCAGCACATTCCTTGTTGTATTTCTTCTCCTTCATGGGACATCTAATTTGGAAATCAGTAACATAATCCCACCAGATCCATGGCTTTTTTGTCTCATTGGCCACTCTAAACACACATAGCTGTCGCAGGTTTTCAAGAACCACATCTTTTCCATCATAACCACTACTGAAATCTTGTTCGGGGTCAGGAGCACAATATCTGCCATGGTTGATACACTGGGACCTGCATTGCTTGCTTATGGTGAACGCGTGAGGGCAATACCAAGTAATATAATGAGGTGTAAATTGAGTATAACTGCCTTTTTCAAGAACTTGGGCTTTGCCTTTGAAATCCTTCAGAAACTCCATCAGCATATCACACTTAACCCCACACTCATCATTGCTGTTAGTCCACAGTTCATATTCAACTCGATCATCTGGGTGGGGAACAGATTCTCTCCAATCAAGATTCACATTCACCATATCCCCTCCTCTGATTGCTTCCTTTAATTTTTCACCAAATCTTTTATCAACCAATGCAGATGGTATAGTTATGTTTGCAATATATTCTGCAGATGCACGATTCTCTTCAGGCGAGTCCATTGTGATTAATGGTTCATCAATATAATCAGCCACCAAAACTGCAGCTGCACCGGCTTTTTGGGCGTTCCAAATCTTTAATGCAAAAAAGCAATCTGCAGAGCAGACAAAAGTTTGTGAAAAAATGTACCATTACATCTAATGAAAATATAGGTAGCACGTTGGTACACCCTTTCCAAGAGAATATGGAATTCCATATCAGATATTGGTTGGAAAATGATATTTAAGGCGTAGAAAAAGTAATCCACTTCATCAGTATACATAAAACAACTCAAAGCAAAAATCCGAATCATGTTTTTTCTCAGGCAAACACACAAAAAATTGGCATATAAAGCAAAAATTATTACAAGAGAGAGAAACAACTCAAATTTGCTGAGACTGAAAAACAGAACCAAACTAAAAGACGACGAGAAAAAATTAGAACCTTCAATGAGTATAACCTTAAATCAAATCTCTCCAACTCCATAAAATTAATTTGCAAAGACGTTTCAGAAAACCAAAAGTCCTCCGATCAGGTAATAAAATTGAAAGCACAAATACTGCCTTAGAAAATAAAATGTTAAATAAGCAAATTTTGCCAATGTACGAAATAACTATCCCAGGAAGATAATGTCTAACTTATCTGAATACATCAAAAGGAAGTATCTAGAAATCAACAGACTTACCAACGCCCCCCCCCCCCCCCCACCCCCAACCCCAAAAAAAAAAAACAAAATAAACAAAAAAATTCCCGGACAAACAGTTCAAATCAAATCAAATCAAAATAATAGCTTTAGATTCAATTCAAGCCCAAACTAGCAAAATAAGTAGAGTCGATCTCTCCAATAAATAACAAATCAACACACAAAAGATAACTTCTTTCAGAAAAGTTACCAAAAGGGCGCCTCAAAGAATTATCAATATAAAGATCAAATTAGAAAAAGAAAAAAACTAAGGTAATTGAATAAGAAAAGGCATCTCGAGATATATACTGAAACAGGAAAAATTCAAAAAAACTCATGTACCTCCACGATCAAGAAGAACAAATTTAGGCATAGCTCCAGGTTTAGCCTTGAAAGAAATTCCAGAATCATCAAAGCTCTTGCAGCCGTTCCTATTCTCCTTTGGGTACACCACGGCTCCAGCCATGCTTCCCCCATACTGCGGAATCCCAAAGTTGCCAATGGCACTGTCATGATTCCCCTTAATGCTATCCGGTGACGTCACCCGCAAGCTGTTCTTCTCCACCACAAACTTACCCACCACTAATTCCGTGAAAATCAGAAGGGAAAACCCCAACAAGATCGCAACTTTTAATCTGATAGAACGCCCCATTTGCTCGGAGTTACAAACGGAGCAAGAAAATCCGAGATTAGGTGATCGATGGATATATTTTGTGGGATTTTTTAACCTTCTTTTTCTTCTATAATTCTTCCAACGATTGACTCGAATCCTCGCTGTGCGCAAGAGATGGGAAAATCTTGACGACTGGGTAAAGAGAGAAGGGAGTCCAAATTACAATTTTGTAACGCGAAAGGCCCTTCTCTCTCCTGAGAACTGTGAAAATGGGAATAAGATTAAAGAAACGAAGGCGTAAACGAGGGAATTAATAAAGAAATGATTAAGGATAAAATAATACAACACGGCCTTGTTCACTTTGGTTAATGGAATTAAGGCTTTAAATTTATCTTGAATTAACTAATTTTAATACCATCGAATACCATATTTAGTAATATAGATTTAAATATCGAATAATTCAATAATATGTTTACTAAGTTAAATTACCTAATACGACTGTTCTTATTCTTTCAAAATATTCTTACTTCAATTTTTTTGAAAATATGTATTTTTATTTATTAGTTATAACCCTTTACAAAAGTGAATGTCATAATTTCTATTATACAATCTTATTTTATATTTATTCAATAGAATTAAATTATTATAAATTATGTTAATTCTTTTTACACTTATTAATATAAAAAATTACATTTAATTTAAATGTTACGAAATAGATAATCATAGTAAAGAATTTCAATACAATAACTAAAATTTTCATTAATTATAAACAAGTAAATTTAACAAAAAAAACTTAAATAAATTTAAATAATAATTAACTAAATAGATTTTATTTAATTTTCAATTTCTTTCTTGATTGTAAATTGTAGAGGAGTAAGATGTGTTTGATAAGGTTAATATAAATAATTTAATTAATAATTAAAAAATAAAAATATCTTTTAAATAAAATATTAAATGAATTCATTAATTAGATTACTTATCACACCTAATAGATTGAATAATTTTATTTAAAATTTTGACAAATAAAATTAAAATTTTATTTTATTATGATCTTTATTATTATAAGTAAATATTAAATTGAGTCAGAGCGGATTTGGTAAAATACTTTATCAAATCTAATCCCATCGAATGAACAAATCCAATTGAAAATGTTATTTAATGAAAAAAATAAATAAATGTGAATGATTTATAATGGGACAAGACGAGAATAGTTTAATAATCAAACCATTCACGTCAGTGGGCCTGCAAAGTGTGAAATGTCTGTTTAGAACTCAAGACTCTTATTAATTGCTTGTATTTATAAGTTTTCCCTTTTTTTCTTTTTCAATAAATACAATAAAAGGTATCATAGAATTATATGGTTAGGGAATGTATAAATATGATAATTATTGTATCAATTTTATAATAGATTACTATTGTCATTTTCTGATGGAGTTTAAATAATACAATAAATAATTATTATATTAATTCAAAATAGATTGTTATTTTAATTTTTGGTAGACTGTTGAGAATATTCAATTACAGCTTATAAAAAATGAGATGTTCCAAGCGGGCTTCTTATAAGTGAGCCTAACCAATATCCCAATGCCTAGTCTTGTGATGTGGCTTCACGACAATAAATCTACTTGGCCTATAGATGTTATTTTTGTTATTTATTGGATGTTGCTATCTTATTTAGTTGGATTTGTATGCTTTAACAAACGTTATTTGTTAGCAATGTTAATTAAGTGTTGGTGTATTATTTACAATAAGAATTAAATTGAAGAATTCTAATTTGACAAAGATTCTAAATTATTAAGAAATCTAGTATGACCAAACAAATGACAAATGATTCAGGCTTCTAAAAGAATTTAATTTTATTTGGACAAAACAGTTGAAGAAGTCCTAAAGATTACAGTAACTAAATAGATAAAGTCGAAGGAGTTTATGTTTCTTCTCAAACAGTCAGCAACAACTCGTATTCACAGAATGGAGTGCACTTGCACAATGATAAAAAAGAGGTTAAGATCGTGAGACCTTTGTTAAGAATCTAGAAAAACTTGGAGATATCACAAATAGGATTGGATTGGATTCTAACTATGATCAAACCTTGTGGTTAGCAACAAATTTCAATTGGAAGTGCAAATTATCTCTGAAGATTTGAAAGTTGGAATTGGCTCCAAAATGGAAACTGAATTGAAGTTTGAATTCCATGATGAAATTCTATAAATGGAATGCAGCTTACACGAGGCATTGAAGTTAGAGAGAACAATTTGGAAAGTCTAGGGAGTTGAGTGCTTTAAAGTTCTCTTTCGTAATTGAGCCTTTTTAAATTGTACTTGAATTAGTAAAGAGAATGAAAAAAGCAAAATCTTTTGAGTGCCTACTACGACAAAAAGTTGACCTCAAAGAGAACTTTAGGTAATCAACATTGAAACAGTGAGTTGTCAGTCGGTCGAAAACTTTTGGATTGAGATAGTAGTGTGAGTAAGGAATTTTGTTGTAATCTCTTTACTTTATTTACTTAGTGGAAGCATTTTTTATTAGGCTAGGCCTCGAAGACGTAGGGGTGGTCACTTTGAATTACAATGCCAATTCTTTTGCCTCTTTTACATTTCTGGTGTGTTATCTATGTAAATTCCTAACACGCGTTAATAATATAACTCAAGAATTTCAACCCTAATTTCTACAAGTGTCATTAGAGCTTAGGTTCATCAGGTTAGCTAGGTTGTGCAAGCAAGTGAGATCCCAAAGGGTTGAAAATGAGCAACAAAGAAAGTGTATCTGTGACAAGAGCTCCACTTCTAGATGGATCCAATTACCCATATTGGAAGGCTCGAATGAAACCATTTATCAAATCCCAAAATGAGAAGACATGGTATGCAATGGAACATGGATGGAATCTACTCACAGTCATAACTGATGACAGATATGAAGTTTTAAAGGATGTGAAGACATGGACAACTAAAGAAGAACAGGTTGCACTAAATAATTCAAAATTTATTATTGCTATTTACACAAGTGTAGATGAGGAGCAATTCAAACTCATATCAACATGTAAGATAGCCAAATAAGCATAGGGCATTCTATAGAACATTCATGAAGGAACTAGTGTTGTGAGAGCATTTAAGCTAAAGATGTTGGCAATATAGTTCGAAACACTAAGTATAGAAAGAAAACTGAACAAAGGGCTAAGAAGAACAAGTGATGGAAACGGTTGCAACTAAGGTAGTTACAACTGGAGAAGAAGAACCAAAGACAAGCACTCTAATGGAAACAATCGAAGAACCAGTTACCACTCAAGAAGTTCATGAAGAACAACCATTGACACAAGAGGCACCAAAACCTACCCTTGAGGCAATGGAAAAAGATGATGTTGCAACTACTAAGGCAACACAAGAACCAATAGAGACAGGGTCCATTGAAATGACTACAGCTACACCCTCCAAGAAAAGAAAACCTGATGTTCTAGAGATCAACTGGCATCTACGACTAAGAATTAAGTCAAAGAATGATGAGAAAGAAGAAGAACAATTGGATAATGAGGACTTGTTCAGAGAACCAAACCTGGGAAAGGCGAAATCATTTGAGTTGTACTCTAAAAGAAATGAAAGAGTGCATGGAATCATGAAGTACAAAAACTTCACTATGGAGAAACTAATATTCACTAAAGATTTCGAAAGAAAGGCATTTATGGATGTTCTAAGTGAAATTAGACTACTGAAGGTTGTTTCTAGGTTTTTTATGTACCATTCGCATTTGGGTTTTGGATTCGATGCTAACATAATAAGCAAGGTGGATGAAGAAATTTCTGGGTGGCATTGTAAAGTATATGTGAGAGGAATATTGGTGAAGTTGTCTCTGTTTGTTCTTAACAAGATATTGAAATGAAAGATAATATAATTTGATTTAGCCTATCATCCTCGCCACGAGGAAGACTATGATGAAACAACACATATCCTGACTGGATACAAATTGGGCAAATGGCCCTCAAGTTTGTCTTCATTGCTACCCTTTAGTTTATCAATCAAATATTTTCTATTGTACAAGCTACGTACAACCAACTTGTTGCCAACAATAAATGCTACACTAGTGACAACACATATGGCAACATTGTTGTACAAGCTTAGGACAAAGTAGCCTGTCAACTTAGGAGAATTGATGTTTGAAAACACGATCAATTATGCCCAGTTGAACCTTACTGAGTATGTGTCTTACCCCTATTTGGTGTCAAAATTACTACAAAGAAAGAAGCAGAAGATGTAGCTGAAAGCGGAGGAAGCAATGAAAAAGGCTAAAGTTCTAAAATATCAAAAGAAGCTAGAAAATTTGGACAAAGTTGATCATTTAGCCAAAGAACTGAAACTAGAGCTAGAAGCAATTACTGAGGAGTCAAAAGGAAAATTTCAAGACATCCTCACCAATTTAGTTGTCATTGGAAGGAATTTGGATGAACAAATTACAGGCTTATAGCACAACGACGACAAGTTAAGATACAATTTGCCAACCTGCTGGCAACACTGAGGCAAAAAGTCGAGCTAGTCCTTCCAGAATCAGCTGCACTTACTGCATCAGCCCATGATAAGGTTGGACCCTCAAGAAACTAAACTACCCTAGACCCTGCCACATTTGTTTACTCTTTAGCAAAGTAGTGGCACAAAGGGGGAGAAATTTAGATGCAAAAGGTGATGCAAAGGGTGAGGGAGAACAGTAGGTAAAATCATTGAACTTCAACATTATATTTGCTAAAGTAATGGATATGATTACCTTGTTTTTTGCAATTTTTGAACTGTTTATTGTGATATATTGCTATTTTTGTTGGACAAATGGATATTCAAAGGTTTTCTACTCTTAGAAAGTTTTTCTTGGAGCTAGCAAGTGAAGAAAATATGCTGCTAGGATAATTGCTCTATGTGACTGTTGCAAACAATTGACAAGAACAACCTTTTTATAACTTATATGGCATGATCTATGCTGATTTTGTACTTACATATTGACTTTGTAAGAAGAAAGTTTGCTAAATGAATAAAGAGCAGTATTTGAAAAGGATCTTCTATACCTTCTATTATGATCCTGTGCTGACAACAAGTTAGGAAAAGTAGGTTGTACTACAATGTATTAAAGGGAGAGATTGTTAGTAGTATTAGCTAAGTGTTGGCCCATTGTTCATAGCATAAAGTAAATTGAAGAATTTTAACTTGATAAGAAGTCTAACTTGAAAAGGAGTCTAGTATGACATTGTTTTTGATCTTATTTGGACAAAATTGTTGAAGAAGTTCTAAGAGCTATGGTAACTAAATAGATAAGGTCGAAGGAATCTAGGTCTATCCAAACTCATGTAGTTCAATCTTCTCGAACAGTCAACAACAACCCTCATCGATAGAATGGAGTGGAACTGTACAATGATCAATCAAAGGTTGTTAAGATTAGGAGACCTTCATTAAAAAATCTAGATATACTAGAAGACAGTGCAGATAGGATTGGATAAGGTTCTAGCTATGATCAAATTTGGTGGTTAGCAACAAACTTCAGTCAATAGTGCATAGATTTGAAAGCTAGAATTGCCGCCAAAATGGAAGTTTGAATTCCAGGATGAAATTTTATACATGGAATGCAGCTCACACGGTTGAGGTATTGAAGTTGGGGAGAACTACTTAGAAAGTCTAGGGAGTTGAGTGTCTTAAAGTTCTCTTTTGTATCTGAGCCTTTTTGAGTTGTATTTAAATGAGTAAAGAGAATGGGAAAAACAAATTTTGAGTGCCTACTATAACTAAAAGTTGACTTTAGAGAGAAGTCTAAGTAATCATTGCTGTAACAATAAATTGTCAATTAGTTGAGAATTTTGATATTAGGGTAGTAGTGCGAGTAAGGAATTTTACTGTACTCTCTTTACTTCATTTGTTTAGTGGAAGCATTTTTTATTGGATCAGGTCCCGCAAATGTAGAAGTGGTAATTTTGAAATACATTACCAATTCTTGTATCACTTTTACTTTTTCGCTGTGTTGTATGTGTGTGTTCCCAACACACATTGATAACATAAGTTAAGAATTTTAATCCTAATTTCTACGGTATTAGAGTTCATAGTTCAGTTTATAACGAGTATTAATATGGTTATTATTTTGTTGTATGTTTTCCTTTTTTATAATAGACTACTGGTTTGGTATGACATGAATGATCTTGTGGTCAACTATTCTATAGTGGCTAAAAATAGGTTTGGTGTAACTTCACTATTCCCTGTTCAAACTTAAGGGATTGTTGAGTTGTAGAATTAGGAAATATAACAAAAAAAGGTTTGGTGTGACTTTATAGTGACTTATCACAAATTATAGAGAGCATTGATTGTTTCTAACTAAGGAAAAGTATTCTCAAATCTAACATAAATTTGAAGGATTCAAATTTAAAAGGGAGTTGTGGAGGATATTCAAATAAAAAAAGTAAGAAGAGTTAATTGTATATAAGTGAAAGTGGTCTTTGATTTCATTTTCAAAAATTTTTTGTTAAGATATAACGTGGGATCCATATATTTGCTTGGTCGCCTAATCATAGATGTTACTCTAGCATTAATATAAATTGACGATTCAAAGGAAAAATTATACAAGTAAATTAACCCGTGGATTGTGAGCGACTTTCGTCTAATTAGCTCAGCTCGTGCTTCACGCAGAGCCTGTTCAATTATTAGTCACTATTGCCTGCTAGCTCTTGCTGTTGATTTGTATTAATTTATAGTTTTTTTTTTAAAAAAAAGGTTGGAAAGTTGGGCATTCAATGCATGTCATTTTCACCAAGAGATAGGAAAAATAAAGTTCAAATAGAAAAACAAAAGTTATGCTAATATTATACATGCAAGAAAGAAAGAAGCATGCATGTTGAAAGAATGATGAAATATGTAATTGTCAAGGCTTGAATGAGACCATGAAGACGACAACAAAACTTCCAAAATACTTAATGAACCTAAGGTCTAGAATGATCCACACAACATATTGCCTTGAAACCAAATGGGCTAGAGCCATCAGGTCTTTACTGTTCAAGTGGTCCATCAATGGTCTTTTGGAAGCAAACAAATGGCATGTGCATAGTCAAGGATGGTGAGTGGAACCCCATTACCAAAAATCAAAGCTTTTGAGTGAAGGTCAAGAGGAGAATTGAATTGAGTCCTTAGTTACCCCATTTTCGTGGATGGTTTGCGCCCTTTCTTTGCGCTTTCAACCTATTTTTTGTTGTGTCTGAGTACCAAGAAGACATGTTGATTGCGGGACAACACCCAGAGAAGTAGTGTGTCTTGAATGTTTTTTTTTTCCCACTATAGTATCAGATAAAAAGCAAAAGACGAAGGCTATGTTTGTATTTATTTTTGGATGTGTGTTTGTCAATAATTGTTTAAAAATAATCGAAAGTAGAGAAAAAATAATAATAAAAAAAAAATAATGGCTGTAATGTATGTTTTGTGGTAGGAAAAAATGAAAACAGACGTAATCAAAGGAAATATGGCTTAACAACATCATCAGAAATGAAGATATAAGCAGAGACATGTTTGATACAGTCATGATGTACAACATACGATTGTAAGTTGTAGGTAACTATGATTCCAATGTTTGGCGGCTAGACTTTTATGGTCAATTATGGTATATATATATTTTTTTAATATGATAGTGATAAAAATACATTAAACATCGTTGATATAATGTAATCTAAAGTATTTATGCCTTATAATTATATAACAATGAAATTACTTATAGAATGTTGAAAAATGAGTTTAAAAAAACCAACTTAAGAAGCTTATAAGCCTATAAATGTTATTTTAAGAGTTTATAAATTATTTTGTTGAAAAATTTAACACACTTTTAAAAATTTATAAATTTTCAAAATATCTTATAAAATATTTTGAATAGTTTATAAACTCACGCAAAAACCTCAAAGTAAAATACAACCTAAAATTTGTATAAAGATAATAATGCTACTAAGGAATGGAAAACGACCTAATGCACAGTCATCTACTGAACTAGAAGATAATACTGTGTGAGCCATCGATGCAACCCCTAAACAGAATGAGAAATTAAAACATCATATTATTTTCAATGAAGACCCAGATGATTTCTGAAATTGCTTGTAATATTTCTAGGACCAACAGTAAGAACTGAAAATTCAATGCAACATGGTCGAACATGAAATGGAGAGATATAGATGATGAAGATCAAAGGCATGGCTATGTACAGTTCTTCAAACTAGGGTGTATTGTAAGAATTAACAAATATTAACTACGGCGTATATTTAATGAATTAATAATAATTTATACATAATATCTAAACATTTTGCACATTCATTATAAACTGTATATTTATAAGATAAATGTAAGCTATATTTTTATATAATTTTAACTTGCAATTTTATTTTGATATTTATTTTATGAAAAAGTGAATATATAATAATATGTTATATTATATACATATTTTTTTTAAGTATATCAACATATATTACATTTGATAATAGTAGATTATTAATTAATTTAATAATCTTATATGATATATATATATATATAAATATATATATATCAGATTTTACTAAGTAATTTAATTTTGCTTCAATAATTATGTAAATGTGTGTGCGTGTGTGTGCGTAAACCTCATACATGATGCAATCTAAAATTGTAGGAGTTTTTCAATCTCAAATCACACACTTAAATATAAAATAGTTAGGAAATAAAATAAAACACTGGATATAAATGGTTTGACCGATGGCCTATGGTCACTGACAGGGAGTCTTTCATATGTTTTATTCACAACAATATGGATTAAATATAGAAGGAGAAGGTAAGGGAGAAGAAGACAATATGCTATGCAATTTGGTGGCTGCTCCATTTCGGAGATAATTTTTTTTTTGAAATAAAATAAGATAAAAATTTTCTGAAAAAATGAGACATGAGAGTAGTATTTTGTATTTAAATTGATGGTATTTTATAAATAAAACATAATAATTATAGTGATATGATATATATCGAAAGGTGTGTATGTATACACGAATAATAGTTGCATGGAGGAGAAAGAAATAGAAGAGACAAATTTGTAGTAGACAATATGAGTGAGAGAGAGATGAGAATTTGTAAAAGAAAATGAATGATACAACGTGAAAAATGTTAGAAGTTTGAAAAAACAACTTTTTTAATAGAAATGTTTTTTGGTAGATTTGAGTGCATTTGCTTTTGTATTATAAAATATATTTGAAAAATGAGAAAATTAGATTGAGGGGCCATCCAATTGCAAGTACTTGATTTCTTCTTCATTTTCCCTCCTTTAAATAGCCAATTTTATTATTAGAAACAACATGAATGTGTATGAAATGATCATCCTATCCTTAACTCATTGCAACATAGTTTTAACTTCCTCTATCATTGGATGCAATGGAAAATGATTATTGTTATGTTCATATAAACCTTACACCATTTACATGTGTTTACCATGATACATATACTATATTATTAAGTATTTGACCTTTACTTTAGTTACACAACGTAGAATTACACATTTACCCTTTTAATTGTATAATATAAAATCACATATTTAGCCCTATTTTTAATTTTTTTAATCCTTTTCTATCATTTACGGTTTCCATTTATTTGTATTTTCCTTTCAAACTTTTCACTTTCAATTTTCTTTTCATCTTTATTTATATTATTATTTAAAATATTTTTTATATTTCAAATAAAATTATTTTAATGATTTAAAATACAATCATTGTATATTTTATATACAATTTTACACACACATTGTTTGTCAGTTTTTCTAGTTAAAAAGAAGAATTTATTGCTCCCAAGTCTCATGACATCATTCATATATGTTTGCAATAGCTTTAAATAAATAAGCAATAAAAAATCTCTCAAGATAAATCTGCATTTGATAAATCCTGGCACGGGAATGTTGACTTCAAACATCGGTCATATAACGTTTGGATCCCAACCAATGTGTTAAAGTAATCTTAAAATTTAATTAATTTTTTATTTTTTATTTTTAATATAAAATTGGTCGCAATATTAATAACTCAGAACAAATACGTTAAATGCATTTTGTAATGCTGGTAGCTTGACTTCCATGAGCAACAATGTAAAATTGTTTGGTTGCCAAGAAAATGGTAAAAATGCATTATATATGTACACACACAAGTAAAACTTGCAGTTTACGCCTGCAAAGTCATATAAAAATAATAAATATATAATTCTATAAAAAAAATACAATTGATTTTACTTTTTTTAAACAGTTCAATTAAATAAAAAAGATTATGTATTTTATTTTTTTAAAAAATAGAGAAACACAAAAAAAAAGGGAGAATATAAAAGATGAATAAAGAAAAAACTAGCTATCAATTTAAAAAAATGATAAAGAGTAAGCTAAAAAATACTAAAAATATTTTAATTCATTTATATTTAGGATTGAAGGTAGTTATGAATAGTATAAACCAATTATTAAGATCAATTAAAATAACCAAGTTAATTACCGTATGGAATCAAGTCATACATGCAGCATGGGTATATATAAATATTTCATGATCAGATCAAATCATCGTTTCAAATTAAGAAAGTATTTCACTAAACTTATTTTTAAGAGTTTATAAGATATTTTAAACTAATGATCTTATAAATCTATTTTAAAGAAATGTTATGATACGGTGTTTGAAATTATACGTCTTTATAAATTATTTTTTAAAAAATATTATCAAATATTTTTTATGAGATATTTTAAAAAATAAGCTCATCCCAACACCTTCTAAATATATTTTTTATAGTGTTAAATTAGGGTGTTGCGTCTTCGATTGCCATCCCTTTTCTCCTTCAACTTTATTCATTATCCGATCGAAAACAACGCCACACTCGACTTTGTTTTCTTGATCAAGCAGAAGGTCAAAAAGTGGATGATAACATGCTTCAAATTAATTTAAAAAAATTAATATTTTTAAAATCAAACTAATTATTGAATTAAAAAATTAATTGAATCATTAGGTTATATAGGTTCAACTAATTCAACCGCCGGTAAAAAATTGATTATTTTAAATTAAATATAATTATGTACTGACGTTTAACAACACTAAATAATATCTTAAAATTAATTCAAATCTATCAATAAATATATTAAACGATAAAATTTAAATGTAATATTAGAAATATAATAATTCAACAAAAATAAAATATATATATAATTAAAAAAGAAATTAAATTAAAATTAAAGCAAAAATATATATATTGAAAAATGGATTTTTGGAAAATAAAATCAACACAATTAATAGAAAATTTTTAATTTCGAGATGCGGTATTTAAATTTTCAATAACTCGATTAAAAAATATATAAATAAAAAACGATAAAATATACACAAGTAAACAAAATAGATAGTAAAAATTATTTATATAATAATCAATTGTTTAAGAGGTAAAAATGAAATCATAAAACAAATACAAAAATTATTTTATTTATTTTTATATTTCAGAAAGGCCAAAATTTGTCTTTAATTTTTTTTTTATCAATAAAAACATAAAAAATTGGTTATTTCGTTGGTTTTGATTGTTACAACCCAATTTTGACCAATTTCTTTTGATTCAAATAACAAACCAGATTTTGATTAATTTTTGACCAACTCCTGCGGATTCACACGACCAACGATTTTTGGGTGAAATCATACCTGAAAGCCAGTGTGGCCGGTTTTTAGAACTTCGAGAAAGACAGGGCCGCCAGCATTTAGGTGGTTGGCTTTAGGAGTTACCATGTGAAGCAGCTGAAAACAGCGATTTCAGCAAGAGCACGACACTATATACAAGCATTAACTAAAAGGGTAAAAAGTTTTCTTCCTAAATAGGTTCGATCCATCAACACATTCCCAGTCCCACAAAACAACTACGATAAGTAAAAACTAGGTTGTTATCACACACAAAAGAACATATCATCCACAAATTACAACTCGATTCTGCACCCGACTGAACAGAACAGAGGTTTTGGGAAGCACAAAGAGGGCAGGGGAGAGCATGTGTGGCTGGTGAAATCAAAAAGTTCAGTGCCATTGAATGACTCGTGAAGCAACATAACATCTATGAAGCCAGGAGAGCTTCAATTTTTGAAATCTGATCTTCTTCATTCTTTGGGGACGGACTCTTGTTTGCCTCATCGTAAAGATCATGCTTCCATTTCTCAACACGGCCTGCAGTTGGACGGTAGCTTTGCCTGGTGTTAAACCTATCCCTGCCCCTGTATCCACGGCTGGCGGTGGACCTATCTCTGGATGAAAAGTTACCTCTCCAGGCTTGAGCCCTGTTCGAATTCCTTTCCCCAGCAAATGGTCTCTCGAGTTTGTCAGAAAACCGGGATGCATGCCCTCTCTCATCCCTGTTTCCACTTTCTACAACATGGTCTCGATGATTAGGCATCCCAGGATCTGCTGCAGCTTTGCTAGTTTTCTCTGGCTCTGCTACAGCTTTGCTAGTTTTCTCTGGATCTGCAGGAACCTTTTGCTCTCTAAAAGAAGGCCTCTTACGAACAGGAGGTTTCAGATTTTCTTCCATTTCAAAATAACCATCATGGCGCCAGGCATGGTTGTCTTCTCTTCTATCTTTTGCTTTCTCATCCTGTTGATGAGCATCACTGGATGCCATTTTATTTATTGCCTGGTCATTTTGAGGCTCCTTTGGGTCTCTCCACCATCCACGTTCTGGATGTGCAACAATCAGTTACTGATAGAATAGACACACAAAATATTTGCAGAAGTGTAATTTTCAGATAAACCATTGGTGGACACATCTTCTTGAAATAACATTTGTCGACGATATTATCTCCATATCTTAGGCAAATAAATCGGTTCTGATATTGCTCCTCAAAATTGATCACTAGTGCAAGGCTGCATTCTATCGTTTGAATATGAAATAATTAAAATGAGGCTCAAACAGGCTAAATAGCCCAGCAACATACAAAATCTAAATCTTCCACAAATTTAAAAAACTACAACCATCCTGTAGGATTCAATATAAAATTGGATTGATCAGAGACCTCACTCTGCCTAAACAAAAGGGCGTGGCACAGGAAGCTCCAGACAAGCAAGAAAAATCAAAAAATAGAAGACATACAAAGAGGCAATGGGAGACGATAAGGTATCATGCACAAGAAAGTAGCCAGCAATTTCGTTCCCTTAGATTGCTAACAGATGAGTAAGGATAATAACGATCAGCAATTGTCATTTCCTAAATTCCTAATTCAGCTTCTTACCGAGAACAAATCAATAGAACATCTCAGAACAGTTCCAGTATTCTTAAGAACACATCTAAACAGAAAATGAATGTCAGAAATAGTTTGATACAAGTGCTCCTTTAAGATGCATAGAAGCAATGAGGGCCAGTTGATCAGCCATCCAACAAAAATTAAAATTTAGGCACGTGAAAGTAGCAATGAGATTGGAAACAATCTCAAAAATAAATAACAAAGAGCAACTGAGAAAGAAAACACAGCAAATTTAATAAACTAAAACCTTACCTTTGTCTGTCCTGTGACTGAAGCTTCTTCTATTTTGTCCATTGGTACCACGGTCATCGTGCTGTTATAAGACATGCATAGGCAGGCCTAATACTGTTATATAAATGGACGTACTTGAAGTCACCAAGCTGAATACAAAAGCAAATGCCGGGTAAAAGATTTTTTAGAAATGAACTTATGTTTTCTGTTTCAACTGGAAAGTGAGAGAATCATGTATGATATTTCAATAGTTACCCCACAATCATGAAGTTTTTATCAAAGGGAAGTTTAAAAGGTTTATTCAAGTACCTCTGGACAAGTCAAAACATGTTTGCTATAAGTTTAATTAAACAACTAAATTCTAAAAGATGGGACTGATACTCTGCTTCCAGTTGCCTCCTCAGTAGAAATACTAGTTCAAAATTCTAAAGCTAAAATTAATTCTATTCCACACACATCGGAGGCCTCGAAGCACACTTGACCACTGGGATAGCCTGAATACTATAGCAAAAATTAGCCTCTTTTATCCAACCACTCATGTACAAAATATCTCGAATATCCAGTACACAGGACATCGAACTACAATAGATTTAGACCCAAAAATAATCATACAATTCAAAACATGGCATAAAGAGAATTTCGAAATTATCAATGATGGACAAGGGAGAAGAGCTTCTCAAAACACCTGGCATCCAAAAAGATAGTAAAGAAATAAAAAATAAAAAATATCAGCTCACATATGCAATTGTAGGCTTAAAAAGATACAAACTTGATGTAATTACCGAAGAATGCGCACAAGAAAATACAGCACCTGAAAGTATGACCGCGAGTGAGGCACTTTGGTTGGATCAGAAGAATGTTTGGTCCCTCCCTCGTGTCCAAGACCTCTATTTTCCAGTTCTTTGCTCCGCGTTCCAGATTCAACCTTTGAATCATGGCGCGACGGGGCCTCGAGAGGCAATGGGTCCTGGAGGCGACGGCGATGCTTCTGCTCCCGGTCCAATCGATCTTTGTCCGGCTCAGACTCGGCGGGCGGCCTTTCAGCTTCAGGTCTACTGACCCTCCTAGATCTCTTAGGGCTAACAATACGCAACAGGAGAATGAATCATTCGCCTACGGACGATTATCTATCCGATTATATAACACAAGAAGAATGCACGCAAGAGTCGAAGTCTTGGTTTACCTGGGCTCACGGTCGAATCGAGACCGGTGGCGCTTTGGCTCCGCGTGGCGGTCTTCGCGACGAGACATTAGTGTGAATCTGAAAAATCGGAGGATTTCACTCACTCACTCAGTCAACGGCGCCACCACTTTGCGTCTGGCCAGCGGCGGTGGAAGGGCTGAATAAATCCCTAAGGTCGTGCGGATTTTACATTACGTATACTTTTCAATTTTAAATATATTGCACGCCAATGGGCCTGGGCCGATTTGGGCCTAGCTTTGTTCCATTTTGTCCAACCCTGAAGGAAGGGAAAAAGAAGTTGGCAACAACCCATGACAACAAAAATAAATTCACTAATGCCGATATTAATTAATAAAAAGTTGATACAATTAAGAGAATAAAATTGAAAAGTCTTTAGACAATAGAGAAAAATTCTCTTAGATTTTAAGAAGCTAAATTTATATTATATAGAAGTCGAATTGTAGAAGGACTTCTTCATAATAAGACAAAATAGTCCTGTTGTTTCGCACAGTTGGCAACAATCTCATAATAATAAAAAGGAATTTATCAATATAGATATTAATTAATAAAAAAGTTGATGAAATTAGCATTGAAGTTGAAAAATTTTAATACACTTGAAAAAAGTACAAATAAAAATAATTAAGAGTCTAGTCCTCTTACGTCAAGTTGGTCCAACCCTGAGGAAGGGAAAACGCAGCAATGTTCTAAATTGGGCTGGAACGGGTGAGCCCATTATAGTGGGTTGAATGCCCAATTTGATATTTTTTACTATTGGCACGCAAAAATAAGCATTTATACCTGGGTGTGTTTAGCTTAATGGCTTAAAACTCTTGACTTTCAAAGGAGAGACTAAGAATTCAAATCTATTAAATTATTAGATGGTGGAGTTGAAAAAATAAAAAAAAATGTGTATATTCGTTTTGTGTAGTTAAAAAAAATATTTTATAAGTAAAATTATATCAACAAAAATATATTTTATTTTGATTAATGTAATTCAATTATATTCTTAGATGAAGAATTGGCATAAATTTGGAAAAAAAAAATGATAATCAATATCTTATATATAATATAAAATTATATAAAATATTTAAAAGGAAAGTGAAGTCGATTGGAGGTTAAATAATATAGTACAAATAAAAATAAATTAGAAAATATAAAATGAATTAATAAAAAGTTAGAAAACTTAAAAAAAACAAAAGCCTGAAAATAATAGCAAGAATGAAAAATATGTATGATATAAAAAACTGAAATATAATAAATGAAAAACTAGAAAGATAAGTTCAAAATTTAGCATAACACACATGTATATATGTTCCATGACCCACAACAAATTCTTGGCACCAATGAAATCATCTACCAATCAATTAGATGGGGCATTGTAATTTTGAATCTTGAACACCAACTTCAAGATTGGCACCATTAGAAGAAAAAACCTCTTCAAGTGATGATACTATCACCTCATAAATTGGGTCGAACCCAATACTCTCGTGAAATAGCGCCACCTGTTGCATTACACTGCGCCCCTTCTTGTAAGAGAATTAGGAAAATCTGCACCTTTTTGCTCAACATAAGAATCCTCGCATGCAAAATGATTATGGGTAACTTATATTATGGAAGTGGATTAATGGAATCTTAAACCCTGCATTAAAAATTAAGTAGGGCAAAATCTGATGAAACATGAGTAGTAAAAGCTAGGCAAAAGTTTTGAGTGTCTTAAAATAGTAAATATTGGATAAGATAATCTAACTCAACAAGTGAAATAAAATAATATGAACATATTAACTAATTTCATATACTAATTGTTAAGTTCTTTTACTTTTCAAAACATAATATTAAATTATTATATAATTAATTTATCTTTTACAATAGTTTAGAGCTTTAATCTTACTGTAAGCATGGATTCAGCCAAGAAATCTGGGTCCCGAACAGAATCAGAAACTTTTAATAGTATAAAGTCTAAGTGACGCAGCAGAGCGTTTGTAGTCCAACGGTTAGGATAATTGCCTTCCAAGCAATAGACCCGGGTTCGACTCCCGGCAAACGCATCCCATTCAAAATAATTTTGCTTTTAGATTCACAAAAAGAGAGAGACATGAGGGCGTGACAGATTTGTATCATCCCTTAATTTGATACTTGTCTATAAATCTAAGTTTGTTTTGTAATTTTGATTTCAAAAAATACACGTTTAAGCATTACACGTTTTTTTAAATTTTATTTCTTTCTCGCTTTTATATTTACATAAATTTTGAAAATAAAAAATCTAAAAACAACAACAAAAAGTAAAAATAAGCATAGCATTTCAAATTTCACTTTCAACATGAGTGAAAAACATAAAGCTGCCGGAGAGGTGCAATGAAATGTCCTAGGAACATGGAAAATTTCGAAGGGGCTTTGATACGCAAACAAGTTTATAATATCAGCCAATACTAATAATATTATCAGCAATAATATCAATTAACTTTAATTTTGGCACACTTTATGCGTGTGCTAAAATTTATATGTAATATAAAATTAATATATAATTATTCAATTTATTTTATTTGTAGCATGTATTAGTTTTTTTGAATATTTGTTTTGTATTTATGCAAAAACTATTATAATTAAAAAATAAATAAAAATAAAAATAAGAACAAGAACTAAAAAATATAACTTTGTCATTGTTAACTTATAGCTAAAAAATATAACTAGTAATAGTAGCGTGTGCAAATATTAAATAAAAATCAAATTATCAATATAATATAATTTTAGCAATTTAAGAACAACAATATACAAATATCTAACTTAATTTATTCTAACTTTAATATAAATGTTAAAAAATTTATATCATGTTTTTTTTTTGTTTAAATATGAATACAAAAATTACACTATAATTATAATTATATTTTTATTATATAATAGGTGTGTGAAATGTGTGTGACGGCAATAAATTAAATAGCCTTTGTATTTTGATAATAAAACATGAATTAGTATGTTATTAAAGAAATAAAAGTCATTAGCTCTCGATTCAAATTCAAAAAGAAACTATGATTAGTTGGTGTTTGTTAACTAATTGAAACAATAAGGTATAATTAGTAAAATATTAAAAGATTAATGATAGTTATTATACGATTAAGACTTAATTTGAGAAAAAAAAAAGATTAAGACTTAATAATATAGCAATAAAGTGTCTTGGGCAAATCATTGAAAGACCAAAAAGGAGTTTATAAGTAATATAATAATATAGAAATGTAGTACAGGTAGAATATTTTTATATAATATAATATTAAAAATAATTCTTTAATTTATTCTATTTGTAGTATATATTTCTCTAAATATTTATTTATTCCGTCATTAATAGGTTGCATAGAGTATATATGTTAATTTTCTTAATGCTACCAAGGCCAAATTCTTAATATATATGGCATAGATGGAGAGACGGATAGATAGATAATGACGATGGTTGGGGGCAACCAAAACAACCAAAGTTGACCCTCGTGAGCATGACCTTTGACTGATGAGTGCTCATGTTTGTTTTCAAATTTATCACCATACATCACTATTTAAAAATATTACAAATTAAATATTTTACAATACAAATTTTATTCAAATTTAAATTTAAAATTCTCTCTTAACTTTTAAATTAATTAATAATTTTTTAATCATTATATCTTTTCATAATCAAATTAACACATATTTTTATAAATCTGTTATTTACATTTTTTTTAATTACTTTATAAACCGATAAACTATCACATCATCTAATTATTACTACATAATAAATATATATAAAAATAATTTTCTTACACACTTGAATCTTGTAAAGTAAACATAATTTTTATTTTTACTCAAATCATTTGAACTTTCCTCTACGGTTCGAAGCAAACATGGTCTTGCAAAATCGCGAGTTTAATAACATGCGAAACTTTTCTTCTCACGACACTCTGATTTGCATCAATTTGTACGACTATGTACGTCCCCATATTCTATAATCATTGCATATATCTTGGTGCAAAATATATTCATGAAATTATATACATCGCTGCTTTATGCATGCAACAATATTATCCATTGAGCAAAATGAAATTATTGTACAACTCCATGATATCTACAAAACTTGTAACCCGATTTTCAATGTCTTATCATGTCTAGGTTTTCCATAATAAACATCGTGAGCTCAGTAGTAAAATTAGATAAACTTCAATTTAGAATTTGATTCCCAATGATTTACTATGCCCACTTATAACAACATAAAGAGAGCCTCTTTGCTGCTGCTTTTTTTTCTTTTTTCCCGTAAATGAATTAGTTCACCATATATTTGACCATTGAATTTGAATGTCAAATTCACAATAACAATCTAATTGCATGATTGACAATGAAAAAAGGTAAACATACAAAATGTTAGTGTATAAAGGATAAATAACAGTGTGTTATTGAAGGGGATTATTGTTGACAGGATGTTATGAAGAGAATTATTTCTTTGCATCGACATTAAACTTAGGTAAGATTGTTAGGATGTGACACTGATATACCTGCAGGAATTTAGTCCCACCAACCCCCTAACTAATTCATATATTTATACATAATTAAGGCGAATTGCCATATATAATAAAGTAAATTAACGAGCTTCCTGGATGTTACATAAATATAATAATTAAAGGAATGTGAGAAGATTTGGAAACAGACAATTAATTGTGCTTATATATATATATAAATTTCCTTATCGGCTGAAGAAATGAGAAAAAACAACCACAGAAGTCAAAATTAAAAAAATGGGAAACCAATAATAATTTTTTTCAATATTAATTTTCCATGTATGGTTAATAGTACCCAGCAGCTATTCAAACTCCAGATATTATTTCCAATATTGAAGATTACATAATAGCGATTTTACTGATCTCTTATTTTTTGCCTTATAAAAACGTGCATGGGCTTTGCCAAGGATTGTACTTCGTGAAAAAAAGAGATAAAAGGGGATAAACTGTCATCACATTATTAGCAATGATAAATCTCCAAGGTTCTTGTTTGTTGGTCGTTTTCGTTCTACATCTTGTTGTCTCTTCAGGTATACCAATTTTAATTACTTCATCTGTCTCTTTGATTCTTTAATCACAAGAGTGATTAGGGTTTCATATACATCATAAAGTGTTTTTTTTTCCCACACACTCATCCACTTAGTCTCAAATGGATTTGAATCCGACACCCAAGAATCAAATGTTAGCATTCAAATCATTAGGCAGTTACCTGAATATCTCATAAAGGTTATGCTTGTTTTCATTTGTGTTTTTTTGGTGTACATTTTCTTGAAAATTGTATAAAAATAAAAGAAAGATAGAGAATAAAAGTGTATTTTGTGCTGTCAAAACAAAAACATAGTCACAAAATTCTTGCCTTCTTTTTGTCTTCTGTTACAGGTCATCAAGTCTATGCAGTGCCTTACGATTACAGCTTCACAAGCAAGGCAAGTTCAGTGAAATTTCAAAATATAATTCAACTTATGAACTATTTGATTTCTCATTTGTTTGTTTCTTTGGATATTAGTGTTTGGCAAAGCCTTTGGCACCTCACTACAGCGGAGGGATAGTGACGAATCCAGAATTGAACGAAGGGTTGAAGGGTTGGACCGCGTTTGGCGATGCAAAATTAGTCCATGCAGAATCCCGTGATGGCAACAAATACATAGCTGCTTCGAAGAGACAACAATCCTTTCATAGTTTGTCACAGAAGTTCAATTTAGAATCGACTAAATTATACACATTCTCAGGTACATATCTATATATTTTTCATCCATTATTTCTATCAGCTGATTATTGAGGAAAATCATAACAGATTAATTACTTTTTTGATGGTGACGGCATGCGTGGTATGTATGAATGAATTCGGGTGAAGAAGGAATGAAATTGTAAAGGTATTTGAAAAGAACCTCCATGCTTGGTATGCAAAAAGAATAAGAAAGAAATCAAACTTTATTCGTTGGAATATTTAGCTCCTATATTTTTAGAAACTAATAGTAAAAGAAAATTTATTTTACTGAAGAATGTTGTTCGATATAGTGAGTTATTCACGATGATTTTGGTTTAAGTGTTTAAATATAATTAGATGACTTTAAGTAATTAATATTACTATAAAAATATTACACAGATGGTATTGATTAATATTTATGAATAAACGTAATATCATATAAAATGATAAATATGAATTAATATATTAAAAAATGATATATTTATATTGTGATCCATACTTGTGCTAAACATAAAAGTAATATTAATTAATGTTATAATGTACATATACATAAATACATATTTATTTTAGCATATAAATAATAAAGTTATATTATAACATACAAAATATTCTAAAATATATAATGCTATAATAAATATTTATTTACAAATGATATGAATATTTACACATATTGTATTATAAATTAATATTATTTTAACAATATACGGTACTGTTATTAATGTATTAACTAGTATATCTATATTATTTATTATGGCAAGCCACTTGAAATGAAAGACTAAAGTTTATTTTTTTGTTATTTTTTTATTTCCCTTACTTTTTGATATAGTTTCTTTCTTGTTTCTCGTTTTCAATTAAATTTTCTTCAATTTATTTATTTTTTTAAACTTTTCAATATTTTAAAACATAAAAATTTGTAATTTTTTATATGATAAATTATAAAAAAAATTGGTTGCATACATAAATCAAAATATTTATATAATTAATTACAACTTTATGTGTGTACATGGTAAATTATATTAAATATTTATATCCATACGCAAAGATTGTGCATGAATTACTAGTTAAATTATATTTGTTTCCTTGGTGTGTGTGTGTGAGTGAGTGAGTGAGTGCATATATAATTATATTTGAATAAATGTTTTACATATTTTATATAAATTCTAGTAATGTTGTATTTAAAGTAAGATATTATATATATGTTCACAATATACATATATATGTTCTTAGTCTTATGCATGTCCGTGTAAGTCATATATATTTATACACAATCGTATGCTTTACCAGATGATGTTTTAAATATTTAATTTTGTAAATAGTAATATGCAATATTCATTGACACAAAATTTGTAAATTTAAAATAAAATAAGATTATTTTAATAATATAAAATTTTATTCACAAATCATTGGGAATGTGTAAAACTTGAGTGAAATGAACCATTGTTTTAAAAGATAGATCGCTCATGAAAACGAAAAATTTACCTATTTAAAGGTCACTGATTCAATGATGGATCAACCATACTTGAATTGATGACATAATATTTATATTATAAATAAGAGTTAATATGCTAAAAATAAACAAAATAATGAATATTAAGAAAAATACGTGATCTCATATTAAGCATTTTTAATTACTATTAATAGTTAAATATATTGCACTAATACAATAAATACCACAAAAATAAAAAATAAATATTAATTCAATACATAAAATGTAAAAAACAAAAAATCTATATCTTATGAAAATATTTAATCAAAACATAATAGATTTTTAGGAAGGTATCGTTCTATCCTTCAACTCTTTCTCACATAAAGAATTGATTGTAGCGTAATTGAAATAAAAAATGTTTACAAACTAATTCTTGAATCGATTTTAGCATGGTTGCAAGTAAGCCATGGAAACACGGACATAGCAGCGGTTTTCAAGACACGGAGTGGCTACGAGGTTGCCGGTTGGGTG
The DNA here is from genome assembly GCA_019155195.1 of Avicennia marina. Classification (NCBI taxonomy): domain Eukaryota; kingdom Viridiplantae; phylum Streptophyta; class Magnoliopsida; order Lamiales; family Acanthaceae; genus Avicennia; species Avicennia marina. The sequence goes on from JACDXK010000032.1 coordinate 1,480,240, forward strand.
ACGGCCCGAAGTGGCTGCTGGTCGATGCTCAAGGGCGGGCTCGCCGTCAATGTTTCCGGTCCGGCAGCCCTCTATTTTGAGGTTCTCTTTTCTTCATATTGTCTATGAAATTAATGTCTCTATACTTTCTCCATTATGAAAATTCTTGTTTCAGAAATAATTTTCTTTCTTTTTTTTTTTTCTGTTCTTTTACAATTCTTAATCTACTTTTCCCCATTACTGTCATGTGTTTTTTTCAGAGCAAAAATACAGAAGTTGATATCTGGGCAGACAGCATCTCTCTGCAACCATTTCCACAAGAAGAATGGAAATCCCACCAACACCAGAGCATTGAGAAGGTACAACACCATCACGTGCGATTTATTTATTAATTATAAAATTATTGTGTTTTAATTAATAAAAATAAAAATATTACTATTAAAAAGTATAAAGAATATTTTGAATAATAAAACAGAGAAATAACAAGAGAATTTGAAAAAAGAAGAGAAAACTTGAGGAAAAATACGAATAAAAAAGTAAAAGAAAAGGAAAAAATTAAAATAAGAAATTATGTTATTTTATGTTGTGTAAAAATATTTAAAAAGAAAAATAATGAAAGATTAAAAAAATTTAAAAATAAGAATATTTGAGAGTACATATAAATATAAATAATAAATTAAAAGAAAATAGAAAAAAATAACAGAAAGAATAAAAATATTTAAAATAAGACACTTGCATAAGTTCACTACTTGCAATCAAAATTTTTTTATTAATTTTGTTAGTATAATTGAAATGTAGATAGAAAATTAGTTGAATTTGATTGTGGACTTGAATAAAAGTAAGCATGACTGTACAAAATCTTAGTATGTATGTTCATGCATAGTTCATTGACTCACACATGATCCTCATGCACCAGTAATAATCACAAGCGAAGGGTAATAACAAGACAACATCTGCACTGCAGGCACGCAAGAGAAGGGTGAAACTCCAAGTGGTAGATCGACAGGCACGACCCATACCTAACGCCACCGTCTCCATAAAGCAAACCCGACCACACTTCCCGTTGGGCTGCGCAATCAACCAAAACATCCTCAAAAACGCCGCTTACCAGAACTGGTTCACGTCAAGATTCAAATACACTGTGTTCGAAAACGAACTGAAATGGTAAATAAACGTCACGACACCACCACTTCATTCAACCAGACAGCATGTCTTAAGACGTTGGAACAAACAATCACATCTTGTACGGAACAAACAGGTACTCCACCGAAAGATCCCGGAGCTCCGAGGACTACTCCGTCTCGGACGCCCTCATCCGGTTCGCCGAGGACCACGGAGTCGCGATCCGGGGCCACAACGTCTTCTGGGACGACCCGAGATACCAGCCCTCGTGGCTCAGCGGACTTTCGACGAACGACTTGTACGCAGCCACGGACAAGCGGGTGACCTCGGCGGTCGGCAGATACCGCGGGCAGCTCATCCACTGGGACGTGGTGAACGAGAATCTGCACTTCTCCTTCTACGAAAGCAAGCTGGGGCCGAAATTTTCCGCCATATTTTACATGAAGGCGCACGCGGCTGACAGGCGTGCGACGCCGTTTTTGAACGACTACAACACCATTGAAGAGAGTAAAGACAGTGCTTCGTCGCCTTCCAATTATTTGCAGAAGATCCGGCAGTTAAGGAAGGAGGGGTATAACGGTCCTTTGGGTATTGGACTGGAGGGGCACTTCACCACCCCTAACCTGCCATACATAAGGTCTGCCCTTGACACGCTCGCCTCTGCCAAACTGCCCATTTGGGTTACTGAATTGGATGTTGCATCCAGCCCCAACCAGGTAACAGATAATCTATCAAATTTTGAGCTCTTCAAAAATAATAAAATGTTGCGATAAAAATAATGAGATTGTATTATAATTATTTGGTCAAACTTTATAATTATAATTAATTATGATTTTTTGGCGTAACAACGATGATAATAAATTAGATACGATTAATATAATTAATGCAATTGAATATATTTATATATTTTTTAATATATAAAATGAATTAGGTTATAACATACTTGAAAATAAGTAGGAAAAATTAGTTTATTTTATAGAGCTTATAACTCTCAAAAATTTTATTCTAGAAATTTATAAGATATTTCACTAAAGATTATCAAACATTTTTTAAAAGCTTATAAGCTCATTTAAATATCCTTTTATTTTCAAACCTCTTATAAGTTAATATATTTTATTTATCTATTAACAATGACATAAATATTTTTAAATTATTTTTTTAATGATATTTAGTTTATTTTTATCATTATTAAATTAAAAAATTATAATAAACTATAATTATAAATTTTGATAAAATTTTATAAGCTAATATTATAATTTTTATCCAAACACTTTATTAATTTATTTTTAAAATTAGATTTATGAGATCGGAAAACATCTTATATGGTATTAAAAATAAGCTTAGCCAACATAGCAAACCGATTCAAGAAAACACAGTCTTGATCAAAACACATTGTTCGAGCAAACGTAATTACGAAGGTTCCCGTTCATATTGATAACTGATTATTGCGATTTGTCTATATGCCTGAGACTCTAGAACCTGCTTAAAAATCTGACATAAACCAGTGGATGAGAACTTACCAATTTTCTCAAATCGCAAGTCTTAAGTTTGTGAAAACTATTTTGTGTTTTTTGTGTGGGGCTGCAGGCAGCTTACTTGGATCAGATCCTACGGGAGATTCATGCGCATCCTGCCGTGCAAGGCATCATGATTTGGTCTGCATGGAGTCCACAAGGATGCTACAGAATGTGTCTGACAGACAACAATTTCAGGAACTTGGAAACGGGCAATGTCGTAGACAAGATTTTAAAGGAATGGGGGACTCGTGCATCTGATTTTCCAGCAACTACAGATTCCGATGGCTTTATCGAAGCTTCACTCTTCCATGGTGAATATGAAGTCAAAGCCATTCACACCAATGCGGATCAAATTTCTAATCTGCAAAAGTTAAATGTTGTACCTAATGAGGAAGGACGAGACCTGCTTCATTTCAAGATTGGCGTATAAGATCAGTGCCCAGTGGGAGTCGGATATTTAAAGCCAGTGAAAGAGGGAGAGTTATGGGTGTGTAAGAGTATTGGGCTTTGGCTCCTTATCTGAATCTCGTCTTGGCTATTTCTTCAATGTTGCCACTTGATGTAAGAGTTGCCATCAGGCCACGTATACAGACAATTACCCGTATCTCAATTTTCTTTTTTAATAATGTGAGGCTTCTATTTCCTATTCAATTTTGTCAGTTTTGTTTAAGCTTTGAAAAGTGGCCTTGCAATACTACCAAAAACCCGTTAATAATCTACACTAATATAATTGCATAAATACTGAGTCACCACCTAGACTCCTACGGGAGGTAATAGTGGGAAATTTTCTGCAATAGGTGAGCAATGTTGTATTAATTACATAAGTGAATTTTGCAAAATTAAGAAACATTTAAAAAATGCAATAAATTTAGTAAGTGAAGCCCAGGACTTGGTCAAACAATGTTTAATTCACCATAAAATAAGTTGATAATAATAATAATATGATGAGGAGGATGAAAAAAACTATATAGCTCAAACTAGTGTAACAATTCTTCCCTTTGGTGTGGTCTACCTTATGAAGGGCCGATGACAGTGAGGGAGCGTCGGTTTTGGCGACAAAGTGTAGGAGGAAGAAAAACAATGAGTGAGAGAAATTAGGGTTGGAGGTTGGGTATTAATGGTAGGTCGGTTCGGGTCGGGTTGGGTATTAATGGTAGTCGGGTATTAATACAAATACACTGCATATAATAATTAAGTATGTGTTCATAAGTTAATTAAAACATCTATAAAAATATATTGTTAATAATACTATGCTAAAAATTATTAAAATATTAATAATACTAAAATAAATTAATTAAATTATATTAAATAAAATATGTTAGTGTCATAATTAAAATATGACAATAATACTACGTATATTAATTAAAATGTAATAGGCATAATTAAGAATGGGCTTGTAACTTAAATAAAATATCCAAAAAATATATTATTAATAATACAATAAAGAATTAGAATATATTAATATGTGTATTAATATGTGCAATTAAAATTTAATAATAATACTAGATATATTAATTATAATATACTATGTATAATTAAGTATGGGCTTATAAATTAACTCAAAATATAAAAAATTTATCTTATCAGTAATACTGTATTGAAAATATGAAATATTATTATATTAATAATACTAAAATATATTAATTGAAATATATTAGCAATATGTGTATAGGTTAAATTATGTATAATTAAATAATAATAATAATAGGTGTATTAATTACAATATACGGATATAATTGAGTATGGTGTAAACAAATACTAGGTATCATTCATAATATTTTTAATATATGGTAGGTAAAATTCAAAATAAATTTATATTTCGTTTATGTGAAGCATGTTTAAGTTTAAGTTCATGGTCTTACTAGTTTCATATGTATTTTGAATATTGAATATTCTAAATATAGTGTCTGTGTTTGAATGTTATAGGAATTTGCATATTATGTAATAGCGGTGTTAAGTTATATGTGACATATTCACAGTAATTAAATATAATTTATTCAATTATGGATGAGAACCGATTGTTTTGTTCAAGAGATGGCATTTTGAGGCAATATTTGGATTGTGCTGTACTGGGGGAGGGAGATTCTGTTGTGCAAGATTCGAATAGTGTCACTTATAGTATTGAGCTTTATTATTTGCAAAAGATACCTTGCAATACTACCTTTGCAGAGTTAGAGATGATGATATGTGATTTGATTAGATAAGATCGTAATCATTATATCATTCATTCAAAAATGAAATTTGTGTTAAAAGATGTATTTGGGGAACATGAAGTAATCCTACTATCAATTGAGAATGATCTAAATTTACAGTTCTTGTTAAATCTAATAAATCAGGTGATGTATTTATATTTGTACATTAAAATAGAACAGCGAGAGTGGTACAATGTGTTATGTGTCCCACATGTGGAGGGTGAAATAGTTCAAGCCTCCCTCCAATCATTCTTTAGACTTGAATAGTTAATTAGCACATCTTTGGTGACGTGATCAACGATCGCGTCAGATGGAACGGTGTAACCGGACCCGAATCCGATAACCCCAGGGACGCGAACCGGGCGAAGAACGCCGACCCAACGTGGTAGGATTGGATTGAACCCGATAAGAACGGCCACAATCAGCACACCGATTGCTGATTGATACGTTACGAATCACTCGAACCAATTCGAAATGACTCGATTTGGGATAGAAACTCACGAGAAACTGAAAGAATCAATTTCAGGGAATTGAAAGGAAACCTGAATTAATTGAAAACACTCTGTATTGTCTATCCTCAATTGAATAACAAACTACTATTTATACTAAAACTATCAGACTTTAATCTAAAAAGCCCACACGGCCCAATTTATTAATTAAGCACATTAACTAATAAAACTAAAATTAATAAATACTAAAACGAAATTCGACGGATCCTTGGGATAATTGACGTGATCAACGATCGCGTCGGATAGGGCGGTGTAACCGGACCCGAATCCGGTAACCCCAGGGACGCGAACCGGGCGAAGAACGCCGACCCAACGTGGTAGGATTGGATTGAACCCGATAAGAACGGCCACAATCAGCACACCGATTGCTAATTGATACGTTACGAATCACTCGAACCAATTCGGAATGACTCGATTTGGGATAGAAACTCACGAGAAATTGAAAGAATCAATTTCAGGGAATTGAAAGGAAACCTGAATTAATTGAAAACACTCTCTGTCTTATTGTCTATTCTCAATTGAATAACAAACTACTATTTATACTAAAACTATCAGACTTTAATCTAAAAAGCCCACACGGCCCAATTTATTAATTAAGCCCATTAACTAATAAAACTAAAATTAATAAATACTAAAATGAAATTCGACGGATCCTTGGGATCGCGTCATACCCCTCCTCTTGAAGGCGAATTGTCCTCAATTCGAATCTGTGTCCTCCTGGATCAAACACGAATTTCTGGAAGTTCTTTAACTCTTCATCATCTCGCTGAAACTTCAGCTTTATCTTCTTATGAGTCCAACATAGGAATATCGGCAACAAACTACATAAAGGACTATGAAAGGGCACTGACGACTTATTCGGATATGCATGTGTACTCTCTGCAGATAAAACTATCTTCAACTCTTGTACAATACAATTTGGTACTGGACCTGCTAGATAGTAGAATGGATCAATGTACACGTGGCTCTGTAGAAGTTTAATCTCCCAATCCTTGGCTCGTTCTTCATGCTTGTGGTTGTCCTCAACTTCCACTTTAATTTCTATGGCTTCTTCTATCTCAACTTTATCCCTTTCAATTTCTACTGCTTCCGTTACTTCTTTCCGCTCACCTTTCTCCTCAATTTTCAAATGTGTGTTATCACTGCCATTATCTTCATGTTGTACTTCATCCGATGGCATCTTCTTTGCAATTTTCACTTGAGTCAAAGATGGCGTCTCGATGAATGGGCCTTTCTTCTCTCCCAAAACTTTGCTAATGCCGATGTGGGTATCAACTTCCTCATTTCGACATTCACTCATGCTATGCCCACGCTGAAAGCAATTAAAACACACCCGAGTTTGACTTCCAATATGAGAATCTGATACCTTGGATGGCTTGTTATACTCATCCACATTCGATCTATAATCTCTGACATTATAATGTCTGGATAGTGTATATTTATTTCTTGTCTCTTCGTAGCCTCGTCAATCTTGTCTTACTGGCCTGACATGATGCCCATGTCCGTCCCTAACCTGAGCTCGGCCTGGCACGGGACTGCCTCTGCGTTCAGTCGGTCTAGATAGTAAACTGTCTCTTTCTAAGGTTGCAGCTTGAGACGCTTCTACGCGCCCTAACCGATCTTGCATATCTGTCATCCTGTCCTGCATACCCTTCACGCTTTTGGTGAGCTTCCTCAATTCTTCAGAGAGAGATTTGAATAAGAATTTAGTCTCGTCAGGGCCATTACCTTGGTCTGAATATTGATTGGCCATTCAACGTGATTAAAGTTGAAATGCGGGCCTAACACATCCCCAAAATAATTAAATAGATAAATAAATAAACTCCTCTCCTTTTTTTTTGTTGCTCCCTTTTTTTTTTTTGCCTCTTCTCCTTTTTTTTTTAAATCAGCTTTTTTTTTTGGCCCTTTTTTTTAAAAAAAATTCTGCAGCCAAACAGGCCCTTAAGCAGAAATAAAAATTCTGCAGCCAAACAGGCCCTTAAGCAGAAATAAAAATTCTGCAGCCAAACAAGTCCTTAAGCAGAAATAAAAATCCTGCAGCCAAACAGGCCCTTAGTCTAAAACGAAAAACTGTAACCAAACACGGCCTTACCACGTCAGCGGACGGTCCAGCCCAGTAGCAGCTTCTGGTTCAGCCCAATCTCTTCTTGGCCCAATCTGGTACTTTGCCCAATACAATTCTGGCCCAACTTCCTCCGGCCCAAATAAGTCCTCGGCCCAACTCTTGCCTTTTCTCAACAGAATTCTTTTTTTCTTTTTTTTTTGGCCCAGTTACAAAAAATTTTCTTTCCTGGCCCAAACGGACTTGGGCCCAATACTTATGCCGGCCCAGTCAATTCCCAGCCCGATCCAATTTTTTTTTTTTTTCCTTTCTTCTTCGCTCGCGGGCGGCGGCGGCGACGCGGCTGGTGAAAACTTTTCGCCGGCGTTTCTCGCGGCTACGGCCGATTTCGAGCGGCCCAATCGTCGGCAAGGCCTGGGCGGCTCCAACGGCGGCGTCAGGCAGCAGTGTCGGGCGGAATCGCCAGCTGGCGGCGGAAAACCCGAGCGGTTTTCGCGGCGTCGCGGCGGCGATATAACGCCTCTTCCGGCGGCGATTCGGCCTAGGGAGGGGTGGGCTTGCGGCGGCGGTGATTTTAGGACCGATGTCGGCCGTGAATCGTTCGAGACGGCGGCAGAATCGGTTGTGTTGCGGTTGGTGCGGCGGTAGCAGCGACGGCGCAGATTCTTTGTTTTTTTTTTTTAATTTCTTCGGTGGCGCCTGCGGCGGCGGTTGATTGCCGCCGTGAATATGTTGAGCGGCGGCAGATTCGCGGCGGCAGCGGCGCGGCGGCGACTTTTTCCCCTTTTCTTTTGATTTTTTTTTTTCAGCGGTGGCTACGGTGACTTTCCTCTTTTTTTTTTTGATTTTTTTTTTATACTCTGGATCGTGTATCGAATTAGAATTCGACACAAGATGGCTCTGATACCAAATTGACGTGATCAACGATCGCGTCAGATGGAACGGTGTAACCGGACCCGAATCCGATAACCCCAGGGACGCGAACCGGGCGAAGAACGCCGACCCAACGTGGTAGGATTGGATTGAACCCGATAAGAACGGCCACAATCAGCACACCGATTGCTGATTGATACGTTACGAATCACTCGAACCAATTCGGAATGACTCGATTTGGGATAGAAACTCACGAGAAACTGAAAGAATCAATTTCAGGGAATTGAAAGGAAACCTGAATTAATTGAAAACACTCTGTATTGTCTATCCTCAATTGAATAACAAACTACTATTTATACTAAAACTATCAGACTTTAATCTAAAAAGCCCACACGGCCCAATTTATTAATTAAGCCCATTAACTAATAAAACTAAAATTAATAAATACTAAAATGAAATTCGACGGATCCTTGGGATCGCGTCATTTGGTCACTGAAGCGTTTGCTCATATGAGAATTTAGCAGGGTGAAACATTGCTTGACCTTAACACTCAACCATCATACTTTCAACAAGAATATGGAGGGAGTTCGTATGTTCCTCCATAGCCTAAAATAGATAATGGTATGGGAATAAGGGCTAGCATGAATGATGCTCACAAGAAATATTGTGATGTTCATGAGCAATATATATTTCGATCAATATTTAACATCAATGATAGAGATTTTAAAGACGAGGAAAATGATTAGAATGAAGAAGATGAGGATGCAATTGATATTAGTTTGATGCAATAGGTATTGACAGTAGCAGATGTCGATCCATCAGCCATTTTAGTACCTCAACATGTGACAGAGTCGTCAACCATAGAGCCATTGTATTTGTTTGTGCTCTTTTTCTCACAGTTGTAGTTAGAAATATGTGTTGATAGTTTCGAAAATCCTAGTGATAGATGAAGCACGTACTATGATTACTATAGAGGAAAGCTTCATTTGGACATCGAGTTTAAGGACAAGGATCATGTTTAGACAGTTGTGAAAGATTGTTCTGTGAAGAGTACGCCCAATACACTGAAGGTTATATGTAGGTATAGCATAGTCGATAAACCTTGTGACTAGTATTTTAGGACTTTTTTAAGGTAGAAAATGGGGTTATGGAAGATAACTAGTTATGGTGGAGCCCACACATGTTTCCTAAGGGTCCAATGTATGAATCATGCAAATTTAAATAAAAACATGGTTACAAATCCATTTTTTTTCGACGAAGCTTTTAAACATTTACATGAAGCTTTATAAAACTTAGAAATAGGCTTGGACAATAACGAATTTATTCATAAGAAGGGGCTTAGAATAAGGTTTGAATTAGGAATTTTCAAGGAAATTGGTAGAAAAGCAAGAAATACCAAACAAGCAGGAAAGATTCGTGTTTTGCGCATTCTGCTCAACTTTAGTGTAGGGATTATAACGTTTTGTAGAAAACTCCAAATTAAGCAAGATTTGTTGTGTATTAAACTAGACTCATAGAGCTTTTAAGCCATATAAAGATCACAGCAAACCTCTACTTAAATCAATACAGTTTATTTTTTTTAGTTGACTGAGAGTCTAGACTGTAATGGTACTAGCAAACCATTTTCTTATGAATATTCAACCAACTAGCATTTTTAATCATGGTAAACTACTAATATACGTTCAGGACTTCTAAGAATTATCCTTTACATGGAGCAAAGATAGAAGAATCACTTGAATAGTTGAAATTCAGATTAAATTAAATATAACATGATGCATGATCATGTAAAGAAGGATTTTAAGATAATTCCAAGCTTAGATAGTGTTTAAGAAAAAATATCAAAAAATGAATTTTTTTCATTAAATTGGGGATAAATGGAATATTTATTTTGATTTAATAAAAATCCAAAAACTTAAGTCGGCATACCACTAGTTCAAACGAGTTAATACTAAGCAAGTGGGATACCTTATTTTTCAACTGTCTTATTTTAAATTGCTTTTTATTGTAGAAATGAAATTTTCACTATGAACTTGAGTTTAATTGTTATTCTTTCAACTGTCTTATGGAAAGTTATTTTATCAAGTTCATAAATTTTATATAGTGTATCAATTCTTCATTACTACAAAAATTGTGGCTTGAGCAAGCATTCATATTAATTACCATGAACTTTGAGATGAATTAATAATTTTGCATGTGAAAGGTTTTTTTGCTAAAATGCTCATGTATTAGTAACGAACAATAGTGTAGAGCAACCCTCTCGATTGGTAACGAACACAAGCGTAGAGTAACCATCTCAATCATGGTTAAAAATTGAATATATAACCTTTTCAAATGGGATAAAAAATTGAGTGGATGACTCTTCTAGTCGGGGTTAAAGAGTAAGTCTCTAATTAGTGATCAAAAACATAAGATGTCTAGAACTTATGAACAAACAAATGTATAAGAAAGTAAATGATTTTATAGTTCATGAAAGTGAATACTTCCAACATTTTATTTTAAATATTCATTGTGGTTATAAAATTTTTCCTTGAATACTCTACATGAAAAGAAATGTTCCTATGCTTACATTCCAAAAAAGGCAGGTTATTCCACTTATTGAGCGATTGGTCACTCATAAGAATTTCAATACCTCTGTCAGTTATTGTTGATGAGGTCAACGATACGTGGAGATAGCAACAAAAGGAGAATTAAAAGAAAGTAGTTCCTTTAATATTGTACATATTGATGAATTCAAATGTATTTATGTTAAATGGATACTTTCATTGCAATTTTGTAATGATTTAATGATTTTGGAAATGAATAAATTTTTTTGGCATAAATTTTTTGATGATAGGTTTAGTGCTTTTTGTTATAATTTGTCTTGAGGGTACTCTCATGTCGTATCCCAAACTTAGGGCATGACACTAGACCTTGACCTAGACTGCTATGGGAGGTAGTAGTGGGAAATTTTCAGCAATAAGCGAGCAATGCTGAATTTTTCAATGTTGCATTAATTACTAAGTGAATATTTTTTGAAAAATTAAGAAACATTAAAAATGCAATAAATTTAATACGTGAAGCACACAACTTGGTCAAACAATGTTTTAGTCACCATAAAATAAGTTAATAATAATAATAATATGATGACGCTGATGATTATTAGAAAAACTATATAGCTCAAACTAGTATAACAATTCTTCTCAAACTAGTATAACAATTCTTCTCTTTGGAGTGGTCTACTGTTTGGGATCTCATTGGGATAGGGGATTCCTCCCCCATCTTCACATTGTTTTCAAATATATTCCCTCATCCTCCACTCGGACCATCGCCCGTTTTATAAGGTACAATTAATTTAACACCCTTTTTTTAACCAATTTGAAGTTAAAATTTAGGTTTCAAAATAATAAAATATTTTATTTTTCAAAAAAATATAAACTATTAAAATAGTATTTTTCTTAAAAACATATAAACTATATGAAGATTTATTATTTATAATTGGGTTTATATAATGTGTTTCTCATTTTTTTTTATAAATTTATTTGGTATCAATGTATTTTGTTGTCTATATTTTTTGTTTCTAATTTTGTAGTTACAAATTAGTAAACATTGATCACAAAAAAATTTATGAAAAATTAACTAATAATTTTTTTGTTGAAAAATATTGTAAGACTCATTATTTGATTTTATTGTAAAAATATGAAAATGCTTCAAAAAGAAAGTACATTGAACACACACACACACACACATATACACTCTATAACTACGAGTATTAGAAAAATAAATTTAATTGCACTCAATATCTTTTTACATAAAATTATCAATTCATTGCCAAACTATGCATCTAATTTGTAAGACAATTATGAACACCTGATGAAGAAACATTCTATAAATGTAAATTCTTAACTAATTCTTACAATTTAAATATGATACTTGTGCGCATAAACTATTCACTAAGATGTATAATTGAGAAGTTAATTAGTGAACATATTATTAAAAATAATTATAATTAAATTATTCATTAGAAAAGATAAATGTGCACTTCAAAAAAGAAGTATAAAAGATGATGCCCGGATGCACTATATATTGTTTTTGTTTTTGTCTCTAGTATCTTTCAACAATAAGGAATCAATTATAATAATTTTTATTTTGAATACAAGTTACAGTAAATATTACGAATTTATTTAAATTCAATGACATATGAATTAAACAATTATTTTTTCTGAAAATATTTTTCTAAACTTATTAATTTTAATTGAAAAATTTATGAATAATTATATTATCTTGCAAATTGAGACTAAAATTTTGATTTTTTTTTATTTTTATGTATTTATGCATATTTTATTGTGCAATATTTAAAATAAGGTTCCTAATATTAAATTTTAAGTAATTTTTTAAGTACAAATGCTAAAGTAATATAGAAATTATGCTAAAAGGTTATAAAAATGTTTCATTTAATACTGAAAAGTGGTTTAATAGGACATTTATTGGTAGACTTGTCATTTCCAAGTAAAATATATAGTTGTTTAATTATTTAAAATCTATACTAATTTTCACCAACCAAAGAATTTTGATTTATTAAATTAATTCTAAATTTTAGAAAAACATAATTTGGTCAATTTTCTTATTCTTAGTTGGGTCAACAACACCAACTACTCTAATATTATATATATGATATATGATCATGCGTATTCTGTATGTAGTTATTAAATTTTCTTTTTTATAAGTCAAAACTAAGGATGCTTAGGCCATACTGCAAGGTTAAAGACATTTTAAAAAGTTGTCAAAGCCTACTCATTGCAAGTGGAAAAACAAGTTCAAAAGTGCATCCATTTTCAAAAGATGTATTTATTATATCTTCATCGTTAATTCATCGTCAAAAATTGAATTCATTAGGTATCTATTATGCATTTATGGCGAAAAAGTGTTCTCATCATGCTTTAGAATTTCAAAGCCATGTATTCAACTCTTGTACTATAATAGATAGCAAGAAATGAATACTATGTTTGTTTTGATTTTTGAGTATGTATTTTTTGGTGTATTTTTTTGTAAAATTGTGTAAAATTAAAAAAAATAATGATAAAAAATTTAAAAACTATAATGTTTAAGTGAGTGCATTTTTGGTGGAAAAATGAAACCAAACACCATTTAACTTTTTAAATGTGTTTTTTGATCTCTCAACACTTTATTTTACTATCGGTAACATTTCTTTTCTCATGTCTTATCATCCATGTATATAGAGACTCGTTAATTACTTACAAGATCATATCAATGTTTTTAAAATAATTATGTTTTGAGAAGAACAATACAATTCCATTTTAGTTGAGGAAGCTTTCAATTCTTGGTTTCCCAGTGCCTTTTGAAATAAAGACTATTACTGTCAATTCTGCTTGGACACGATTTAATACTAGAAAAGGAATCAAATTATCTTGTTGTTTAAATTTAATATTTCTTACGTTATTAATTATTTATTGTCATTTTGTCCTAATAATATACGATTACCACATACATTATTTTGTATAGTAACATGAACACATAGTCACCATGTATTGCTACAAATACGATGACAGAAAAAGAGAGAAAAAATGGCTAAAGATATTAGGGCAAAAACGAATGATCATGATCTTTTTCTAAATAAAACATATATAGAGAGAATTTCTTATATTGCCCATATTTATCTTTATGATTTCGATAAATTTGATATTCTTCTGTGAATGAGTGAGAAGGAAATCGATGAAATTTGTTTTTAGTCAATCAGTTGCTTCATTACTATTTTTAAAATAAATTAAAAAGCTTAATTTGGTAATCTTATTACCAATTATATATCCTTAACATTTTAAAATTGAAGCAGTATAACTAATGTTATTTTTATAAAAATATATTTTAGATATTATTTCATTCACTATTCATATTATTATGCGGATACATGTTCTTTTAACACCATCATTTTTTCATGTCTTGATTTTGAGTAAATTATAGAAAACGGATTATCAATTTCATTACGGGGCAGAAAAGTTTATGATAGCGTAAAGGAATTAAAAAGTGCGTGAATTGAAGATTTATTTTTTTTTAAAAAAATACCATGGTAAATAAAATAGAATTTATAATCAGTATAATTGACTAGCAAAGTGATAAAGAGCAAGTGGTGTGAGCAATATCACATATGAAGAATATGCAGTGGCCACTTAAATAAATAAATAAATAAATAAATATAGTAACAAAATTAAGAGGGTGTGGTATTTTTATTGTTTAGAGGTACGATTTAAAGTATATTTAAATATTAAATTTTAATGTCAATCTCGAAATATGGATGTAATTATGTATTGCACTGGCCTAAAAAAAAAGATTGTATGTATTGCACTGGCCTAAAAAAAAAAGATTGTATTATTTGTCTGCCCCAAACTAATATTGGAAATAAGGGATTTGACGTGATCCATGATCCATCGAATTTTATTTAGTATTTGTTATTTTTTATTTTTATCTATTAATGAGCTTTATTAATAAGTTAGGCTATAAGAGCTTTTTAAGTTAGGGTTTGATAGGATTTAGTATAAATAGTCATTTAATTTAGTTGAGAGATCTTTGATTTTGCATTTGAGAGTTATGAAATTACTCAACTTTATCTGAATTTGAGAATATTCAAATCGATTCAACAAAAGTGATCGTTGTGTGAGTCGTGACGTATCAATCGATCTCGGTGTATCGATTGTGACCATCCTAATCACGCCGATTATCCAATTTTGTATTCATTCTAATTTCATTACGCTAGGTCAGACACTTTTATACATGATTCACGTTTTGAAAATTTAATTTGAATTTAATTAATTTTTATTCTTTCCCTAACCTCCATCAATGGATAGCTTTCATCTAAAGAGTGAAATTAGCAGTAAATGAAAATCTCAATATAATTTTGAAAATATATAGATAAGATTACATAGATTTAATTCTATACTCGTAAATTCTTATATAAAGCGTGGGTGGCATATAATAAGAAAAGGGCACACGTATAATAGATATATCAACAATGATTAATATCTTGATTTCAACTTTGCTTGTCACTTTTATTCTAAATGTCTTCTTTGGTACTGATTCCACTTCATCCTTCTCATTAGTTCTCGAAAAACACAAAAGAATGATTTAGAATTCATAATCATTTAAAGCAAAATTTTTTTTTTTTGGTGCTTCCATACAGGTTATCAAGTCGGTGCAGTGCCTTATGATTACGCATACACAAACGAGGCAACTACTGAAAATTTCGATTCTTTTTTCTTCCATATGGAGAATATATAAACACAAATGAGTTTAAGAATCACATGAATTTTCAATATTTACCTGTTTTATTGATTTTTTTTTGCATGTAAATTGAATTTTTCAGTGTTTGGCAAAGCCTTTAGCGCCTCAATACGGCGGAGGCGTAGTTGTGAATCCTGAACTGAGTGAAGGATTAAAGGGATGGACGGCGTTTGGAGGGGCAAAAGTCCAGCGCATGGAATCACACGACGGCAACAAATACATTGTCTCTTCCGACAGACAACAACCCTTTCACAGTTTCTCGCAGAAGTTCTATTTAGAGAAGGAAAAATTATACACATTTTCGGGTACTTGTGCTCTTTCATCCATTATTGGAGACAATTGTAATAGCTTGGTTTGTTTCCCTATTTTAAAATATTCACATCTGTCCAAATCGTTATCCATCAAATATATATCTTACCATACAAATTTTTCATCAAAATTCTAACTTATAATTTTTCAATTATTACACATATTCACAATCAAATCAACGTTTATAAATATACACTTATATTTATATATTTGCACTCTATAACCTTATATATTATCACAAAATAGAATCATTATTGTACATTATATATATATATATATAATGTACAATAATGATTCTATATATATATATATATATATATGCACTCAGATCTAACTATTTTAAAATTTTTCTACCTATCAAAATTTTCTTCACTTTATTCCCTACCCAAATTGGGAAACACACATACCCAATTTTCCTTAGATCACTTCTAATGACAAGAACTGATTGTATAGAATGGTTTGTGAACTGATTGCAGCGTGGCTACAAGTAAGCCATGGCAATGCTGACATAGCAGCTGTTTTTGAGACGCACGGCGGCAGCAAAACTGCCGGCTGGGTGACGGCGCGAAAAGGTTGCTGGTCGTTGCTAAAGGGTGGCTTAGTAGTCAGTGCTTCTGGCCTGGCAAATCTCCATTTTCAGGTTCCTTTATTCTTCTTATTTGTAAATCTTGAGTGTGCGAGCTTAAAGGAAAAATTAAATAATTTCATTAATTATAATAAAATAAAAAATTATTTTATTTTTTAGTAGCTCATTAATAAAATAAAACTATTTAATTATATATATTTTGTAGAAGATATCAAAAAAAAAAAAAGAGGTAAGGAAAGAAGAAAAAGACAGAAAGAATTGAAAATATAGTACTGGAAAGGAAAAAAAATTAAAGGGATTTTGATTCATGTATATTTAGAAGTAAAAATAGCTATTAGATACTGCAAATAGATTTAACAAAGGGACTATTTTAAGAAACTTATTAAAATGACCCAAGTTGATTATTATGAGATTTAGTCGTAAGACATAACATATACAATATAGATAACTAGTGATGAATAGTATTTTAAAAGAATTATTAGAGGACTAAATGAGTTTTAAACAAAAATATAATAGTATAGATTATTATCTTTATCCTCTTCGACAAGTAATATTTCATGAAGAAATTACAATTTTTTTGTTTTCTCTTTTTCAGAGCAACAATACTGAGGTTGACATTTGGGCTGATAGCATCTCCCTGCAACCATTTACACAAGAAGAATGGAAATTCCACCAACACCAGAGCATTGAGAAGGTACATCACCATAATATCCTAATAAAAATATATCTAAAAATAAACAAACTGTTTGCTCGACCAATACGACAAAACATGCATTGCAGGTGCGCAAAAGAAGGGTGAAATTCCAGGTGATGGATCAACATGGCCGACCCATACCCAACGCCAGAGTCTCCATAACACAGACTAAACCCCATTTCCCATTAGGCTGCGCAATAAACTATTACATCGTAAACAACACTGCATACCAGAACTGGTTTGCGTCAAGATTCAAATACACCGTGTTCGATAACGAGATGAAATGGTAAATCAAGAAACAACCCGTCGTACATTAATCAGCTCTTTAAAATAATCGATTCCAAATCTTGCATCAAACAGGTACTTCACGGAACGATCCCCAGGCAAAGAAGACTACTCCGTAGCCGACGCGATGGTCAGCTTCTCCAAGGCCCACGGAGTCTCCATTCGGGGACACGCCGTTTTCTGGGCCGACCCGAAATACCAACCTTCGTGGGTCGGTGGACTTTCGTCAAACGCCTTGCGGGCAGCTGCAGACAGGCGGCTAAATTCGGTGGTGAGTAGATACAAAGGGCAGGTCATTCACTGGGACGTCATGAATGAGAATCTGCACTATTCCTTCTTCGAGAGCAAGCTGGGCCCGAACGCTTCCACTGTCTTCCACGAGAAGGCGAACCGGTTAGACGAAAGGGTGATTCTGTTCTTGAACGAGTTCAACACCATTGAAGAGAGCAGCGACGGTGTTGCAGCGCCGACCAAGTATTTGCAGAAAGTCGAGCTGATCAGGCAGCAGGGTTACAGCGGTCCTCTGGGGATTGGGTTGCAGGGCCATTTTCGTTTTCCAAATCTGCCCTACATGAGGTCTGGCCTCGACACGCTTGCCTCTGCCAAATTGCCGATTTGGATTACTGAATTTGATGTCAAGCCACATCCAGATCAGGTTTTTTTCTATCTGATTTATGTAATTTACTCAACTTCTAGTAGAATAATATTCAAGAAAACATTCTCCATGCCACGTTTATCGCACGTTTCGATCCACACAGAAATATTCTAAGACAAACTCTGCTTGGTCAATTAATGGTTTTGATCATCTTGATCAGTGTTGTTCCTATGTTCCCACCTCTTAAACATGCTAAAAATGATAGGGTTAGTTATGCCATATTTCTTGTGGGTTGTTATAATTTATTTGGATTTCGTTTTTATATTACAAAAACTTCTACGTTACATGTTTACATTTTTCTTTTACAATTAAGATTTTGGATGGCAATTAATGATCCTATCGTAAAATAATTATTTTTTTAATTTACACCACACCATCTGATATACTTATTAGAATTTGAACCAAATTTTTTTTATTTTTTAACAAAAAAACTGGAATTTAGATACCATAACAGAAAAATTAGTTTAACTTTTTTATAATATTGTCAATTTTCATCCGCAACTTTAATTAAAGGGAGTACAACTTGTAGTTTTACAAACTTCTAGGAGATGTTTATATAATTAACCTAAAAAAATAATTAGAAGTATTCTTTACAAGCAAAATATATACAAACAAGAATGAGAAATGAGTTTTGCTTGGGAGTTCATTTTTTTCCTCAAAAATATTAATTTTCATACACTAATATTCAAGACTAGCCGCCACATTGTTCCTAATTTTTTTTGACACATTTTAAGTTAAAATTTCTTAAATACCCTTGCTCTTATCTTCATCCTAAGTTGATTAAAATAACATATTGCATTTTGATTGAGCTTCAGGCAGCTTACTTGGATCAAATCCTACGGGAGCTTCTCGCCCATCCCATTGTGCAAGGCATCATGGTTTGGTCTGGTTGGTCTCCGCAAGGCTGCTCCGCCATGTGCTTGACGGACAAGAATTTCAAGAACTTGGAAACGGGAGATGTTGTCGACAAGGTTTTAAGTGAACTGAGTGGTGCAGGTGATACATCAGCAACTACTGATTCTGATGGCTTCTTTGAAGCTTCACTCTTCCATGGTGAATATGAAGCAATGGTCAGTCAACCCAGTGGGGATCAGATCCCTAGTCTGCAAAAGTTCAATGTTCTACCAAGCGAAGGAGGAGACCTGTTGCATTTCAAGATTTGACATATGATCTCATGCCTAGTGGGAGTTGAAAATTTATGCCATGTTTGTTTATATTTTTTCTACTTTTAACCGACATTATATTTTAAATTTTTTTCTCTTAATTTTACACAAATTTTAAAAAAAAATAGTCTTAATAATTTCGAGAGAATAATGGGTGAGCAGTGCAGAAATTTTACAGCAAATGTGTCACAGTAACTGATATAGATTTTAGTTTTCCAAGAAAGAAATGAGGGAAATCGTTTATTGTTCAACTCTTTTTAGCCCAAATCTAATGATCAGGCTAAGTGACCGTTTTTATTTTGAACGATTTTTCGACAATGATAGAAAATAGCAAAATTCTTTAAAACAATGCCACCATATTGAACACAATAAAATTATAAAATTTGCTGAAATATACAAAATAATAAGATCTAATTTAAAATAAAACAGTAATTATAATCAGAAATTCGCACGCAGATGAAAATAAAAAAGCTATCCGTACTTTGAAAATATTGCAATTGTTTTGACCGTTTCATGTCAATTCAAAGTAGTTAATGAATTAATAAATTGTAAAAAAAAATCTCAGAATTAATTAACATTCAACAGTTCCTCTATATTAATATGAAATAGGAAAACTCTTTTAAATAATTGTTTGGTAGTAAGCGCAATAAACGTTTGTTCACTTTTAAAAATTAGACTTGATAAATTTATCAAAACTACTTTAGTGATAAAAGCCTACGATAAAATATGCACTGTCCATTAATTTAATAAATGCTAGAAAAATAGTCTAACCCAACAAGTAGAAAATAATTCAAACATATTGATCTATTTGATATACTCATAATCATTAAATTATTCAATATTTTAATTTGTATTAGTAAATATAATATTAAATTATCATATGATTAATTTATCTTCAAAATAATTTTTAGAGCCTTAATCCTATCAGTCTGAATGAATAAGCTGTAAGTGAATTGAAATTTATCAAAACATATAAAATGCTAAGAAAATGTTCATTCTGAGGGAACTTTAACATTTCCTTAAATGAGAATATATCTAAAGCGAAGGAGATTTGTATATTATAGAGTCAAATAATGCGATCAAAATATAAGAATTTTTAATATCGAATTCATTGCTTGAAACATTAAATGAATAACTCTCCGTTGTAAATTAAAGACAAACAATGTGCTATATAATCAAATATTCATAAAGTGTCATAAAACTGTTGGGAGTATAATCCATGTTTAGTAGAAAAATAATGGCACAATCAAATTATTCTTTTAAAAAATATTACTTACAATGCCTTTTGTAAGTTTGAATAAAATATAAAACAAAAATTGCTTACAAAAAACTTTAAACAATACAAAAATAAATCTATAATAAGTTTAATTTAGCCGGTACTGAGACATGCCCACAAAATTGAAATAAACAAATTGAAAAAATACACTTTGACCTCAGG